>OY744606.1:4485191-4667691 GCA_963556255.1 Allolobophora icterica | reverse complement strand
TTTAGCAGTTGCTATTTGGTCTTTTGCAGTTGCCATTAGGTCTTTATAATTTAGCAGTTGCTATTTGGTCTTTTGCAGTTGCCATTAGGTCTTTATTGTTTAGCAGTTGTCATTTGGTCTGTAGAGAAATCGGGCGATATGTAAATGCTTTGCCAACTGGAATGCCAACATTGGCCACTCTGACGTGCAAACGGCCGTAGTGACGCCAGCGGTTAATTGCAGACGATGATCAGTTGTGCATTGGAAAGACGACGTGACCTTAATGTACGTCCATAGGTTTTATTGATGCCAAGGAAATTGCTTTTCTCCCTTTCCGGGTCCCTGCGCTTTTCCACCGCTCTGATGGTAAACGATTTCACCCTCAGACGGATCTACTGGATTTGCAGTGGTTGGCCCGATTTCATTTTGCAATAACATCAAATGTCATCACATCTGGAGATGTTTGTAATGACGCCTTGACACCTGGTCACCTTTATGACATTCATTTATTGGCTTTGGTGACACTTGATGACATTAAATGTCTACAAATGCGACAGATTCAGTCCATCCCCAACTGCGATGTCCGAATAGTTGCTAACCTGTCACCACTGGCGTAAACTTTTCCAAAATATTGGTTGGGGGCATTTGGTTATTCATTCTACACTTGTTGCATTGGGTGTACAGTCCATCTCAATTATTGGGGGGGGCACGTGCCCCGGATCCACCCAGAGTCTACGCCTATGCCTGTCACAATTCTCGGATGTGTCAAGCTCTGTGAGACAGACGCTGCACTGGTTTCCGGTTGAGAATAAGATTACCTTCAAAATCCTCCTCGTGGGAAAGCTTTGTTGTCCGTGCGACTTCGGACTATATCAGAATGAGAGAGACAGAGACAGAGACAGAGACAGAGACAGAGACAGAGACATAGACATAGACAGACAGACAGAGACATACAGAGACAGAGACATAGAGAGACAGAAAGAAACAGAGAGAGACATACAGACAGATAGAGATATAGAGATACAGAGACAGAGACACACAGGGAGAGCTTTGTGTTCCTTTTTTCCAGCCAGCCTTGTTGACGGCTGTGACATTAATCCACCTGTGGAGACCTGTTGTACCCGCGCTACCGTACGATGATGAGGTCACATCATGCCTTCTCAGGGATTGGACCATCCTCCTTGAACAGTCTACCATTGAACTTATGACAACTATTTCGTCATAGGCAGCTAAAGAAACATTTTCAAGCCTTCTTAAGACGCACCTCCTTTGATGCGTTAGGTTGCCACTTTAAGCACCCATGTGAGATGTGAGATTGTAAAAGTCTCTTGACAAGTAGCCACATTGACACCACAAACATACATACGATGTCACCAAATGTCTCTACTGTCAGAAAATGTCACCAAGTTTTACCAAATGTCACTGGTGCCTGCAAATGTTTTTGCCATCGCTGACTTTGTTGACACTGTTGAAGTGAATGGATTGGATTAAGAGCAGAGATTATATCTGCCGTGGCCTTGAACTCGAGCTGTTGATGGTGATGTCACGATGTGGTGATGTCACGATGCGGTGATGTTAGTTGTGATGTGGTGATGTCATGGTGTGGTGACGTCACGATGTGGTGATGTTTTGTGGTGATGTCATGATGTCGAGATGTGATGTTGTGATGTCGTGATGTCATGCAGGTCAACGCAGATCAAGACCTATTCGTGGGACAACGCGCAGGTCGTTCTCGTCGGCAACAAATCCGACCTCGAAGAAGAACGGGTCGTCTCAACAGAACGAGGAAAACAACTGGCCCAACAGATGGGTACATGCACTAATCTTATCTAATCATATCTAATCTAATCTAATCTAATCAAATCCTGTTAGTTAATCGAGTCTATTCTTATTTTATCTAAGTTTATTTCCTTGTTTGTTTATTTATTTGTGGATGAATGGATGTATGGATCAATGAATGAATGAATGAATGGATGGATGGATGGATGGATAGATGTATGGATGGATGGATAGATGTATGGATGGATGGATGGATGGATGGATGGATGGATGGATGGATGGATGGATGGATGGATGGATGGATGGATGGATGGATGGATGGATGGACGGGTGATTGGATGGATGATAGATGGATGGATGGATGGATGGTAGATGGATGGATTGATTTATGAACGAATTTAGGGATGATGGACGGTTGGATGGATGTATGGATGGATGGATTTATGGATTGATGGATGGATGGATGGTTAGATGAATGGTTAGATGGATGGATGGATGGCAAGAAGGAAGATGGATGGACGGATGGATGGATTTATGGATGGATGGTTGAATGAATGGACGGATGATGGATAGATGGATGGATGAAGAGGTGGATCCATTGATTAATAAGGTGTGGATGAATACAGAGTTGGATGAATGAATGGATGAGCTAATGGAGATAAGAACAAGGAGTAACCTTCCGTCTGTTGTCTGTCTTAGGCCTTGAATTTTTCGAAGCATCGGCCAAGGACAACACGAACGTGAAAGCAGTCTTCGAACGCCTCGTCGACATCATCTGCGACAAGATGTCCGAAAGCCTCGACTCCGACCCGACCATTCTCAACCAACACTCGAAACAACTGACGGAAAGCTCCGAGCCGCCTCCTTCCGGTTGCAAGTGCTAGATGGCGCCTTCGTCGCCATGGGGACCAGTTGCCATGGTTTCGTCTGCTGAATCCTCTGACATCAGCCGAATCAACATTCCCATTCGCTTTCCAGTTGCTGCGATTCGCCATCTGCTCTTCGACAGAAATATTTTCATATTAATGGATGAGAATTTTTTTGTCTTATCGTATGTATTTTTTTTCGATGGGGTCTGGAGCCGACCAGTCTCATTTCACCTGATGTATAAAAATATTTGATTTAAATTATTAAGGTTTTAGTATTTGTTACCAACAGGTTGTTTTTGTTTTTATTATTATTGTTGTTATTATTATTATTATTTTTTTTGCCCTGAGGTACTTCATTCCCCCAAGGTCTTAGAAATTAAAAGTGTTGTTTCTGGAACGGCTACACCTCATCCATGTCGGTTAGAGCTTTGACAAAGGAACCGCTGAATGCCACAGCATTTAAGTGTTGAATTGTTATTATTATTATTATTATTATTATTATTATTATCAAGGATCCCTCAGGATTTTGATTTTTTTTTTTAGGAGCAGAGGGTCAGGCCTCGTCTTCGGGGGAAAGCAATATTATTATTATTATTATTATTATTATTATTATTATTATTATTATTATTATTATTATTATTATTATTATTATTATTGGTAATAGTAGTCGTAGTAGCAGTGGTTGTAGTACTGTCATTATTGCTGTTATTATTATTGATATTTTTATTATTATTGTTATTATTGGTAATAGTAGTCGTAGTAGTAGTAGTTGTAGTACTGTCATTATTGCTGTTATTATTATTGTTGATATTATTATTATTACTATTATTATTGTTATTACTGTTGTTGTTATTATTATGATCCTTCAGGATTTGAAAAATTATCTGGAGGATAGTACGGCCAGAAACTCATAAAGATCTGGTGGAGCAACAGTTTCGTAGAAAGCAAAAGTGTTGCAGCATTGGATGTAATATAGCATTACGCTGTTGTTCTAATTATAGTTATTTTTTATTAGTATGTTCTATTATTGTTGTTATTATTATGATTATTATTTATGATTATTATTTATTTTTATTAATATTATTATTTTTACTATTATTATTATTAGTATTACTACTGCTATTACTACTACTACTACTACTACTACTACTACTATTACTCATACTAATACTACTACTACTTTAACTGTTGTTTCTCATGTCCGAAGTAGCTATGATTCCGTTGGCATTCAAACAATGTCTAACGATTAATTAAAAAGATAAACTAGAATGGCTGATTCCCCGATAAGATCTGGCAGAAGGAAGGCGAAAGTAAATATAATACTACTAATAATAATTAATAATTGTTTTTTGCTTATTGTGTTTTGTGGTTTCATTTGAAAGCTCACACTTTGATGGAACTAATCTGATGATCAGGAAACTCGATTATAGTGCTTGCAATTTAGTTATGATGTAATAGTTATTATTTTTTATAATTAATATTACGAGCTGTGGAAACTCGTCATTGGCTGATTTTGCTGTGTGTTATGTAGCGATAATTGTAGACTAGACTACTGGGAGGTGCTGTGGGTGGACATCATGTGGTGATCAGCTCAGTCTTGCAGTTCATATCACAGGATCACGTTATTGTCTTTGCTCTTGTTATCAGTAGGATTTCTATTTTTATTATGATTATTATTATTATTTTTATTATAATTATTATTTATAATTATTATATTTTTCAGGTTGCATCTGATATTTCATGACTAGTAGGCAATCTGTGGTAATCAGCTTTTAGATTTAGTTTTTGGGGCGATTTAGGTTGCCATCTCGGCTGTAATGAGTCCAGTTAACATACATTGTCGGTGTGAAGATCAGACAGCGAGGGAAAGGACTTGCTACCTGCCGTCATATGCTGAGGCTAAGAAAACGAGGACAGTGCTGCCGAGATGTGCCTGGATACTGTCATTGCTTAGTCAGAGTGTTGGTCCGATGAGGTCAAGGGATGGGTGCAGCTCGCGAGTGAAGTTCAACGGAAGTCTGCAGGCCATCTACCATCTGGAATGCGGTAGGAATGAGCTGGCGAAGAGGCACATAGTCTGGCACTGGAAGGACTGTGCATAGAATTCTGTGTTCATTTGAGCTTCCATCCAGCTGTTGTTTAACACTGAAGAAGAAGAGCATTCCGTTAAGCTAGCCATGAAGCAGCCATAGGTATGTAGTGTTAGCGACTTCCTTTCCTTAGCCTCAGCATATGAGGGTGGGTGGACAGTCCTCTCCCTCGCCATCTCATCTTCCCACTGAGAGTGTACGGTCAATGTACTCATTATAGCTTAGTTGCCTAGGGGGTGCAAGTGGAGCAGAAATCTCGATCCAAATATCTGCCCTGGTGGGGATTGAACCCCGACCTCTCGATTGACAGTCTAACACGCTAACCACTACACTATCGAGACACTGAGGTAACCCAAAATGAGGAACAGACTGTCCTTATGTTTGCCCCCCCCCCCCCTGACGAGAAGTGAACCCACGGCAAAGCTCAAGACTTGAAATCTATTGTTCAGAAGACTCTCCTCAGCAAACCCTAAGAGGTTTGCAAGGTCTTGAACCCCAGATTGCTCTTCATGTTCACTGACAAACGTTCTTGTCACAGCCGGGGTTCCCTGTGGATGAACACTGAGCCATTATCATTATGGAATCCTTTTGGTTTCCTAAGGCCCCGAACCATCACTTCATGCCCACAGCTGCCTCTCAGGACTAGCTTAGGGGACTGCTTTTCAGGGTGGTGAACCAGAATGGGGGCATGACTACCAATTGTGGGGTGTAGCTGAGTTGACTGTGAATTTTAATGATGAAGTTTGAATGTTTTGTTTTTTATTATGTATGGTGATGTATTCTGTAGCGCTCTGGATCTGCGATCCGACAGTTGCAGGTTTGTGGCAGTGGAGTGGACTCCGTGTAATTGGTGCAATTAAGAACCAAACTGAAAGTAACATCTTCTTCTTAGACCAGACACTTATGTGCTTTAGAATGCTTTAGAATTGTCATGTAGTTGAGTCTGATCACTGTAGTTTAACATTAAGACTTAATATGTGTGGATGCGTCTTATGATCATGTTAATATACAAGTGTCTGATGTCAGCCCTCAGTTTGCTCCTGTACCAGACATTGTGGCTTTTTGTAAAGTTTCTATTGATTTATTGTTGAAAAAAAGAAGCTGTAGAACCACATTTGTCCAGAATTATTACTACATAACCCGCAAATCAGTTAAAGCAAGATAATGCAAACGGTAGTCTTAAAATGTCGCTAATCACTGAATATGTAGTGTATTCTGGACACCTTTGAAACGCTATCAACTTATATTTAGTATCAACGGCTTCATCGAGTTTTTGAATCTCCATGTTTCGATGTAGGTAAGGTCAGGTCAACGGCCTTGGCAGCCAAACGATGTCACACAATGGATAATGCAATTTTTATTTTAGACACCCTTAAAACGCTTTCGACGGTTGCAATATTATGTGTCGGCTATACTATTTGAGTAACTGAATTCCAGCTCCTACGTTACGGTAAAAACGACGTTAACGGCCTTTGATGTCATCAGTTGTCATTGGAATTGAAGCGTTTCGTGAATAGTCTAATTATTGATAAAGTTTAGAATCTAACTGTGAGGAAAGGTAAGTTAAGGTCGACGTCATGGTCCCTGGCAGCCATAAGATGTCGTTAAACAACCGATACTTGTTCTTGCCGTTGTTTTTGCGTGTAGTTTATCATTATCTGTGGATTGTGGAATATGATTCTGGCTTTCATGTGTGTATGACGAAATGTCTGAAACAGGGACCCTATTGTGGCTCAGTTCGGGTGGCAGTCGAATCCTCGCTTGCCAGAAATTCCCTTGGGAGAAATGGGTGACGTTACTGATCATGATGGATGCGGGAAAGAGGGCGTTGACTGTGTGGGACGGCGGGGCAGACGTTGGTAGCGACGCAACTCGAGATCAAATGGGTTTTGGTTATTGCGTTTACAAAGGGAAAGCTTTGGGCGAAATATCCTGCGTGGGTGGCAGATTTTTCTCTCCTGTAACTCTCCATATCCCTTCTCTTTCTTTCTGTCTGACTGGCTCTGCTTCTGCCTGGCTGGCTGGCTGTTTATCTGTCTGCCTGCCTTCCTTGTCTGCCTATTTGTCTGTTTGCCTTCCTGTTTGCTGGCTTCCTCTACCTGCAGATGTGTAGCGTTCAGAAACTTGACCGTAGGCAGGAAGAGTGTCAGATATCTGATTTAGGAGTGAATTGATTACGTTAATGATCTGTGTCGTGTAAAATTAATCATCAGGGAGCGGATGACGAATAGACCTTATAGCTACAGAACCTCTTGAAATTAACCTGATGCAGAAGTAACTAAGAAGGATATTTGTTGAGTTTTTACTAATTTTATTTTGTTTCTCATCAATTTTTATGGCTTTTGTTTTCACGATGATGAGATTCTGTTTAGTATTGAAGTGTAAAGGACCCTCTGCTAATGATCATTTCGTTTTTCTCTGTAATTGTAATTGTAATGTGACATTTATAACAGGCCACTTCAAGAAAAAATTCATCGGTGGTGCTCCCGACCCGAACCAGTGAAATTGCTGTAGAATAATACAGACTTGAGGTGCGTACAAAACTGTGCAGTTGCTATGGGTCATAGTGCCACTTACTAAGTTACTTAGTTACTTCAGAAGTCTAGTTACTTCAGAAGGCAATATTACTGTCTGGTTATGGGTCACAGTGACCCTTCCAGTTCGAGCTATAGTGCTATTGAATAATTGTCTAGTTACTTCAGAAGACTACAGTAATTTCTGGCTAAGTGCCACAGCAGCTGCGTTTTATTCCTAGACATTTATTGTTCACTCAACATGCGTGTCTGCCTCTCTAGACATTACTTTTAACGAGTGTAGTATGTGTGTACCATGTGTTTCATTTGGTACTATGTTTACTTGGCCCCTGAGTATTATGGGGGTTGGAGAAATTTATGGGTGGGCCTTTGAGGGCAACGACCCATCAGGGTGATATTTAAACATGACTTTTATTATCGGTTTTAGTTGTTCTCGAAGAAACCCAACCCGCTTCTTATTATTCGCCAGAGATATTTTGAGGAGAATTTATTTTTAAAACCGATCGTACATTCCTTGCTTTGTGTAACTTACTTAAACGTTGCTGGTACACCATGGCCATAAAAAAGGACAGTCATTAAACAAATTGTTCTAAATGGGAGCTAATGGTTGATGTAAGTGTTCACATATGTTTGTATGTGGACACTTATAAAGTGCCTTCAAAAGTTCCTCAAAGATATTTAAATGATAAAAAGAGTAAAATATTGAATTAGGTTGTAAATTTTTGTGTTGGTAGGTAAAAAAAAGAATTAGAATATTTTCAGTTGAAATTCGATCAGAAATGGGGTAATAATTTATTGTGCCATGGTGTACAAAGCCTCGCTGTTCTAGATTTTTCTGTACTAACTTTTGAAAGACTTTTTAACTAACTTATTAATCTGAATTCTGTGCATACTGAACTTAATTAACGAATTACTTATTACGCTTTCATCTGTAAAATGTAATCTGTATGAAAAATGTACACAACCTGCAAAATGTGAAGTAAATGTGAAGTGTTTTGCATGGTTACATTGCATTTCATGATATTACATTACCTTTTTGCAGACGCAGTCAGTGGCCCATTGGTTGAGCGCGTGACTTGTACTGTGATGTGTGAAGGTTCGATCCTTGCCGAGATGGTTACTGTGTGTTGATCTTTAGCAAGTCCCAAGTCCTTAGATGCTTTGCACCATTGCTTGAGGAGGCTTTCTTAGAAGCTTAGATTGTAAAGTAAAGCTCCTGTGTATCTAATGGAATGTAGCAAAGGCGTTCATTTGTTGCAGCTAGTAGTGCTATATAATTAATTTTAAGAATTTGAAAATATACACTGTGCTAGTATCGTCATAATATTTTCATAGGATCGTTCGTTACCATAGTATCATCGTAGATCATCATGGGATGATTACCCTAGGGTCATCATAGGTTAACCTAGGATCATTACGCTATGATCATAGATTAACCTAAAATCAATAAGCTAGGATCATTACCCTAGGATCTTCATTGATCGTAATAGGATCGTTACCTGTGGTCATCATAGATCATATGATCATTACCCTATGATCATCATAGATCATAGGATCGTTACTCTGTGTGTAGAAATATAAGGCCCTGAAATGGCTTGAAATGAATTTTGGGGTGAATGGATTTTGTTCTTTTTAGTCTAATTTTTATTTATTTTTTATTGAGTTTGCATCCTAAACGGACTTTGAAGTTCTGTGTGGGTAATGTTAACTGCTGCTAACGTTACAAGATGCTCCTGATTTATCATCGGATTTTTTGTTGAAATTTGCTTAAACTAAAATATTTACATTTTGCATGCATTAACCCGTTTTGCTTGTGATTAAATCATGGTTCCGCAGGTACAATTTTATGCATAATAATATTATGAATATATTATGTGATTAGTGTATATATATATATATGCATACATAATATATATATGTGTATGTGTATATATATATATAATTGCCTATTGTTTGTGTATATTTATGTATGAATTATAATTTTTGTAAGAGAATTTATTATTACATTATACATTTTTGTGTATTACACTGCACACGTGTTACGTATTACACTGTACAGGTGTTATGTATTACAATGTACAGGTTTTACATGTTACGCTGTACACGTATTACGTATTACTCTGTACAGTTGTTACGTATTACACTGTACAGGTGTTACTGCATGAGCTGGTCCCACTGTTGAATTTGGAACTTGTGGTATTACATAATCTGCAGCACAGTTTGTTGTGGTGTTGTTCCTTAGACTTTGAAGTCGTTTAACACTTTTAACAACGAGCTGCATTGGTTTCCAAGTCACTTTTAGTACACTCTCGTCAAAGGTAATGTTGGGTTGATGGTCCGATAATGAATGATCTGAATACAACCTCTGATGGAATTCTTCCTCAGAGCTGGAAGCTAAGATGATCCTATGATAATCCTTGAGGATCATAGTCCTGTTCCTAATATAATGTATGATGATCCCAGGGTAACGAAACTGATAATCCATGATGACCATAGGGTAATAATCCTTTAATCTATGATTACCTTAGTCTCTGGGGATCCTATGATGATCCACGACGATCCTGGTGTAATGATCCAACGATAATCTATAATGACAGTAAGGATCCTATGATAATAATATTATTATAATGATCCTAGTGCAGTGTATGATGTTTGCAGACCTGGAATAAGAGGATCGTAGTGTGATAATCCCATGAAGTTCTTACAGCGCAGTTACCTGGGACTTGTCTATGAAAGCTCTGAGGTGAAATGCTATTGGCTCGTAGCTGAGTTCAAAATTCAGAAGCTTTTCATGTGATGTAGGGTTTGTGTTTTGCCCAGAAACCGGAATCCAGTGCATGCTACAACTTATATTCATTTACTTAAGCGACTTCCACGCACACGACCTCCACGAGTGTGCGTCAGTTTAGCGTAGTTTTAATGTAATAGGCTAAATAACATTAGTCTGGTAGTTAGCCTGGTGAACTTTATCAGTCCAGAGAAAGGTTTTAATATCCGCCAGAGCGAAAACATGTTTTCTGGTCTACTTGCGCCATCTACCGAACAAAATGAAAACGCTGGACGATCATGCGCCGACTCAAACGACTGACCAGTGACCACCGTACTTAAAGGCCGAGGCTAAGAAAACTGAAGTCGCTAACACGTCATACGGACTCATTCATCCATGGCTGTATAAGCCTTAGGCGGGCAACTGTAAACAATAAATGGTAAATAATGTTGGATGGCTGCGACTGCCAACTGAAGTGGGCGGGGCTTAGATTCATGATGCTACAAAAAGACAGGTTAACCTTTGACCTTGCAAACAAGCCCGTTTCAAAGATCGTGCTTTATGTTAAAGCTTAATACAAAGTTCAGATGATCTGTTGTCATTAAACTCGATGTATTATAAGTCTTGACTTAACCTCCACTGTATCAGACGTGTCCAATTCGTTTGCCCCAAAGCATCAGCGATTCGCCCTAAAAATGGCCAGCGAGAAAGTCTTCACCCGAAAAATCGTCAGGTTGCCGAATGCTGTTCCCACAGGAGTTCCATACAGGTAAATATTTCTTGTTTAATCCAGAAATAACAGATGTGGTGGGCGTATCCCTTCAATAAAAACGACTTCCATGAGCGGGCTGATCGGGCGCAGTCCTGCCACGTAGGCCTATATTTAACTATAGGGCCTATATATAGGCCTATTTCTGGTATTGGTCCGGCTTTGCCCAACCCGAAATTTAGTAGTAATTAGTAAATCGTGAAAAAATCAATTAATGAATCAAGTGTTGTCAGTTGGAGGGTGCAAATATCGCCAGGTCAGTTTGAACTTTATCTGCACCCTTAGGGGCCATCCACATATTACGTACGCAATGAGGGGGGTCGGATTTAGGCGATTTTGCGTACGGGTGCGGACGGGGGGGGGGACAAAATGTGTACGTACGCAAAATAAATTTCTAATTATGACGTCCACATTAGCCTATTTATAACTCTGTATTGTCCTATAGTCGTCTGATGGCATTTTATTACATTAGGGCCTATATAAAAGCCATGTGCAGTTATTCTGTGCTGTGAACGAGACACCTATAATTTGTCTATATTGGCCCTCACTCATCCTTCAATCTGGCCTAAAGTGTAGACAGTCTGGAGCTGTCGAGACACTTTCTGCAGCTGGTCTTCCGGGGGAGGGTGGGTCATGCGTACATACGCAGGGGGTGTGGAAGAAAGTACGCTTGCGAACAGGGGGAGGGGTCCAATTTCCCGGATTTTTGCGTACGTAATATATGGATGGCCCCTTAACAGCCTCGACTATGAGTAGCCTCGACTGATCCTACACTGTCGGTGGAAAGATCATGCAGCTATATAGGCAGTGAAGGAGACGCCTGGCTACTGACTACGAAACATTAACCCTCAGGCTACCAAGGTTTTTTTGCGACATCGGCTACCAAGGGGGGGTTGTTACCACCCCCCCCGGAATTTCGTGTTTGGTTTCAAATATCATATCATGTAATACAGCATTTGATTCAGCATTCATTTCTGACAAGAATGGTATATTTAGTTGTAAAATATATGAATGCATCTCGAAATTATATACTTTTTAACAAAGGCACCGTCCATTTAACGATATCTGCTATTATCCCACACATTTCGTACTTGTTGGATAAAAAAATATAAATGATGTGGGTTTTGAAAATGAACTATGTATCCAAGAATATTCTACATATAATGAGGCTTAATTTTCAACAATACAAACTATTCCAAAGTCTGTTTTAGTTTCAGGCAAAATCTAAAGGCATGCAGCTATATCAACATGAAACAAGAAATTATGTTATTGTTCCCGGCAGTCAAATACGTCAGTGGTCCTTGTAGTTATTGCAAGTTACTTCCATTATTTTGTGCGAATTCTTCCTGCAAACCGGCTTCTTGAACACTTAACAGCACTGCTTTACTTTGTTAGCAATCTGCTTCGACTGTTTATAGCCCTTCCCCATACCTAACCATATCGGTTTACATTGTGATGTTGCATCAGTGATTTTCACACTGAAAAAGCGTATTATTATTTATTATGATCACTTCCGGTTTTCAAAAGACAAGTAACTAAGCAAGCAAATATAGCCCTACATTCCCTCTAAAGAATGGCATAGTTGTTTCTCTTCCAGAAAGAATAATGAATACCTTTAGAGTCGACAACAGCTAACAGCTGACAAGAGAAATTCCTGATTCCAAAAGGGGTACCTAGGCTATATCGGGTATAACTTTTTTATGGTGTGGACTATCATCACGACTTTTACCTCAAAATGTGCGGAAATGGGCCCCCTACAGCTACCTAAAATGTCAAAATTAAATTCCAGGTGCAAAAAAATTTTTTTGCAGAAAAACGTAGGAGGGGGTAACCACCCCCTTGGTAGCCCGAGGGTTAAGTCATATATGCGTAATTTGTGGGGGTACGAGGGGTACTCGTACCCCCCACTTTTTGACTGGGGGTACCGTTCCCCCACTTTTTAAACAATGCCAATCAATATTTTATTATTGAGCCTTTCCAGAGATCGCAGTCTTCGCCTTGCTTCGTGTATGTAAGAAATTGGTACCCCCCCACTTTTTAGACCAAAGTTACGCCCCTGTATTAAATCGCTCACAATGGTCATACCCGTGGCTGCCTCTCGGAATTAGCGGACTGCTCGTCAACTGTGTTTCAAACGTGTTTATCAATATCCTGTGAGTCACGCAATACAAAACATACGCTTAGGGGTCATCCATAAAGGACGTCCGCAATGAGGAGGGGAGGAGGGGTCATGGAAATGCGGACAAGGGGAGGGAGGGTTATGACCAGTGCGGACGTCCGCATCTAAACTTTTAAATTTGATAGTTTTTTAAACACCACCTTGTTTCAACCTTCCCCGAAAGACGAAAATGTCAGTGAAGCCCTTATCATGATGTACAATGAATCAATCGATTAGTACCGTAGGCCTATCGTTTCGCAATCTCGAGATTTCTGCAGCGTCGAAAAAAGCCAAGTAGCGGGAACCAGCTTATTCACAGGCGCTCAGTCAATACCAAATCGATAGGCAGAAGGGTCAAAATCAGATCCAGGTTGATTGCCGTTTCGTGTGAAGTTAAAGTCGTGATCTATCTCTCAGTTGCTATCTCTGCACAGGTCTTTCATTGTAAAGTGAACACACTTCCTTCCCACAGTCCGACCCTGAATCCACCTCTTCCACATACCCTGATTCCACCGAGGCCCTTATAATAGCCGCCCTATAGCTGTGGCGTTTTAGATTATAGCTAATTCCGGCACTGATTTTAAGGCTATCAATCAATCAATAAAATTATAAAAATGCTTTATTGTTCACCATAAACATATATACATGAAAATAACAAGTACATGTTACATGCAGTGACAATGGGAGTACCCAAAGGGACGAACCGTTCCGCTAATAGCCCACCCCACCCCTTAGTTACAATAAATCATTACAACCAGTGGAGCATTTCGTTAAGTGTCGTGTCCATTATTATTTATAGCATCAACAAGACAAAACAAAACAAAACCCACCCCATCAACCCAAATTGTCAAGCATTATGTACCTAAACAGTGAGTATAGGCTAATCAAACCGCTTCAGACCAGCCCTAACATTTTTTAAAGATCAATTCAAGCAGTAGAATTGTTCCAAAAGCAATATAAACACAGTCCACAGACCCTGTTGAGAATCTCTAACTTCAAAAGTTCAATTGCATAACACACTCAACAACAATAGGTAGCCTATAGGCCTATAGGCCTATGAGCTAAAGCGTAGCGTTTTTTCATTAAAAGTTCAAATTTATACCAGTAAAATGTACGATTCGAATTTTTGGGGGGAATTTAACCAAGTCTTTCGAAGTACCTCAAGTTTTGTATGAAACAAACTTTAGTAAAAAAAAGTGTCGGTTAGATTGCACCGCTCGAATGCCTTGGTAAGCGATTCGATCCCAGATGTTCAGCGACACTGTGACCGGACTTACGTCGACGGCCACGGCTCTAGGCCGTTAATACATGATTTAAATCTGCATTTATGTAAAGAAACGACGCCATTGCCGTTATGACGTTATAATGGTGTGAACTTGGTTTCCTTTAGGCGGGTTATACAAATTATATGTCTTCAAGTTTTCAACGCAGAAATTCGATCGACTGCATTCTAAAATTATGCAGTTTTTGGTTAAATTTGCAGGACTGTTACAAGCTATATTTGCCCTCTGTCCCAAGTTTAAATAAAGCGCCCCCAAAGATCAACTTAACCTATAACGACAAAATTTGTTACTAGTTAGCTACATTGGTAAGAGCTTAGGCTGACTCCCATGCGGATCGCGGATCGCTTCCCGAAGGTGACTCATTTCAGAGATGATTTTAAATACCGGGTAGCACGGTTCGTACACGGGGTCTTTAAATGGCGTGGCTTTCATTCAAACGGGCAGCGGTGGTGAAGGATCTCGCCCGATCAATTCATTGAAAAATGAGTAGGGTCTAAGTTAGAGGCTAAGTGGTCGCTATATAAAACGTGTACGTTAATTTACATGTATTATAAATATTATGTTCAAACGACAATTTTTAAATAAGGTATCTAGGCTATATATCTATTAATATTAATAAGATTACAAATATGCATATGATATATATATATATATATATATATATATAATTTGTTGTTATTTAAGTTTATTACTTTTATTTGTTGTTATTTAATTTTATTACGTTTATTTTAAATGGATAGGCCCTATTATGTTTCAAGATAAAGTAGGCCTAATTAATTTAATAATTAAATAATTCCGTCTCAAAATTTGCGCCCCCTATTCAGTTGCGCCCTGTTCCATGGCACCGCTGGAATACTCCTCGCTATGTATACGGTAGGCCTACTGTAAATTTGTATTTCTATGACTCAGTTGCGTATAGGCATAGGCGTAATTTGTGGAGGGTACGAGGGGTACCCGTACCCCCACTTTTTGGACGGGGTACCGTACCCACACTTTTTGAACAATGCCAATCAGTACTTTATTATTGTGCCTTCCCCGAGGTCCCAGTCTCCGCCTTGCTTCGTGTATGTAAGAAATTGGTACCCCCCACTTTTTAGACCAAAGTTACGCCCCTACGGATCTCTAATCCGAGATGCAAAATCTTAGGTCTGGCTGAATTTATCCACTGCTCCAACGGTTGAAAGTTTCGATAACCTTTATTTAGTTGTCAAGATCTTTTGACCATTTACGTAATATGAAACGATAATAGGAATTATCAAAGTCTTCAATTTGCTATTCGATTTTTTTCTTAATTTCATAACAGCCCGGCGGTCATCATCGACAACACCATGTACTTATCCGGAGCGATTGGAGTTGATCCTGCCACTCACACAGTTGTTCCAGGTGGAATTGGACCAGAAACAGAACAGGTTCACTAAAGGATTTCAATTCCAAACTCTTTTCCACTCGGCTTCACCTGAAATGTAATGTAATATAAATCGACGAAATTCTCAGCGCCACACAAAAGCCACGTCAGGGAGACCAGGTTAACACCGACGCTACATCAAGTCAAGTCCACAATAGCCAGGTTGTTTGGCTGGTTTCGGTGCCAGGTCAGAATCTTGGGTGGGGTCAAGCCGATGAGACAGTGCTACAGGGGAGGATAGGATGGGATAGGATTAAAACTGAGGAGAAAAGCATGACTTCAACACCATAATAATTCACCCATATGACGACTTATTTCTAAATACATAACTTACTATAAGTTTATAACTCACCTTATCTTGCCATACCTCACCATGCCTACATTGCCTTAGCTTATCTTACCTACCCTACTCTACCCCATGCATAGCCTTTAATTACCTCAATTTACCTTATAGGTCAACCTTCCGCAGCTTTACCTTACCTAACATTACCTTGCCAAGTTACCTTAATTTATACCTTGTGCTATCTAACCTTTTTTACCTTGTCATTCAACCTTATGTTGCCTTATACCTTCTCTTATATTACCTCATTTTACTCCCCGTTAAACGCCTCATCTTACCTTACCTTGGGCGCGCTATATAAATGCTCATTTGCCTGATTGATTGATTGATTGACTGATTGATTGTTTGATTGATTGATTGATTGATTGATTGATTGATTGATTGATTGATTGATTGATTGATTGATTGATTGATTGATTGATTGATTGATTGATTACCTGTTGTCTATAACACCATGTGTTGTGGCCTGCGTGTATCTTAGGCACTGAAGAACATTGGCGGTCTTCTGAAGGTGGCAGGAATCGACTACAATAACGGTTTGTAACTGCGCCAATCAACCCTTGCCAAGTTTCCTCTGAAATGCGCTATATCAATGTAAAGCAACAACTGCGCGTTTTTCGATAGCTTCCGCTATAGTTAATGCTACGCGTTTCTGTAGAAGTAGATAAACATATTAAAGCGAGCATTAAACTGTGAATTTGAAATAGATTTGTTAACATAAACATAATAGTAAATGAATTTGAAAAGTTTGAGTAAGGGGCCGTCCATAAATGACGTCACGCACCTAGGGGAGGGAGGGGGGTCAGAAATTTGTGACGATGTGTGACAAGAGGGGGTGTTACTTTTGTGACGACGTGTGACGAGGGGGGGAGGGGGGGTAAAAAATCGGCCAAAATAGCGTGACGTCATTTATGGACGGCCCCTAAGTGAATTTGAGCAGAACATCTGCTCTGGGTAATAAGTATTCATTGCTACGGGTTATGAATATTCATTGCTCTGGGTTATGAATATTCGTGATGTATCGGCTTAAAATTCGTTTTGATAATTTATACAGTTGTCAAGGTAACCGTTCTACTGTCGGACATTAATGATTGGCCAGCTATGAACACCATCTACGAGAAGTGTAAGTATGATAGTCAAGAAGATTGAGAGATACTTCAACGGCGCTATATTAAGTGCCTAGATACATGCATACATACACATACATATTTACATACATATATACATACATACTTGCATACATACATAGATACATATACATTCCTGCATACTTACACACATAGGGCCTACATATGCTAGTTATATACATACATGCACATAAGTATGCATAAATACATACATAAATGTACATGCATACTTGCATACATACATAAAGTCATACATTCATGCATACTTGCATACATACTCACCTATACATGCATTCATTCATACATACATATACATAAATATATACAAGATTGGCTTTCGTTTGGCAACTGTTGGACTTTTAACAGCTTGCGCCGCTCTCGTAATTTTGGTTTATGTATTGTTTAACACGGGTGCCGAAGCCGTTGACGCCGCCCTCAGCCTTTGCCCAGGCACAACAGTGACGGAGTTTCGCCGCTTTCACGTAACCAGGCGCTCAAACCACAGCGTTAATCCGACTTCGCCTGTTTGGGCGCTATTGGAAGAACCTCAAGATTGTATCCATGCTATAGATTCTATAGTATTGGGGCTTACAGCGGTTTATCTACAAACCTGGTTGACTTTATGATTGAGCCCGAATTTTTCAATGAATTCCAGTTAATAATCTGATTTCCGCGAATTGGCTTTTCGGGCGCTGCAAAAGTCGCGGTTGGTTCTGACTAGGACAGCATTTTGTAGAAGATTGCCCAACGTTTTCAATTTCTACCAAACCACAACTCATTTAAAAGTGGTAACAGGTGATATATCCGAAACACGCAACCTCTTACTATGTAACGATTATTAAATTAGACTCTGTGTAAATTGTATAGGCCTATTAATTAATCGAATCATTGATGTGGCGCCAGTGTAATACTAAAGGCATCAAGTCGATGGTCACTAGTAAGCGGAATCGATGCGCATGTCAAAGTTTAGGGCGAGTGATTGTAGTTAGTAACTTCTATTGCGCCGGTGTCTAATGCACAAGGCATCATATGATGGTGCACCAACACCAAACCATAATCAGATCAATATCCGGAAGATCATCAGGCGGAGGAAATCGCGATGAAACGGGCGTAACAGGTGGTCTGTAACTGTTGCCTTTTGAATGTCTGGAATTGTTCTTGTCTGTTAGATTTCAAGAGTCACCACCCAGCTCGTGCTGCGTATGCTGTGAAGGCTCTGCCAATGGTAAGGATCGCTCTGAAGGTGTACTCTCTCGTCGAAAGAGACTTCTTTGGCGCCCTAAAAATCATTCCAAAGGCAACATTCGATGGTGGTCAAGTTCTGCAGTGTGGACAGTGGACACTTCTCATGCCAGGGAACTTGGGATTGATTCCCTGCGGGCTGTAGAGGGCATGTGGGGAGGAAATGTGCATATCCCGTAATTGACCTAGTTCAGGCACCATTGTCGAGTTTTACTTAATGGTAGGGCCTACCATGCTAGCTGATGTTAGTTAAATTTAAAATTTATTAAAATTTACCTGTTTGGAAGTTAAACAATAGGGGCTGCGGCTTGTTAAACCTGATTCTGAGCCTACTTTCTTCTAGGACGTAGGCCCCTATGTGTATAATTATTTGCGTCTTCTACAGCGCACATAAAGCTCCGACGAAACTTGTTGAATATTCAATGAATTTATCGCCTTTACCTGTTGAATATTAAATGAATTTATCGCCTCTAGTTGTTGAATATTCAATGTATCCTCTGTCCGTGTTAGGGGCCATCCATATATTACGTACACAAAAATCCGGGAAAATTGGACCCCCTCCCCCCTGTTCGCAAGCGTACTTTCTTCCACCACCCCCCCCCCCTGAGTACGTACGTTTGACGCACCCCCCCCCCGATGACCAGCTGCAGAAAGTGTTTCCAGGCAGCCTGTTTGCACTTTAGGCCAGATTATTGAAGGGCCAATATAGACAAATTATAGGTGTCGTTCACAGCACAGAATAACTGCACATGGCTTTTATATAATGTAATAAAATGCCATGGGACGACTATAGGATAATACAGAGTTATAAATAGGCTAATGTGGACGTCATAATTAGAAATTTATTTTGGGTACGTACACATTTTGTTACCCCCCCCTCCCCCCCCGTTCGCACCCGTACGCAAAATCGCCAAAATCCGACCCCCTCCCCCCTAAGTGCGTACGTAATATGTGGATGGCCCCTTAGTCGATCGCCACGCCGTTCTGGGTCCTCTCCTCTTGCGGAAGATTGAAATCGCTCATGCTTAAAATTGCTTTAGTTTACAACTGTAGATTCTTTTTGTGACTTGAAGCAATCGTATTGGACTTGGACTGTTGAAATAACAATCTTGCTCTTGTAGACTTGATTTGATATAGCGCCACTGTGTAAGATGGTCTTTTTTGTTGCACTCTGATATTTCAGAGGTTTACATCCACACATGTTACTGGATTTTACATGTGTTACTGGATTTTATTTAATGTCTTTGTAGGGTGCCAAGGTGGAAATCGAGGCTGTGGCTGTTGTGGGGAAAATCGTGGACCAGGAATGACTATATGATAGCAACAGCAAACTATAACACCTACGTCGATGCTATCCATCCAGTCCTCCCCCTTCCAAGCTTTCCCGTCCTCAACGAAACCCTCCCTCTAAAGCAGCTCCTCTGCCTCTCCCTCTGATCTCTCTAGCAACTGGGTTCGGATCTTCTCTTCAAATCTGGACAACCCTCTGACAAGACTCAGCGGTTCGAATAAGGCTGTGGCCAGCAGTTAGCTTTACAGTAGCGCTTTAGAAATGTCAGTTAAAATACTGTAGTTATTATTCGTAATCCCTGCTGTGTCCGAAAGCTTGAAGCGCCAGAACGTTTTCATTTAACCAAGTATCCATAGGCTGTGCGTCATTGAAACGAATTTAGTATTTGTAAAATACTTATGGCCTAAGTAGCAGATGTAGTTGATAGTTTTTAATTGCCAAACTATTTGTTCATAATTGCAAAAACCTTGTATTCGTTATTCTAAGGTTGTGTGTTTCATTAAACGACAAGGATCTCCGAAAATTCGTCTAGTGTTTTGCTGTTTTTGAAATTACAAACTTTCTGAAATAATACCTGGTAAAATCAGACACAACTGTAGCTAGTATACTCAAGATGGTAGTGGTGTAGTAGGGTACAGTAACCGAGTAGTTAGAGCGCTCGCCTTGTACCGCTAAATTACGGTTTTGTGCATAGGCGTAATTTGTGGGGGGTACCAGGGGTACCCGTACCCCCCACTTTTTGGACTGGGGGTACCGTACCCCCCACTTTTTGAACAATGCCAATGAATATTTTATTATTGCGCCTTCCCAGAGATCACAGTCTCAGCCTTGCTTCGTGTATGTAAGAAATTGGTACCCCCCCCCACTGTTTAGACCAAAGTTACGCCTCTGGTTTTGTGCATCCATTGAGACGGTTACTGTGTAGGAAGTTGTATTCTATTGTATCAAAATACAGTGTACAATTAATCAACCAAAAAATAAGGACAGCCACTTATGCTTGAAGTTGATGCCCTACCAGTGGCGTCACCACGATTTGAAAAGTAGCAAGCCTACGGCAAATTAGAGGGTCTGGGGACGGAAGCTTTTAACAGACAAAAAGTGGTACGGCAAAAGTAAGTTGTTTCCGTACCACCTTAAAAAAATGGTAGGGGCAAAAGCCGTACCACAAATATAGGCGGCGACGCCACTGTGCCCTACTACCACTACAGCCGGTTAGTTCTCTCAAATTTAAAACATCTTGTCGCAAAATTTATTTTTTCCCACCTATTTGAAATCGTGGCCTTATAAGGTATGTTAGACCGACAAATTCAGCATTGCAGGGATAATCCTAGTGAGGCAAGTTTTCTAATACATACTTACATTAAATTTAAACTCGGAAAACACCCTGGTACGGTGACTACCTTTTAGTGGGAAGAGCAGGCAACGAGGAAGAGGGATGACCACTGGCCCTTGTGTGGCGACTGCCGAGGACAAGAAAATGACCTCGCTAACAGTTATTAAACTTCTCACTATCTCTCAGGACTATAGGCCTATAGGTTACACGCATATAGGTTACACCCAACCGTGGAATGCAGAGGATAAGAAAATGGAATCGATAACGCCTCACACTCATATTTTGTAGCGCTCGTGTGTAGGCTGGTGCCCTGCTAGGGAGGGAGATAGGGAGGGAGGGATCCAACGGCTGGCGTCAGTTGCTGGCTAGGGTGAATGCTGTAGAGTCAGTATCTGGCTAGGGTCATTGAGGAAGGAGTAAGGACCCTAGCCGTTGGCTGGCTAGTATGAGGCGAGACCTTGGGTTGGCTGTTACACGACCAATTAAGTTAGCCTACTCGACCGACCGACAGACAGACAGACAGACGGGACAACTGAAATTATATTGTTAAATTCCACTGTGTTAAAAACCTGTTAGGCTAAGGTTTAAAAATTTCCCAACGTTTCACTCCAAATAATCCCTCGCCTATTTTACAATTTTTAATTATATTTTCAGATGTTCGATAGTGTAGCCTAGTGGCTAGCGTGTTGGACTGTCAGTCGAGAGGTCGGGGGGGGGGTACAAATCCACGTCAGGGCAGAAATTTGGTTCGAGATTTCTGCTTCACCTGTTCTACACCCTAGCCACTCAGCTATTGTATTGTATTGTATTGTAGGCCCTATTTCAAAACTTATAAAGAGCCTCTACCCAGTGCCCACCAATCAGAGGCGTTCCCAGTGCGAAAGTCCTCGGGAATAAAGGCAAGTTTTAAGACAACGAAAACCCGTGGCAGGGCCACCAGATAATACTGCAGCTCGGACCGAAGGAGGAAGCTGATTCCACAATGAAGGGCCAAGACTAAAAAAAGGAACGAGACTGGGCCATCGCCGTTCTCACTCGGTGAACAAATAAGTCAAGTCGACCAGAGGAACGAAGAGGGCGAAGCTAGAGAGCTATAATGAGTACACTCAGAGGCGCCCGCAGGCTTTAAAAAATTGGACGCACACCCCAAAAAAATTGGACGCACACTCCTCCAGTCCCCTCCCATCCTACCGGTCATACACTGAAAATGACTCAGAGTGACTCATTAGACACAATTCAATTTAGATAACATCGAAATCTTTAACATGCCGTATTGTCGTTCATAATAAATATCCATGCTCTCCTTCATAGGCGTAATTTGTGGGGGTACGAGGGGTACCCGTACCCCCCACTTTTTGGACTGGGGGGTACAGTACCCCCCACTTTTTAAACAATGCCAATCAATATTTTATTATTGTGCCTTCCCAGAGAACGCAATCTCCGCCAAAGTATGAAAATAATGAAAGTGCTTAGATGCACAGGTAAATCGAGAGCCAAAATTAATGAGAATACTGGCAGGGAATATGTTCAAAATGGTTATCATGCGAAAAACGAAAGTGGAGAAGAAATTGGTACCCCCCACTTTTTAGACCAAGGTTTTGGTACCCCCCACTTTTTAGGCTAAAGTTACGCCCCTGCTCTCCTTTATACTTGTGTGGATTTGATCTGGTGGGTGGACGCACGTGCGTCCAGTGCGTCCGCCTGCGGGCGCCCCTGAGTACACTGACCGTACACCGTCGGGCAAGGGAGTAAACTGTTCACCTGCCCTCATATACCGAGTCTAAGAAAATTAAGTCGCTAACACTTGATACCCACGGCTGCCTTGGGGCTGGATTACGGTGCTGCATCTTCTATTATATTTTACCCCGAACATAAAAGGGTTTCAAAAATAGACCACGTGACACAACGGTACACCGAGGTCTGGTTAACAGACCCCAAATGTACCGTCGCCGCCATAATTTGTGAAAATTATATTAAGTGGCATTATAGTATTATGATTTGCAGGTGTTTAACTAGTTCTGTTCTTTTTAACGCCCCGAAAAAGCACCACTCAAACTTAAGCCCCTATCTCTGTAAAATGAATAATCGCTACAGGTAGGCCTATAAAAACTCAAAGTTTTACTCGCCACAGTTACAGAATTATAAACTTCGAATGTAAGTTAGTTTTTGTTAAATCGTTCAAACATTTTCCCATGTTGGCCACCTAGCGATTATAAAACTGATCAGGTGAATTTTGATTAAAAAAACTAGAAGAGCAATGTTAGTCCAGAGGCATCCTTGAGTTTTCTTGTTCTCAGACAGAATCTCGGCATATGAGAGCGTGTGGTCGCTTCTCCACTGCCCCTTCCCAGTTCCCACTAATAGCATGTGATCATTGTGCTCATTTTTGCCGAGCTCGCTAAGTGGTACAAGAAAGGTCAATATTGAAACCAGCTTTTTCAAAAGCACTCAATCAAATAATTAGGCTAATGAGGGTGTGGTTCAAAGTCCAGACGTATGGGTCGGACAGGTGAAAAGATAGAGGGAGAGGGTGGATGTTGGATGGTGCTTGGAAATGCAAAGGCGAGAAAGATGAAAAGAAACGAACAAAGGGGTTAGCCAACTGTCGGCTGTGCGATAGCCTAGCCTAGAGACTGATTAGTGCGCTGCACTATCAACCCAGAGGTTGTGGGTTCAAACCCGGCCAGGGCAATTGATGTTTCAAAATTAGTTCCACTTGCGTCCTTAAGGGAACTCGGGTATGAAATGAGAAATCGTAATCTCCAAATTTGTAAAGCGCCACTCGAAAGCCAAGCGCAGGGCACCAGTTTATTCACGAGCGCTATACGTTAATCCAGAGGGAGTGTATAAAAAGTAGTACAAAGGAGGTCCGAGTCCGGTTTCAGGAGATCCACAGTACACTGATCGTACGTACCCTGTCAGTTGAAAACAGGGTAAAAGAGCATTGCCACACGCCCTATTACGCCGAGGTTAAGAAAACTGAAAACGCTAGCACCAAGCTCTACGAGTCAGTGTAATTACTCGCGCTGAATACAGAAGAGGTTGAGCTCCATAGTGGTAGATAGCAAGAGCATCAGCCTTCATGTTCAGAGATCTAATCTTATTTAATCTATATAAATTCTGATGCCCCATTATCATAATACAGGAGGAATCAAGTGATGGTCGTTTCAAGTGAAATCGTAGGCAAATTTCATAAACCGTACCTATTATTATTATTATTATTATTATTATTATTATTAGTAGTAGTAGTAGTAGTAGTAGTAGTAGTAGTAGTAGTAGTAGTATAGTAGTAGTAGTAGTAGTAGTAGTAGTAGTAGTAGTAGTAGTAGTAGTAGTAGTAGTAGTAGTAGTAGTAGTAGTAGTAGTAGTAGTAGTAGTAGTAGTAGTAGTAGTAGTAGTAGTAGTAGTAGTAGTAGTAGTAGTAGTAGTAGTAGTAGTAGTAGTACTGTTGTAGTAGTAGTGTCAGTGATGGGCAATAGTTAGGGGCCTAACTAAAAGGTTGCTAACTTTTAGTTTAACTAAAAAATTTAGTTAAGGATGAAGTTTAACTAAAAAAAATAGATCAGTTAAAACCATAGTTTAACTAAAAAATTTTAGTTGCTAACTAAAAAGTTTAACTAAAAAAATAAGTAATATGCAACTATTTTTCTACAGTGAACACTGAACACTGTCAGCAAAAAAAAACATTTTAACACTGCGTGGTTTTAGCACTGACACTTTTTCAAATTCATACACTACTTACAGTACACATGTAACTGTATGCCAGAACAGTACACATTGCAAAGTTTGAAGGTGAAATTGTCATTGATGCTTTGCATTATTACAGTTCACTTAACCTCTTTTATTGTGAAAATGTTTGTCGTAAAAAGTTGGAAAAAAGTTGCAAAAGGTTTAACTACTTTTTTTAGTTTAGTTAACTAATTTCCAAAATCAGTTGCCAACTTTAGTTAAACTATTTTTTTTAGTTGGAAAATAGTTTTGGTTTAACTATAAAAAAATAGTTTAGTGCCCATCACTGAGTAGTGTCACACAGTCACTATAACTATTAGCATTGCTTTTACTCTTGTTACTATATATCCGGACACTGCGCTTTCTACCACCTCCTAGGGAGTACCAGTCTGTGAACGTAAAGTGTGCAGTGAACGTTTCTTGCGTGATTACCCATTTTGCTATTAAGCCCGAAAACAGAGCCGTCGCAGCAAACGTGCATCCCGATTTTAAAAACTTGTTATTCGAAAAAAGAAACAAAAGTTTCATTCTAAAACCTGTAAAAAGAGCGATGCAGACCGTGGAACACAACCCTGAACCAGATACAATCGACAAAGACGACCTTAAAAACGCAATTGGGGCGAATACGAAACTAATTCTTAAAACACCGACGTCGCCAAGAGCCCAAGAAGACAAATGGTCGGGGCGACGATGCATAACACCAAAAAACATTTTATTTTCGGATGTTCGATAGTGTAGCCTAGTGGCTAGCGTGTTGGACTGTCAATCGAGAGGTCGGGGGGTACAAATCCACGTCAGGGCAGAAATTTGGTTCGAGATTTCTGCTTCACCTGTTCTACACCCTAGCCTAGCCAACTCAGCTATTGTATTGTATTGTAGACCCTATTTCAAAACTTATAAAGCTCCTCTACTAATAGAAGGAAATAGAATTGAAGATTCCGAAATAATGGCCAACAAGTTCAATGAATATTTTATAAACTTGCCCAAAGAATTGGCAGCACGACTGCCTAACTCCTCTACCCCCTTTCTTAATTACCTACCTCAACCGAGTATTGTATCTATGGGCCTATTATTAACGTCACCGGAGGAGTTGATAAGAGTAGGAAATGGTTTTAAAAAAACACACTCCAAAGGACTCGATGGCATAGACCCGTACATAGCGCTTCAGAACTTAAATTTAATTACCCTTCCTCTTTCGGAAATAATTAATAGCTCATTAACTAATGGGATAGTCCCGGAGTCACTTAAAGCGGCAAAAGTTATTCCTGTGTTTAAAAAAGGTAATATTGAAAGTATTAATAACTATAGACCAATATCTGTCTTGCCATTTTTTGCCAAATTTCTTGAGAAGATTATGTATGATCGGTTGTCTTCGTTCATTCATAAACTGAATATAATACAACCTGCCCAATATGGATTCCGTCCGGGGCATTCGACGTTTATGGCACTTCTTGATCTTGAAGAAAAAGTCTCAACTGCAATTGAAAACAATGAATATACGGTCGGAATCTTTTTAGATGTGGCCAAGGCTTTTGATGCAGTGGATCATAATATATTACTAGAGAAAATGAGCAACTACGGGATTAGGGGGGTTCAACTATCTTGGTTCAGAAGTTACCTCGACTCGCGAACACAAAGAGTTGTTTGTAATGGCTCCATTTCTGGGTCTAAAACCATCTCCTTTGGAGTTCCTCAGGGTTCGAACCTAGGCCCGTTGTTATTTTTACTATACATTAACGACTTATCTAAAGTGTCTTCAATCTTCTCATTCATATTATTTGCCGATGATACGAATATGGTATATTCTAATAAATCCCACGTAACCCTTATGGAAACGGTAAATAAAGAATTAAACATTGTTAATAATTGGTTTATTTCAAATAAACTTACCCTAAATGCCGACAAAACTAATTTCATCATTTTCAAGTCCCATAGGAAAATTAAGCCGATTAATTGGTCACTAGCCCTCAATAGCTCCCCAATTTCCCAAGTGGAATCTACAAAATTTTTAGGAGTTTACGTCGATAATCACTTAAACTGGAAAGTCCATGTTAATTATATAGCTCAAAAGGTCGCTAAAAATATAGGAATAATCTCTAGAATTGGGTACCTGCTCACAGTCGAAATTAAGAGGAACCTCTATTACTCATTAATTTTTCCCTTTCTTAATTACTGCAACTTCATCTGGTCCACGAACTATCAAACAAGGCTCAAGAAGTTAATAACTCTGCAAAAAAAAGCTATTAGAATGATCCAGGGAGCAAGTAAATGGGAACATTCCGTCCCTTTTTTCAAAGAACTAAAAATAATGAATATCAATCAGATAAACAACTTTCAAATGTCTGACTTCATCTACTGCTACGAGCATGATCAACTACCGGCCTCCTTTAAAAATTATTTTGCGAAGGCCTCGGAGGTGCACAAACATGATACGCGGGGAGCCTCACTATACCGTCCAATTAATAGTCGTACGAATGTGAGACGGTTTAGTATCAGATCAGCTGGTCCGTTAATCTGGAACCAGATCCCAGTCGAAATTCGTTCGTTACAGAACAGGCATTTGTTTAAGAAGCAAATAAAAAGCTTTCTTCTGTCGCATGTAACGATACTGGATAAATAACCAAAAAGCACGATGTGATTTTTACTTTAGTGGATTGGTGGAGACGGGGCCCGGCTCGTGAGTGTTGTTACTTAAGGTCTGTTAGTTAAGTTTAGTTAAGATTAGTTAAGCCATAAGTGTTAAGCCCCTCCAAGCAGGGAGGAAGTAAGACGATTGAGCTAGGTACTGGATTGTGCTACCGTGAGGGGAGCAACCATGCTGTGCCATCCTTTGAAATTGCAATTAGTTGTTAGCAGGGCATCCCCGTTCAGCGGGATCTAGGTCCCTTAGGGGCGCCCATTGCCTCTTGTGACTACAAGAACTCAATCAACTGCATAAACTCAGCTAAGCCATTATAATACGTATTACAAGACTACAAGAATTCAATCAACTCCATAAACTCACCTGTTAGAAGTGGATATGAAGAAATGGGAAGTTGCATAAGTATTAATTCTTTTTACCTTGTAATTCATAGTTACTGAGTTTACAGATTCTGTACTAATTATATAAAAAATTTGGTTGTTGTAAATGATTGTCAAATGTTGTCATTGGATGCAATAAAGACAGATGTTATGTTATGTTATGTTATGTTACCCAGTGCCCACCAATCAGAGGCGTTCCCAGTGCGAAAGTCCTCGGGAATAAAGGCAAGTTTTAAGACAACGAAAACCCGTGGCAGGGCCACCAGATAATACTGCAGCTCGGACCGAAGGAGGAAGCTGATTCCGCAATGAAGGGCCAATACTTAAAAAAAAGGAACGAAATCGCCGTTCTCACTCGGTGAACAAATAAGTCAAGTCGACCAGAGGAACGAAGAGGGCGAAGGGAGCTATAATGAGTACACTGACCGTACACTGTCGGTGCGAAGATGAGACGGCAAGGGAGTAAACTGTTCACCTGCCCTCATATGCCGAGTCTAAGAAAATTAAGTTGCTAACACTTGATACCCACGGCTGCCTTGGGGCTGGATTACGGTGCTGCATCTTCTATTATATTTTACCCCGAACATAAAAGGGGTTTCAAAAATAGATCACGTGACACAAGCAGTACACCGAGGTCTGGTTAACAGACCCCAAATGTACCGCCGCCGCCATATTTTGTGAAAATTGTATTAAGTAGCATTATAGTATTATGATTTGCAGGTGTTTAACTAGTTCTGTTCTTTTTAGCGCTCCGAAAAAGCACCACTCCAACTTAAGCCTATCTCCGCAAAATGAATAATCGATACAGGTATAAAAACTCAAAGTTTTACTCACCACAGTTACAGAATTATAAACTCCGAATGTAAATTAGTTTTTGCTAAATCGTTCAAACATTTCCCGTGTTGGCCACCTAGCGATTATAAAACTGATCAGATGAATTTTGAGAAAATAACTAGAAAGAGCAATACCATCAAGTTAGTCCAGGACCAGAAGGCCTTGAGTTTTCTTGTTCTCGAACAGAATCTCGGAACATGAGAGCGTGATGTTAGCCCGCTCCTCCGCTGCCTGGCCTTCCCACTAATAACAGCACGTGCTGGTTGTGCTCATTAAAGGCTTATTTTACCCCTATCGTAAAGGGGTTTCAAAAATGAAAACAAGTGACATCACGAACGGTACACCGAGGTCTGGTGAACAGACCCCAAATGTACCGCCGCTGCCCTTTTTTGTAAATATTATTTTAAGTAGCATTATTGTATTGCGATTTGCAGGTGTTTAATTGGTTCCGTTCAAGTTAGCGCTCCGAAAAAGCACCACTCAAACTTAAACCGAGTTGCGCAAAACAAAGCGCTACAAAAATAAAAACTTAAATTTACACTCCCCACAGTTGCAGAATTATTAACTCCGAAAGTAAATTAGTTTTTGTTAAATCGTTCAAACATTTTCCCGCGTTGTTCACCTAGCGATTACAAAACTGATCAGGCGCATTCTAAGAAAAAAAACTAGAAAAGAGCAATACGATAAGTTCGTCCACAGCCAATTGTCGGCTGCGCGATAACCTAGAGTCCTAGAGGTTAGTTCGCTGCACTATTAGCCAAGAGATTGTAGGTTTAAACCCCGTCAGGGCAATTGATGTTCCAAAACTAGTTCCACTTGCGTCCTCAGTGAAACTCGGATATGATAGGAGTGACCGTAATCTCCAAACTTGTAAAGCGCCACTCGAAAGCCAAGCGCAGGGCGCAATCTTATTCACGAGCGCTACGTCAAGTCAGAGGGTGTTTACAAAGAGTAGGGTCCGAATCCGGTTTCTAGGAGGTCCACATTACACTGATCGTAGGCCTACGTACCCTGTCAGCTAAAAATCAGGCCAGGGTAGAGCATTGCCACCCGTCCTATTAATTATGCCGAGGCTAAGAAAACTGAAAGCGCTAACACTTCATGCTCATGGCTGCTCTACAAGTTAGTTTAATTAATACCGATTGCTCTTCTCTTCTGTACTCGCGCTGAATACAGAAAAGATTGAGCTCCATAGTAGTAGATAACAAGAGCATCAGCCTTCATGTTCAGAGATCTAATCTAATTTAGTCTATTTAAATTCTAATGCTCCGTTATCATAATGCACGAGGAATCAATCAATGGTCGCTTCATAAACCGTAGCTATTATTATTATTATTATTATTATTATTATTATTATTATTATTATTATTATTATTATTATTATTATTATTATTAGCTAATAAGTAGTCACTGTAACTATTGCTTTTACTCTCGTTACTACATTCGGACACTGCGCTACCTGCCATCTACGAGGAAGTATCAGTCGGTGAACGTAACCGCTTGCAGCGAACGTTTCTTGTGCGATTACCCATTTTGCCATTAGCCCATAACCAGCGCCGTCGCAGCACACGTGCATCCCGATTTTTAAAACTTTTTATTCGAAAAAAGCAACAAAAGTTTCATTCTAAAACCTGTAAAAAGAAGCGATGCAGACCGTGGAACACAACCCTGAACCAGAAACAATCGACAAAGACGACCTTAAACGCAATTGGGGCGAATACGAAACTAATTCTTAAAACACCGACTTCGCCAAGAATATAATGGTCGTGGCGACGATGCATAACATCAAAAAAGATAAATGGAAACAAAGTTGACTACAACAAAAATCAACATAATAAAATTAAGGTGACAATAATGACAATCACGATGGCGATAACGTGGAGAAAGTTAGAGTGCTAACGACCAATTTTCATAGAGTAGGCATATATTACCGCGGGTGGCCAGTCCTCTCCCTCACTGCGTGATCTGGGTCAAAGAACTTGAAAGAAGTCAGCAGATTGGAAATGGGGGTGGATATAACGACTGGGACAAGAAAACGATGCAAATGGTGGCAAAGACAGTCGACAACAAAGAAACTGACTGCCAGTCGAACGCGCTGGTCACAACATAATGGCACGAGCTACTAAGAAAACGTCCAGACGAAGTTGGTCCAAAGAAGTCAAAACCGAAGATGGTTTAGTCATATACATGTTCGACAAAGACAATAGTCCGTCCAGCAGAATTAAGACACTGCCGTAGAGAGAGTATAATACACTGTATATGGAATAAAGACGAATGCGCCGGATACCCTAGAAATTTCACGTATCATGTCTTCCGTGCCCAACTGAAAATTTGTAATTAGTAACTTCTATAGCGTTCGTGTCTGATGCACAAGGTATCAGCCGATGGTGCACCAAAACCAAGCCGCAAATCAGGTCAAGTGGTCAACATCGTGAAGATCATTACAGAACGAAATGACATCCACGTAAGCGACTGAGCAGAACGGACAGACACAGGAAGAGAGACAAAAATCTAGGTCCAGCAATTGTAAAAGCTTCACCATGAACAGATAATGAATACCAGACAGACAGACAGACAGACAGACAGACACACACACACACAGACAGACAGACAGACACTTTGTGTGCAAGTTTCACCCCAGCCTGCCCACAGTAAATTCAAGCTCTGAATGCAGACTTGTAGTTAGGGCTGATGCCATGTTATACTCTACATTACCATCACCTCAAAGACAAAGAAATGATGAATAAAACAAAACAAAAAAGCGGAAGATTTTCACAAAGCAAAGAACGATAAAACAGAATACGAAGATGGTTCCGCCATTAACGGCGATAATGCAACTCCACAGTTATGCATTGACACTGGAACTATACAACAGCTAGCCTATAATAATACACCTATTTTGGTATCACAAATTCAGTATTCAGAACTGGCGACAATTCATCCGTTTATAACCGACTTCAATCTGTCAATAACATCGTCAGAACACGCCATAATGACACAGAAATGCTTAACTGAATCATATTGGGCCAGTTCAGGTGCCTGGATCCAGTTGTGATCAGAGATTATCCTACTGCACTCCCAACTTGCCCATATGGGTCCCATCTAATGCCCAAGAAAATAAATGTTGGCAGAGTTTGGTCAAAGGCACTTACATCGACATGAAAATGGGGCCCACAGTTTTATCCTAGAGTTGAAAACATGGACGAAATTCAGATTTATTTACAATTTAACGTAACAAATCTTCCTCAGAGTTGGTGATCATCCCGGGTTTGCTGGGGAATTGTAAGAATGTTAGCCAAGATATTGAGTGATGTTACTGTAGTAAGAAACAAACCCTTTACTGAGCCAATAAACTGGCTTCTCAGTTTAAGTACCAGCAACCACAATGTGGACATTATGTTTCTAAATGTCCATCGCAGTTTGGGACCTCAGAAAACTGGAAAAACTTACATTCCAAACCATCAAGTTTCCGTTACTATTTGAAAGGCACGCAAGTGTGTTGAAAACATCAGACTTGAGAAGGCAAGAACTAAAGGCAAGGTACGAGGCAAGACAGAATGCAAAAGCACCCGAGGATGTTTAAAAAGGTAGCAAGAAGGAATGTCGGAGATAAAGGTAACACCAAGAGACAAAGGTAATGGTAAGAGGCAAAGGTCTCATGGTAAGAGACAAAAGTCATGGTAAGAAACAAAAGTAACATCGTTAAGAGACAAAGGTAATGGCAAGAGACAAAGGTAACATGGTAATACACAAAGGTAATGTAAGAGACAACGGTAACATGGTAATACAAAACGGTAATGGTAAGAGACCAAGGTAACATGGTAAGAGACAAAGGTAATGGTAAGAGACAAGGGTGTGTATGTATGCTTGTATGTGGCAATGTAAAACGCCAGTTAAGGATCTCACAACCTGGGCACTTCACGTGGCCATCTAGCAGATCTACAGAGCTTAGCCTTAAGAAAGCTCGAAAATGTTTTTTAAGCTGCAATTGCAATGCTAAAAGGAAATACTACAAGAAAAAGGTAATGCGAAGAGACAAGGTAATGCTAAGGATTTAGCCAAGGCAACCGTGAAGACATACCGTACATCAGTTAGCACTAGTTAGCACCTAACCGGTGAAAGATAAAATGGTATACATTTCGACAAACCAGAATAAACATTTTGCAAAGCTCTCGACATAATCTGAAATCCTCGATCACCCTCACAGCTGAACGAGAGAAGAACAGATCCATTATTCAACTCAAGGAGGGCCAAACAGGTTATCCCATCTGCATAGTCAAACATTCTTATTCTTTTCTATAGGAATCAACTGACACATTAAGAACTCCCAGGAACCGAATTGGCACACATTACATGACTTAACATTAACTATTTTATCACATATACACATGACAAACCAATTGATGCACGTTACAAGGCTTAACATTAACTATGTTACCACATGACAAAACATTTGGCGCATGTTACAACGTCACCAAAACCGAACACAAACTACTAAAATCATTAAACCCGGCAAACCTTTTTAAGGCTGTTGAAAGCAAATAAACTCTTCACAGAAGCAAATTAGTAAAATGCATTTTAGGAAACTGCTATGTAACATTTAAAATTCCAGCAAATAAAATCATAAAATTACGCTAAAAGTGTAGAGTACATCAACTATTGACTGCATTTGTATGCTTTTAAAAACAATGTTCTCAAATACACGCTTAGGGGCCATCCATATATTACGTACACAAAAATCCGGGAAAATTGGACCCCCTCCCCCCTGTTCGCAAGCGTACTTTCTTCCACCACCCCCCCCTGAGTACGTACGTTTGACGCACCCCCCCCCCCCGATGACCAGCTGCAGAAAGTGTCTCCAGGCAGCCTGTCTGCACTTTAGGCCAGATTATTGAAGGGCCAATATAGACAAATTATAGGTGTCCTTCACAGCACAGAATAACTGCACATGGCTTTTATATAATGTAATAAAATGCCATGGGACGACTATAGGATAATACAGAGTTATAAATAGGCTAATGTGGACGTAATAATTAGAAATTTATTTTGGGTACGTACACATTTTTTTACCCCCCTCCCCCCCGTTCGCACCCGTACGCAAAATCGCCAAAATCCGACCCCCCGCCCCCCTAAGTGCGTATGTAATATGTGGATGGCCCCTTAATGTGGTTCTGATCCGTACTATATCTAGATGAAGCATGTGTAATGATACCAATAATAACAATAATTATAATAAAATAATAATTTTAATAATAATAACATTAAATAATAATTGTTTTAGTTTTTTATTCTCTGGATAATATTTAAACTCCTAAGGGATCACATGTAGGCCCCTACTTTGGGCAAAATAATAATAAATATAGCAATAAAATTAATATAAACAATATAAAATATTAATAAAAATATGCAGCAACAATAACAACAATAATGTTCTGCACTCTGCAACAACTTCATTAAATTTTGACCAATTTGGATATGACAAAATAATATACTACCAATTAATTTTTTTAACCCCAATATTCTAAAATCCCAAAATTACTTTGCTTACTTAACTGATCACATATACCTGGGGTTAAACACATTAATAATAATAGCCTAATAATAATAAATATAATAATAAATATAATAATAATAATAATAAAAATAATAATAATAATGGTAATAATTGTAGAATAAAAATATCATTATTATTATTATTAATAATAATAATTATTATTATTCATAATAGTAGTAATAATAATAATAATAATAGTAATAACACTAACAATAGTAGTGGCAGTAGTAGTAGTAGTAGTACTAGTTGTATTAATAATAATAATACTAGTAATAAGCAAAATAAAAACAAAGCTGGTTAAGTATGTACCAGTACTGTTGTCTTGGAAACTAGTCGAAACAACCTAAGGCATAAAAATCAATTAGAAAACTAATCAAGCTGTCAAGTACACAGGCAGGAGACAATGAGACAAGAATATTTCACATTAGCCTAAAAATCATAGAGTGCGTAGCTGAAAATCCACCCAAAATCAGTATTAAACTGCAAAAATCCAAGCAAACCACCTATCAAACTCACACAAACAGTCTGCATAAAAGCTCTAGTGAAAGCAGTCACTGCATAGCATTAAAAAGAACGCAGCCTGGCCGACGACCATTTCATTGCGCTTATAATACATTACAGGTAATGTAAACAGATGATTGTACATTGTACAGCGCCACTTTGAGCAAACTCCGTAAGCGTCATGCCTGATCGAACAACCTCTGCAAGGTGCGATTTGTCTGGGGTGTGGTAGGGAACAGAGAAAACCCTACTGGGGTCTAGACTAGACGATTTCCCACTACAAGTACGTTTTCCCCATATATTTAACTACTGTTGGGAATGGGAACCCTCCTATTGGTTCAGATCACCTCCCAGGAAAGGATTCATACTCCTTACATTTATTGTGGGGATGGGGAGAGCTGATCTCCAAATGGTTCACATCTCCCAAGTAAAGTCATATTGCCTCATAGAGTTTGGTCCTGTAGAGAATGTGGATACTGGTATTTTATCTGCATTTCTTCCAACTATCTCCCAAGTACAGTTCAACTTCCCCATATAGTTTTGTAATTCAGATAATTCATCCCCATTTCTTCAGACAATCTCCCACATGAAGCTACATTCCCCCGTACATCTTGCAGTCACCCGTACGTCATTCCCCCTGCCTTCAACCCGAAATCGCACCCGAATCCTTTGCATATATGTTCAACTGAGGTACTATAGTCAACAGGCACAGAAAAATCCAGGCTGGTTATTCACAGCAAACACACACTGTTATCATAACGTATTTACATATATAGACCAGATAATATTACTTCAACATCAAGTCCATCCCTTTTTTTTAGTAAAGACTAAATAAAACCAGGCTCTGTCTGGAGAATTTAAGCCACGATTGCATGAGTTAATACACCACACTTCTCATTTTCATTCATTTCCACAGCATTTACGCACCCTCCTTCAAGATATCTGCTCGGAGGCGCTTCGAACTGACTTTCGCGGTGAAAGTGAACAATTCGCGTTCGAAATTCTCTCACATCGTATATTCCTCTTTCCATTTCACTTTACTTTTTATCCTTTTATTTTACTTGGTTCTCATCTTCTCTTATTCCAGTCTTCCTAGCACTGTCTTCCTAGCTCTGTCTTTGTTCTTAAGGCCAGATGTCCTTGCTGGGGTCTGTAAATGGGCATCCGAGGCCCAGGTACCCACCAGAGTTTGACACCCAAGCCGTGAATCATTGAGCCCTGCCAAATAAGCATGATTACATACGGCTCACAGAGTAATGATACAGAGTAGCCTGGCACAGGGTTGAAGGTATCAGGCTGCAATGGAAAGTTATCAGTTTGCAAGGCATATAGAAAAACAAAGTTCTTAGTCACTGGTGCGCTGTCTTACTGGAGGGCTGAAAGGTATCATGTGGCCTCGTGGAAAGAGTCACTGCTTAGCTTTGAATAAGGTCAGTAAGGAATAAGTCCCACAAGACCCGTTTGGGCGATTGATTTATCATCCAATGATGGAGTGACAGGTAGTTGGGTACCCGCTGGGAATGGACTCGAGTACCCGGGCTGTATTTACCCAAATTTTGACACCCCTAACTCTGTCTATGTCAATTGCCTTCTGTCTCTCTGTCTCTCTCCCTCTCTCCCTTTCCATCTCTCTCTGCAGCATCATTTATGGTTCGAAATGTGTTCAAGAAACCAAAGAGCACAAAAGACCAAGAAACACAGATTAATTATGAATAATTAAGGCGACATCTTGTGATCAAACAATGTAGGTCATCCTAACAAGTAAGAAGCCAGCCTAAGGCCAATTTTCCTAACAGAGCCAAAGTAAATTTAATCCACAATTTCCATACCAGATCTGCTGAAGCAAAGTCATAAAGCCAGCCTAAAAGCAGCAGCAGTTCATATAACAGTCTCTTCCTGAATTGTGTCCAGCGGTTTTTAACAAGCGGTCCAGCATCGCAAGACACAATCGATCCACTAATTGCATGTCAACAGTTAAACAATGAAGCAACCATCAGATTCCTAGGACTTTCAACGAAAATAATACCGCGAGAATAGCAAAGATACAACTGCAAGATATACTGTGCAACAGCTTTTTCTACTTGCATATTGAAGCCAATGATACCTACACATAAAAATCATTTGTGTGGAAATATATATACATATATACACACACACGTCTTAAAGATATATATGTATATATTATATATAATCAGATCCTTGAAGCAAATCCCAGAGGTTCCACCCATGGGTACGAAGAGTCAGCGACATCATTTTCTCCGCCTCGGCATACGAGGGCAATCCTACCATAGCCAACAGTGTATGTATGGTCAGTATACTCAACCCCTAGCCAAGTTCACTCTACAGATAGATATCCTTCTGTCCAGGCTGGCATTTGACCTTCAGACCAATGCTGTCGATAGTCCAGCATGCTAACCACTACACTATCCTGCCACATTGCTCAGGGGACATCCTTGCACGTAGAACGCATATATCCCTAAACCTATTTTTATATATGGTATACACTGCATTAGGGTGCATGTAATATACATCACACCAGCATTTTCAAAGATAATTGCAAAAACGTTTTTGACAAATTCCAAATGCCTTCTTGTGAGCGACGCCATTCGCAATGATCTGAAGTCACGTAACCAAGCTATATTTACACAAGTCGTCAATTTGAACAAAATATTATATTAAATATGATAACAACAAAAGCCTGGCAATACCTACACCAGTTTTCTACAAGCTCCAAACGCTGCTTCACCTGCAACAGTCTTCTCAAACGTAACCGAAAAGAAACACCCGCTGCGTGCATGACTGCAGAGACCAAGAAAAAGACGGCGCCCCATCAAAGCAGACCAGTTTCACCGTCAGAGATGACACACTATAAGCTTTAGCTGTCTGCAACTTCCACAGTCGAAACAAAATTAGCAACGGCTCTAGAAGTTTCCAAGAAAGTCGATCGTCAACAGCAAAAAACGCAGCACCCAGAATACAGAAGACATTTTCACGTTCACCAAACACAGAATACGGGAAAAACGCATTTGAAAACTAACGCTATAGATACCATCATTATTAAAGTCTATATTTTTGCAATGCCACCTAGAATGCGGCCGATCACCCATAAAATCGATGGCTCCACATAGCTCTCCAAGTTACTTTGTCAGCACTCACCCAATTAGCCACCGTGTCACATGACCAATGCACAAATATGCATATATATTTATATATATATACACAGACATACATCTAGTATACAGTACATACTTATATTTACATGTGCATCGTCAAATGTAAAGTAACGTAACAAGTAGCAGGCGGCGCAGAGCCATACACGGTCAGAGGGCCTTAAGAACGGGCAGTTTTTACTACATAGTTTCATGGTTTAAAAAATAAAATACAAAGAAAATGTCTTGTCCGCCGTACGCAGTTGTACGCAAGTACGTACGTACATAAGTACGGCATGTTTCTACCAGGCGATGCGCTTAGAAGGCAAATATCTGTCCAATGCATTTTGGTGAAGGGCAGTTTCATCCATCCGTGTCGGCTGTCACGGTTGATGAAACCTAAACAAACAAAATGAAGATAAATAAAACAAAACAAACTAGACTATCTGAATAAATTAACAGCATAATCATTCTCTATGTGGTTCATAATCATTCACTATGTAGTTCATAATCATTCACTATATGTGATTCATAATCATTCACTATGTGGTTCATAATCATTCACTATATGTGATTCATAATCATTCACTATGAAGTTCATAATCATCCACTATGTGATTCATAATCATTCACTATGTAGTTCATAATCTTTCACTATATGGTGATGACTTTCTGAACAGGTTTGAGGCATGGTGGCTGACTGGTTTAGAACGCTTGACCTGTTATATGGAGAGACTATGAGTTCGAGACTCCTCCCCTGAGACGGTTACTTTGTGGGGACCTTGACAAAGTCCCACACTTACAGTTGCTCAGCACCATCGACTGATGCTCAGTTGTTAGACAGTGGCACCAAATGAATTCAGTAACAACAACGAACGTAAACAACTATGACAACTAGTTCAACAGTCATAACACTCGACGCCAGTTGTTATTTTCAATGATGAATTTCAAAATTCACAACACATCTGGACTTAGACAATACAAACAATAGAGGACATGTGCTAGTACAGTGGCCAAGCAGCTAATGTGTCAGCTCATTACCGCAGCAACTGAGGATCGAGTCCAGGGCCATCTTATGAAATCAGCGTAGATCACAGAACTGTTTGAAATCCCAAAGTCAAGTGTGTGTCTATAAATCCATCCCAGTTTTAATAAGAGGCCGAAGGTTTATCTTTACCACTTTACCATTCAGCTTGTACCATCCTGAGTTTGCAGTGCCATAATGGAAACGTTTTTGCCAAAGGGAAAGCATCTTACCGGGTGAAATGTCGACTGTCTGCATGTACATCCATTTCGGTACTTTTGAATTCATTCAGCTCTTTACGAATCATGGCCTGCATTGTAAAGCAACGTAACACAGTACAGCATCAGTACAATAACGTATCTATAAATGTCAGGTTACAATTACAATCATACGTAAAGTGACCCAATTAAAAAGTAACCTAATCTACCAACTGTTCATTCATTCATTCATTCATTCACTCAAACATTCAGAGCACCTTCGTGAGCTGCCAATACTCATCTCACAAATTCTGAAGAGGACAGAGATAAGAAAGAGGAGCAGGAGGACAAGACAAAGTGGAAGAGGAAGATAAGAGGAAGAGGAGGAGCAACTTAATAGACAAAAGAGAAAAACATGCAAGAAACAGAGGAGGAACAAGAAGAGGATGAGCATATGAATGAGAAGAACTTTCTGAGTTGGTGATTGTTGTGGTCTACAGCCAGTGGAGATATGCAAGTGCTGCACTTCCGCACATCAACTTGAGTCTATCGTGCCTTCTCATAGAAGTCTCCCATTAGATTTAAGTATATTCAAACTGTCTTAAAACACAATTGTTTGATCTGTTTGATAGTCAAATGTGCAGCACTTATATATGGTACTTAGAATGTGCTATACTAAGTGTTTGCATACATAATACATTCATCCATCATACATATGTACATACATAACATACATACATACAAATACACACATACGTACATACTATCACACGTACATACATATGTACCTACATACATACATACAATCAAGCAGAACGGGATGACCCAATCAGCAGAAAGAAAAAGCACAAAAGCGTCCTAGTGCAAGTTTTTAGCGTAAGTCGGTGGTAGTAACCTTATCCTTCGGCGTAAGTCTCATCCATGGTTTGTCTCCCTTGCGGTCGTATTCCTCTGCCTGCGTAACCTCAACGTAATCATTGAACTTGATGATGCGACGCTCTTTCAATTCCCCGACTGTCGGCCGAAAACTCAGCTGCAAGCAAACAACAACACTCATTACCAGCACAACTACCATTGTCGTCATATTACTAGTAACACTGTTATTACCATCATTATTACGGCATTACTATTATTACCATCATTACTATGGCATTACTATTATTAACATCATTATTACGGTATGTTACTAGTAATACTATTACTACCATCATTGTTATGGTATTTTTACTAGTAATACTATTATTACCGTCATTATTACAGTATTTTTACTTGTAATACTATTATTGCCATTATTATCATGGTATTTTTGCTAGTAATACTATTATAACCATTATTACAGTATTTTAATAGTAATACTAAATTATTACCATCATTACTACAGTATTTTTACTACTAATACTATTACTACAAAAATTATGAAGGTAATTTTACTAGTAATACTATTATTGCCATCAGTACTACAGTCTGTTTAATAGCAATACAAATAATTATCAGCACTGCTGGTCATATCACTAGTAATACTAATGTTATTATAACTATCACAGTCAAATAACTAGTAACACTAATACTACTATCACTACAGTAGCTGATTTCTAGTAATCATAAACGTAAATTCACACAGTGCAACGTCAGGAGCAGCTCCTCACAGGTGCCTAAAGTACTATTAGAGTACTTGTATTATTACTATCATAGTCATATCACTGATACCATTACTACTGCAATATTATTGTACTCTTCTATTGGGATTATTATCCCATGACTTCTCCAGTGCCATTATCATAATTTCCAAGACAATGGTCGCCTCAAGAGAAATCATAATAAAGAATCCAGGCTGAAGTTCAATAGTCTAAAATTAGTACAATTATAATAATTACTATTATTTATTACATATTCATTGTAACAGTAAACAGTACTACTATATTATGCAAATCTGTTACAAATGTTGTCACAAAGCAGTATCATGCACTGAATTGTTCCTTCACCTACCAACTCCCTCCCACTCACCCAATTCACACCGACCCACCCACACCCGTTCATCCACCCGTACACCCACCGACCCGTTCATCCACCCACCTTGCGTATTAGAGTGCGCTTGATTTCGTCTCGATCTCTTCTAATTTCTTCCGGAGTCTGTCCTGAAAAAATATTTCCACGTAAGAAATATACTCCCTTTCCATTCATCGAAAAGTTCAAGGTCAATGTCAAAGTTCTTTGCTAGAACGTTTGCTTTAAAAAAACACGAAAAATTCTTCATATCTAGAATAAGTAATGGGACTAGATTAGATTGGAGTATAACTGATTAACACTAACTCAACAAGATGTGTTTCTCTTCTAGTTCTCTCGCCGTCGGTCTTTGACTCAACCGCCTGTAAATGACATCAACAAACATTAATATTCAGACAAAATTGAAATAAAAAATACCAATCAGGTCAATTACTACATCTTATTTTACATGATAAAGGCTTGGTTGTGGTTTACTATTGTCGATGCTCTCGTGCATTAAACACCCGTGCTATAGAAGTCACCAATTACTAGTAGTAGTAGTAGTAGTAGTAGTAGTAGTAGTAGTAGTAGTAGTAGTAGTAGTAGTAGTAGTAGTAGTAGTAGTAGTAGTAGTAGTAGTAGTAGTAGTAGTAGTAGTAGTAGTAGTAGTAGTAGTAGTAGTAGTAGTAGTAGTAGTAGTAGTAGTAGTAGTAGTAGTAGTAGTAGTAGCAGTAGCAGCAATGGTAGTAGTAGTAATAATAATAATATAAATAATAATAATAAGCCTAACAATTAGAACACCCTGTGCACTACACTGACAAATGGTATTGTAAAGCAACCTAGAATAAACTTGCTACTTATGACTCTATATAAATTCCTGTAATGACGTTACATTAAAAAATGCAAATTCTGTAATATTCATTAAGAAACTAAAAGTACAACATCATTCATATTCATATGAAACCAACAGCCAATCTCATTAAAACTTATAACAAAAAAAGCAAAAACAATATCATAACTAAATTCATAAGCCAAAAGTCTAATTAACAGTTCATAACAAAGCAAAAACAACATAAGTATTCAGTTCACTGTATGACGGACCTGTTTAAATGACTGCCAATTCTCTGTCGCATTTCATCTTTCTGTGCCTCGGTTCGATGTGGTATGACTTCGTATTGGTCAGACGTTGAGCCTCTCCCTGATCTTGAATTTAACAGTTTCGCTAAGCTATCGTTTCGCGAAACCTTAGCCAGGAGATTACCTTCAAACAAATAATCCAAACACCGTTCAGCTGGCACTACCATAGCATTTCATTAATATTTTATAAAAGTTTCATAACAAGTATTTTACCACAAAACTCCACAAATTTTATGTAATATGGGTGCTTTAATACGAATTATGTAAAAGATATGATAACTAGGGCTGCTCAACGATTAAAATTTTTAATCGCGATTAATCTTGCGATTAAAAACAATAATCGCGATTAATCTTGCGATTAATCGCACCATAAGCATAATATTGTCGTTGTTTACAGATAGTAAACAGCAATGAATTTAAAGGAAACAACTTGTCAATATTTGACCATTTGTTCTTAACATATGTGTAGAATTACGTTCATCCACTTTCTGTTTTTCATAAATCCTGTTTCAGTCAGTTAAGACAAACTAACTTGATCGCATTGTCAGGTGAGAGTGCTGAAAGTTTCTTATTAAGAATGTTTCCAGCAGCAGAAAACAATCTTTCACGTGGAACACTAGTTGCTGGCGACCATAGATATTTCTGTGCCACCTTTGCAAGTGTCTTAGGTGCACCTTCGTAGGCCCTATAAGATCTGCCGTTTTAAAAATAATCTGACCGTTCATTATAGATCGTTCGACTTCTTTCTCGCTCCTTTTCTCCGACATTTTATAGATAATTAATAACCCGCTGTAGAAGATATCGCCTAATACGAACGAAGATTAAACTACATGCACAGAAGCTTTCAAAGAAAGGACGAATTTGGACAACTACTCTACACCGCCATTAAGAGGAAATTGTTTGGGTTGCCTACGAATTCGCCCAATACAACTGAATGAATTAAGCCCAATCTCGGCCAAAGACTTCTGGCTTCGGCATTGCGGTGTTCGGTGAAGTCCTATCCAAGACTCTTTTGCGATTAAAATTTAATCGCGATTAAATTTTTTAATCGCGTTAATCGTCCAGAAACTTTAACGCGTTAATCGCGCGCGTTAACTGCGATTAATCAACAGCCCTAATGATAACCCAAAGGGCCTTTACACGAATTACGTAATAGGTGTGATAACCCAGAGGGCCTTTACACAAATTATGTAATAGGTATGATAACCCGGAGGGCCTTTACACGAATTATGTAATAGGTATGATAACGCGGAGGGGCTTTACATGAATTACGTAATAGGTATGATAACCCAGAGGGTCTTTACACAAATTATGTAATAGTTATGATAACCCGGAGGGTCTTTACACGAATTATGTAATAGGTATGATAACCCAGAGGGCGTTTACACAAATTATGTAATAGGTATGATAAACCGGAGGGCCTTATACACAAATTATGTAAAAGGGATGATAACCCAGAGGGCCTTTACACAAATTATGTAATAGGTATGATAACCCGGAGGGCCTTTACAAGAATTATGTACAAGGGATGATAACCCAAGAAGGTATAACAAGGGTAAAGAAAGGCAAACCCTCAAGTTCTTTAAAAATTAATACAGTAAAATAAAATAATAATTGCACATGTATAGAGCAACTCTTCAACAAAACTCAAAGCAGATGCTCCCAATGAGAAAATGGATAACTGTGATCAAGCGTAATGGTCTGGAGAAGTAAAGGCATACGTAAAAAAAGTTCATGTCACGGGTTGCATTGAAGCTGGTTCCAGAGTGAAGGGCCACCCACGGCGAAGCTACCATGTCACGCTGTGGACGTATGGTACAACGCTAAAAAGGGATGACTGGCAAAACCACTTACGCTGTTGGTCGGTATATTCGACTTCGTCGTCTGAACTGTCATCACCATGTAAATTGTCATAATCTGGAATTTCCTCGTCCTGTTCGTCCGTCTCCTGAATGGGACCGGCTAAGAGTCGTCTTCTGTAACAGTTCAACAAAATCTCACCACTGTCATTTAGGCATAAAGGTAAATAGATGAAGGTAACACAACTGTTTACACCGGTTCTACAGAAACTCCTCAGAAGCATCAAGGTAACGATAATAATATTCATGTTTATTGACAATCTCACTGACAAACTGCAGTAAGTTACATTGAAACAAGATGGTATAATTATGCAAGATCTTAATTAAAACATGTCGTGGCAGCCTGCAAGGCGCTCACTCATTTTACTGTTGCCCTCTAAGGAGTGGAAGGCTGAGACGACCTAGAGTGGGCTACGGTTATCGAACAGTGACTTTTCAAGATCTAATGCTCTTCAGGCCAGAGTGTTACCATTCACCTATCCCCCTCTAAGACCATTGTTTGCAGGCCTTTAAGAGAAAGGTGTAACAGCAGAGGTCATCATCATATACTGGTTCACAAACTTCTATGGAGATCTAAATATAAACAGCTGTAGTAGTGAACCGAAAATCTGATAACCAATCCCCAAATTTTATCAACAGTGCAAAACTACCAAGAGTTAGAGTACACAATAATTACTGTTACTATTTGTGAGTTTGATGGGGTGAGCGAATGATAAACACAGTAACTCCCATCTACATACGCATTCATGCTCAGACCCTGTCCTGCCGCAAGCGCCCCAGTGGGGGTCGTGAGATGTTCTTCCGTGGCACCGAACTTCACCGCGCCGCCGCCGCCACTCCTCGGTCTTCCAGTGGAACCGTCGGTTTGGGCGCTGAGGGCACTATTGCGGGGTGACCCGTTTTCGGTGAGCGAGAGACGTTCCTGGAGCCTAACCTCGAGCTCCTTGCTTATCAGGTCCTTCTTCTTGGCGCCCTTGAGGGCACTCCTCGTCGGCTGTTTCGTAAGGTCAGGCTCGCTGTAGGGCACGTGGTCAAAGTCCCCAGAAGGCACCAACGGCTTGTAGCTGAAAGACTCATCGACTGGCTTAGGCACAAGGGACGGATAAGTGACCGTAGGCACGTAGATACTCGGGATAGTTCTCTGTTGATGCTGATGCTGTGGGTCTGCCGGATTCTGCCTCAGCAGTGAACCTATAAGTAGAAACATACGATCATAGGTACACCTGGCACAGGTAAGGTAAAGCGAGTCATCCAGTTTTCATAATAGTAACATCACTTCGACGAACACTAAGGGGAGTAATGGACTTGACAAATGACTGAAGACAATGGATATCATTTATTCGTACCCATCGCCGCCAAATGGCTGGCGTCAGGAACTGATGATAATGATGATGATGATGAATAAGATATTTTTACAGCACAACTGTAAGACAAACTTGCAATTATTAATCATTATTATGTATTTTTAAGCAACACTATCTAATGACCAATCATCAATCGACATAACTCGGCAATTGTGAGCAAGGGACTCGCTCAAGGTCCCTACACAGTAACCGTGTCAGAGAGGAGGCTCGAACCCATACTCTCCGCGTTTCAAGATGAGCACTCTAACCATTCGGATACCGTGTCCCACAAATCACCAAGTTACTGTAAGTCAGCTCTTAGACCGACTCGCAGAAATATGGGGGAAGTACTAAACTGTTTTCACCACGCTGGTCCATGCTTTCATTTGCTCCTGAATTGACTACTGCAATTCGCTTCTTATCGGTCTTCCTAAGGTCCGTCTCATGCCTCTGCAGTCAGTCCTAAATGCAGCTGCTAGATTAATAGCACGTTTGCCACGCTACTCACGCATTTCGCTTTCATGTTTGAGCAACTACACTGGCTTCCTCTGTCTGCACATATTAAGTTCAAAATCCTCATTCTGATGTCCAAGACACAGCGGGGTCTTGCCCCTAGATATTTAACTGATGTAATTCACCAGTCTCTTTCTGTGTCCTCGCATCGTCCACTTCGCTCCTCGAGCAGACTGGATCTTTTAGTTCCTCATACTAGAACAGCTATGGCGAAATCCCGATCTTTTGCCTCAATTGGTCCCTCTCTCTGGAATACACTGTCTCCTTCTACTCGCTTTCAAATTTTAATTGGTGACATGTCGTGTTCTTTTGCTTTTCTCAAAACCTATTTCTTTTCTTGTGGTCTTGAGCACTGGGAGCGCCTCTGAACGGTAAAACCTACTAGAGGCGCTTTATAAATGTTTAAATACAATACAAATACAATACAATAAACCACACAAGAGTTGAAGTACGAAAAAACACTTTATCATAACAAAGTTAAATTACGTTAAAGTAAAGAAAAAGATAAAAATGCCCCACAGCAAATCACACCCTGCTTCCATCAGGTCATAATAAAAATAACTCTTCAAGCTTTAAAAGCTCACCTGACTCGTAAGGGTTTGGCTGTGGGGCGCCCAGGTTCTGTCCCCCGTACTGACCGTCAACTGAAGGTCTGGGGTGTGGCAAAACCACGACTGCTTTTGGATCACCACAAGACAACTCCAAACGTCCTCTGCCGATCATCTCATCACCAGGCGCAGACCCTGGAAACATCAGATGCATGTATGATAACTCTTTTGGCTCAATATTGATGTAGCACCATTACAGAGATTTATAATTCATTAAATGTGTTGTGTGTCATAAGTTTCTACTTCACAGAGACAAAATTTCGGAAGGGCGATATGTTGAAAGCGAATTTTCTGGGGTCGATTTCTGGGAGGCTAATTGTCCATATTCCATGGCCGCCATAGAAAAACTGGTACATTTGCGTTCATGTTTACATTTCCTCTCGAAGGCACTGAAGGACGTCCGTGTAACCGTACTAGAAAGGCAATGTAGTTTCACGCTTTGTTTGTTATGCAACGACCACAATGTATCGGATTCACAGCAGTAAACTGTTCCAGAAAGATGATCCATTGTACTGGTAATGGTAATTACAAATTTATATAGCGCCACTTCAAGAGAGACTTCAGAGGTGCTCCTGACCTAACAGAATGAAACCACGATCAAACAGAATGGTCTTCAAGCGTTTGCGGAAAAGAGGCAAAGACAGGCTGAGGAGTTTAGTGGACAGGAAAGAACAAGGCGTTTGAGTAACAGTATGAAAGAGTGGAACCGGAAGGTCTACAGGCTGCTCTTTGAAATGATCAAAATGATCTAAATGATCAAAATGATATAAACAAGCGGTGGCTTACGCTGAGCTGAAATGCTTTAATAATAAACCATCAAGAAGAAGAGTAGTCCCTCAAGCTATTCCCGACAGGCAGCCATGGGAATGAAGTGCTAGCGACTTCATTTTCTTAGCCTCAGCATAAGACGGTGGCTGGCCGCCGCTTGATCTTCCCCCGACAGTATATGATCACTCGTCGGTCAGGTATACATCATAGCTAAGGGCCACAACAAGTCAAGTAGGGCATACTTCGTATACATATATACACATATTTTGTATATGTATATACGCATACATCTTATCTGTATATACGCAAACTTCGTATATGTATATAAGCATATTTCTGATCTTTAATGCAGCGCCTTTATGATCCGATCCAAGATGCCGAAATATGGCTACAAAACACATCCTCTTTATTTACCGTCTCTGACATCTGATCCATCGCATTCTGCCCTCTGCAATCCCGGCACTTCGTCAACGGTTGCGATGGGGGCCTGGACCTGATCGCCACCGTTGCACTGAAATCCGACTGGAAGACTGTCCTTCTTCTTCTTCTTGTCCTTCTTGTCCTGCTTCTCGCGCTTCTCCTTCTCCTTTTTCTCGGCCTTGGCATTCTTCTCCTTCTCTCGCTTCTCCAGCTTCTCGTTTTCCTTCTTCTCGCGCTGGTCCTTCTTGCTTGGCTTGACGGGCGACTTCTGCGGTGCCACACAACACGTCCAGTAGGAAACACGACCTAAACGGATATAAATATTCATCAGGTTATGAATATTCATCAGGTAATGAATATTCATCAGGTTATGAATATTCATCAGGTTATGAATATTCATCAACAATAATAAAGCCAAACACGAATCAAAATGCTAAAACATCTTAAATATATATACATAGAGTTATGAATATTTATCAACCATACAGCGCCCTTGTAGCGGCATGGTCACGTTATGGCGCTCTAGAAATTGACCGTGTTATTATTATTATGACCAAAACAAATTAAAACATTCTACAAACATTGTAAATGTTCATCAGGTCATGAATATTTATAAAAGTTCTATTATATAGCTAAACAAAAATAAGAAATGCTAAAAAACCATCGTAAATATTCATTCAGTTATGAATATACATCAACTTTTATATAGCCAAACCAGAATAAGAAATGCTACAATTATTATTATTATTGTTATGAAGATTTCTAAAGCACAAGTTAATATAACTAAATGTGCTAAAAACATTGTTATATTCACTGAGTTATGATTACCAATAGTCATCAACCGCAAACAAAACAAATTAAAATGTTCTATAAACAATGTGAATGTTCATCGTGCGGTAGAGGGACAAGATATCAAATGAATCATACCAAGTGATGATTGAGAAATTCAAAAGAATTACAAGTGGTCGTTCACAAGTTCAAAGAAGGTATCAAGTGGTGGTTCAGCAGTTCAAAAGAATGTCATCAACTGGTGGTTCAAGATTTCAAATGAATTATATCAAGTCGTGGTTCAGGAGTTCAAAGTGGTATTATACCATGTGGTGGTTCAATAGTTCAAAAGAACTACCAAGTGGTAGTTCAGGAGTTCAACTGAATTGTACAAGTGGTAGTTCAGGAGTTCAAAGTGGTATTATACCAAGTGGTGGTTCAACAGCTTAAAAGAAAGTACCAAGTTGAAGTTCAGAGTTCAACTGAATTGCACCAAGTGGTAGTTCCGGAGTTCAAGTGAATCGTACCAAGTTCAGGAGTTCAACTGAATCATACCAAGTGGTAGTTCAGGAGTTCAAAGTGGTATTATACCAAGTGGTGGTTCCGGTGGTAGGTCAGGAGTTCAAAGTGGTAACATACCAAGTGTTGGTTCAGCAGCTCAAAAGAAGGTACCAAGTGATAGTTCAGGACTTCCAACTGAATTGTACCAAGTAGTAGTTCAGGAGTTCAACTGAATTGTACCAAGTGGTAGTTCAGGAGTTGAACTGAATCATACCAAGTGGTAGTTCATGAGTTCAAAAGTGGTATTATACCAAGTGGTGGTTCTGGTGTTTCGAGGACCATCATCTGTAGTTGTTGCTCGCTGTTATCCCCTGGAGTTGAGGCGTTGCTGCCATTTCCTCCATTCTGACCCTGAATGTGAACTTCTAACTGGGGCTGTGACTCTCCACTTTCGTCTCCATTGGCTATTATCAGACACAGAACAGATATAAGAAACATTAATTGTAACTGTAACTGCAAATTTATATAGTGCCACTTCAAGAGAGACTCATTAGAGGGTGCTCCCGACCTCAACAAGAATAGGAAATGCTAAAACATCGTAAATATTCATTGAGTTATGAATATTCATCAACTATTATATAGCCAAACCAGAATAAGAAATGCTACAATTATTATTATTATTATTATTATTATTATGAAGCTTTATAAAGCACAAGTTAATATAATTAAATGTGTAAAAACATTGTAAATATTCATTGAGTTATGATTATTATTAGTCATCAACCACAAACAAAACAAATTAAAATGTTCTATAAACAATGTGAATGTTCATTCACAATGAAACCACGATCGAATAAAATGGTCTTCAAGCGCTTGCGGAAAAGAGACAGAGAGAGGCTGAGCAGTTCATGTTCCAGGTTCTTAGGCGACTTATTGGATGGGCCGACCACAGCAAAACTTCTGTGCTGGACCGTGGATGTTTGGGCTGGTGGAACAACCACGTCGCCATGCGTTGCACAGCAAAGAAATCTATACAGAAACCGATAGCTCTTATAGAATCTCAAAATCTATATCTCAACAATAACAGATTATTATTATTATTATTATTATTATTATTACGCATTTATTAAGTGCCATTAACTAATGACCAAGCATCAATCTATGGCACTGAGCAATTGTGAGTGAAAGACTTGCTCAAGATCCCTACACAGAAACCATCAGAGGAAAGACTCAAACCCGTACTCTGTGTTACGAGGTGAGCGCTCTAACCAATCAGCTACCATGTCCCTTAATAGTCTGATACAATACAATACGACTGTAATTTGATAATACCCTCCTTACAAAGTTCAGAAGTGCACACTGAAGCTGGGCAACAATTAAGAGCTAGTAAGCCTACCAAAACTATTTCTTAAAACTTGAAGTAGTGTAGAAATAGTCTTAGCACTGCAGTTGAATACAAGGAATGTTGCACGCCATTAAAACAAAGAAAAAACAGGAAGAAACCTAAATGAAATTAAAGCCAGGTGCCATTGACCTGCCGATGTGGTTAGTAAGGATGCCTAGCTCAGAAAAACGGTTGGGAACCACTGGTCTATACGAACACAATTTGTGGATTTAAACTAAAACGAGTGTAGTCTTTTAGTACAAAAAATCATAAGTCAAAAGATCCACAGTGTTGCAGTAGAACTGGTCTTTGGTCCTAAAACAAATGCCTTAAGGGCCAAGAATTATGGTCTCAACTAACGAATTTAAACTGAATCGGTTAAAAACTGTGAAATGAAGCGGTGGATTTAAACGATATGGATTACGAAGCATGGCCTTGCCACAGAGACAGGAAACACACACGACTAAACCCTAACAGAGACCCTATACATGTCCAAGGCCACCCCAAACCCGCACAAAGCGGGGCCATCACAATGAGTCAGGTATCAAACCGATTACAGTACATGTAGAAAAAAACGAGCACATTAACTGGGCAATTAAGTTAAATGCTTTCGTTTATCAAAGCCACTAACAGATCAATCACATACATACATAAATAAATACATACATATAGACATCCATACATACACTCATACATACAGATGTATCTATACATTACATATATACAATGTATTCTACATAAATACACACATACAAACACACATAAATACATACATCCATACACTCATACATCTATACATATGTAAATACATACATCTAAACACACATACATACACACAAGTATACATTACATGGTACATATAATTATGTAAACAACGGTTCTTAAGTATCTAGATATCTTAAGGTGTCCTTAATGAACCTCACAAAAGTGGCACCTTCAGCACTTTCAACACAACAGATGAGAGACCAAAGATAAGCTGTGAATGTTTCTTGCACTCTACACACACACATACATACTCATGCACATTACTGGATATTTATCTCACACAGGAACTACGATGTTGCTAGCCTGCAGATTCAAAACCTGGACATTAAGATCAGTCAAAGATGTTTCTTTTGCATAATCATTTGAATATGTTGAAGTGATTATGGTTTGGTTTTGGTGCGCACCATCGGTTGATGCCTCAGACATTAGCGCTACACTAGTTGTTAGTAAAGAATAATAATATTAGGCTTGATAAAAGTTGATAGTCTAACATACATGTACTATTGTACTTATGTAAGTATGTAATGGCCTGAATGTATGCATGTATAGTATGTAATTGATTTAATTCATGTACTTTAATGTATGTACAACGTACTTCTTACAGCACCCTGGACACAACGATATCTGTTGTTACTAGACACTGTCCTTGGGATCCTAGCGATTGCGTTGGGACAAATTAATCTGCATTCTTTGAGAATATCATCTAAAAACTACTGTGACCTGGTTTGATATCTATATACACTGGAACTTCGTTATCACATGCTTTATCATTGGGCACGGTAGCTGATTGGCTACAGCGCTCAGCCTGTAGGGACGAGAGTATGGGTTCAGGCCTCCACTCAGGCAGTCACTGTGTAAGGACCTTGAGCAAGTCCTTCATTCACAATTGCTCACATTAATGTGAGCAATTATTAATGCTAGCAGGTTTTGAAGAATGCACTTCTTAACAGCAAAAAAAAGATTTCGAGCACAAAGAAATGTATAAAAACTACAGATTCTGATATAAAGTGGTCAGTGATACACTACCAGATTCAATTAAACTTACAACATGGCCTCACTATAAAAAAAACACCTCGTCAAAGCAGAACATGACTGTACATGCTTGGCAAAGCTAGCGTTATAAGGAGTTCTCTGTGTAGACTGGATTGGGTCACACAGTGTGTGTTTGTTAGTCGTGGGAAGCCTGCCTGGCAGGCTGATTTTTGATTTTTTTGGTGTAGCGTCGAGATAGAGGCATCAACTGCTTAACCTGTGACCAATTGCCAAATGCCATAAATTTACGTACCAAGCAGCGTTTGACTACATCTGCAATGTATCTATCAGCACATGTACTGTAGTTCTGAAATCAAAATTAAGAAGTAAAATGGGTTTTGTTCTTGGATGAGAATATTCCATTGTCATCATGCTATGACAAAGTCCATCTGCCATGTAGTAGTCAAACACCAACTGTCAAACTCCCACCCATTATCGGACTGAATGAACCCATTTACATACTCATTCATACATACATACAAACCACTACATACATACATACAAGCAAGCATACATACAGTTGCATATACCATATACATACACAGAGATACAGATATATGCATACATGCATATAGACCATTATGTACTTGCATCCATGCATACATACATATGTACAAACCATTACATATATAAATACATCCATGCATACATATACATACATACATAAATAGATACATACGGTACATACATACAGATCATAACATGCATACATGGATGCATACATACAGCTATCTATACATGTACATACACACATATGTACATACATAAGTGCATACAGACCATTACATACATACATACAGATACATTTATTTGCCAGAGTTTAAAAGGAAAGACAACGTCAACATTAACAAATACACACTCACAAACAATCAAACATATACACAGCCACTTTAACAGTGAGAAGAAGAAGTCTAAGACGAGCAGTCCCTTAAGCTAGCCATCAGACAGCCATGGGTATGAAGTGTCAGCGACTTCATTTTCTTAGCCTGGGCATATGAGGGCAGATGGCCAGTCCTCCCCCTTGCTGTCTCATTGTCCCACCAACAGTGTACAGTCAGTGTACTCATATAGCTGAGTTGGCTAGGGGGTGGACATGGAGCAGAAATCTTGGCGGGGATTTTAACCCTCCGACCTCTCAATTGCCAGCCCAGCACGATAACCACTAGATTATAGAGTAATGGATAACACACTGGCGTGAAGAGCAGTAGGTACCAAGATTGAACCCCGTAGACACCTGTAAGGTTTATTCAGCCTTCCACTCACTAGGTGGCAACAGTGGTTAAATGAATAGTAGGCCTTGATTGGCGCTGTATGTTGGCTGCCGCATAAACAGTTATATTCGACTCCTGTAAAACTGTTATCATGTGCTTCTACTGTATACATGTAAGGCGCCCTGCGTGGCTGCCGTTTCTACTATATGTATGTTCACTGTACAGCGCAGTGCATTTGCAGGCGCTTAATTAAAGAAAAAGATTATTATTATCATTATTATCATTATTATCATTATTATTATTATTATTATTATTATTATTATTATTATCAAGCACCCCCATGTTCAACAATAGTGCACTAAAAGTGACTGGGAACCAATGCAGCTCGTTGTTAAAGTGTTAAATGCCACTAAGAAACCTGGTTGGACAAAAAAGCAGCCAAGAGCAGCTCAACTCTAGATATAATAACCGATCTTCACCTGGTGATTGACTAACCGCACCTTAGGTTCACACTTCTGTGCAACCCTGTGCATGTCGAAAAATTCCTGTAATAATAATAATAATAATAATAATAATACATGTCTGTGTATGCATGTAATAATACACGGATGAGGTGTAGCCGTTCCAGAAGCATAGCACTTTTAATTTATAAGACCTTGGGGGAATGAAGTACCTCAGGGCAAAAAAAAATATAATAATAATAATAATAATAATAATAATAATAATAATAATAATAATAATAATAATAATAATAATAATAATAAGACCAAAGTGGCTTGTGACAAGAGCTTGCAAGCCAGGGTTTGGATAATTGATCATGTAAATCAACGTTTCAATCATCGACATAACACAGCTATCATTGCCAAAGAGAAAGAGAAAGTAGAATTCATATGACTGCTTCCTGTTCAGTCGAAATTAACTGAAGGGCTGCAGCCATTGCAACAAATGATACTGAGTCACGGACAGAACTTGTTATAGGATATGGACACTAACAATGGACCAGAACGACACAACAAATTACACATACACACGAGTATGTGTGTATAAATGTGCGCACACACACACACACGTGTATACTGTTTATATATATATATATATATATATATATATAGATATAGATATATCTGCATATACATGTCTGTGTATGCATGTATATGTGTGTATGCATGTGTGCAAATGTGTGTAGATATACACAAATCTATATATACATGTCTGTGTGTATATATGTATATATATATATATATATATATATATATATATATATGTATGCATGTGTGTGTGTGTTTGCATGCATCAACGTATGTACGACAGTGCTAAATATAGCGCCTTTAGTTGCTACTCAAAATCACAACACACATTCATAATGGACACAGACCTATATATAGCATATAAATATCTAATGTTATGTCTGGTTATGAGGCACTATAATATAAACAGGAAACTCTCTCCTACAATACTAAGCATACATCACATACGAGTGCGTAAGTAGGTAACTAGGAAACAAATCTGTTGAGTCACGAATCGCAGGTGTGGGTGGGTCACATTGGTACGTGCATATGTATGTATGTAAGTTTACGTATGAGTGTGTGTGTATGTAAGTATGTACATACATATATAATGTTAATATTGCATATCTAATGATGAACTATCGAGTCTTTAGTTAAGTATAATGTTACAACTGCGTATCTAATGATAGACTATCGAATCTTTAGTTTGATAGACTATCGAATCTTTAGTTAAGTAGGCCTATAATGTTACCACTACATATCGAATGATGTTATATTGACTGCTTTCAGCAAATTGTATTACTACCCAGGAGGCCCTGGTAGCGGAGTCTACGACCCCTTTTGGGTCTCCTGTGTAGCCAGATTATGTTAACTGATTATAAGCATCATATGTTTTTTTTTTAAACCTGCAATGTTTGGTTACCGAAATAAAAAATACAATTCAATACAATGTACATATGTATGCATGTGTGTGTATGTAAGTATGTATGTATGTATGGAAGTATGTGTATGTACGACGTTGTACATACATATGTACATACGTATGTATGCTTTTGTGTACATACATAGGTACATAAGGACATACAAACATATATCCATACATACATATGTATGCACATACAAACAAGAAACGTACATACACACTAGTACATATATACAATACAGATACACAAGCATCCATACACAGATATACATACATGCAGACATACATACAGTCTTATGGACTGATCTTCTGGATATTGGCCCTATTATTATTTTGGTGTGCCATCGGTTGATGCCTTGTGCATTACACACCAGCACAATATAAATTACTAAAAACAATAGTAAAATTACATACAGGCACGCATACATATTTACATACATACAATGTATACATACACCATACATGCATACATTCATAAATGCATAAATACAGCACACATACAAGATACATGCATACATATCAGTCCATACATACATACACACACATACATACACACACGTGCATACACACAAAAGTACACACACATACATACATACACATACATACATACACACATACATACACACACATAAGCACACATACATACATACATACATACATACATACACACACATACACACACACACACATAAGTACACACACATACATCCATACACACACATACTCACAAAAGTACACACACATACATACACACATACATACACACACATACACACAAAGTACACATGCATACATACATACACACACATACATACACACACACACACACACACACACTCAGATACATAAGACTACTTGGAACAGACCAGAATCGGTTTTGAGCGAATTCTTTTTCTTTTTTCCCCAGCTGAATCGTTTCGGCTTCTGTCCATCCGTCTTTCCATTCTTCTCCAGCAGTGGCTCCATTGCCGTGCCTTCCGAAGAACGGCGCTTCTCCTCGCTCCATTCACCTGTGCTCACTTGGTCGCCATGGCTACCAGACGCCGGACGAACACCAATGGAAACCGACGTCGTCGTCTCCGGAACATTGTCGTACTCTTCCACTTCAGATGCAATGTGCGCCATATCTGCAGACAACGCATTTATATGTTTACATATGCATACATATGTTTACATATGCATAGATGTTTACATATGTATACATGTTTACATATGTATACATGTTTACATATGTATACATATGCTTACAAATGCATATACATATGTTAACATATGCATATATGTGTATACATATGTTTACATATGCATACATGTTTACATATGTTAACATATGCATATATGTGTATACATATGATTACATATGTATACATATGTTTACATATGTATACATATGTTTACATATGTATATACATGTTTAGGTCGCCCGTAATGGAGTACTCTATAGCGAAGGACAATAGATCTCCAGCAGTGCATGGAACTCATTGAAGACAATTTCCAGCATAGAAGAAGAGAAGAGCAATCCCTTGTGCAAGCCTCAGAGGCAGCTATGGATATGAAGTATTAGCGACTTCGTTTTCTTAGCCTCAGCATACGAAGGCGGTTGGCCAGTCCGCTCCCTTGCCGTCTCATCTTCCCACCAACAGTGTACAGACAGTGTACTCGTTATAGCTGAGTTGGCTAGGGGTGCAGGTGGAGCAGAAATCTTGCACAAATAAGTCAGTCAGTTAGTCATTTGGTCAGTCAGTCAGTCAGTCAGTCAAAGTCAGTCAGTCAGTCAAAGTCAGTCAGTCAGTCAAAGTCAGTTAGTCAGTTAGTCCATCAAAATCAATTAGTCATTGAAGTCAGTCAGAGTCGGTCAGTCAGTCAAAGTCAGGCAGTCGAAGTCGGTCAGTCATTTAGTCAGTCAGCCAAAGTCAGTCAGTAGGTCAGTGAGTCAACCTGAGTCAGTCAGTCACTCAAAGTCAGTTGGAGCCAATCAGTCAGTCATTACATTACATAAACTTAGTTAGCTAATAAGTCAGAACAGTTTGTAACTCAACCAGGTAGCTAGTTAGTTAGCTAGACATATGCAAGCATTTGCATATTATGACTGGATAAAACCATATGCATGTATCGCATGGGAGTACTGTGCTGTTTCACTGCTCAAGAACTCTGCTCAAATGTATTCAGCAGACTCAATAAAGCATCATCGGTTTAAGTCACTGACTATTTAAGTCCCACAGTTAGTGTCTGGAATAAGCAGACATAACACTCTGGGTTCCTTGAGAGGAAAGAATGTCGACAGCTGGATCAGTTCCGTGGCCTAGAAAAAGCTGAACTGGATTCATGACCGACTGGCCTCTATCCCAACTGAGCCAACCGCCCAACAAAGACCAGCAGCAGCGGCAGGAGCACCATCATGGGCAGCTGCAGCAGCAGGGTGTACCCACCTAGATACCATTAAATCGGCAGTAGAAGATGCACTTCACGTGCCGAATCAAAGAGAAAAATCATAGCAGAGATCTCGAAAGCTCGAAGAACAACGAGACTAAACTGTTGACAATAAAAGCACGAACACAGGTCAACTAACGTCCGTGAAAACAAACAAGAAAAGAACACAACCCAGAACACAGCTCAAACTGAAAATACTCGAGTGTGTTCACAAGCACTTCTCTGGAACGCCAGGTAAAATACTCAGCAAGAATAGGCTGACCTTTGCTCTCTAACCTGCATGACCTCTACAGGAAGACTGGATAACTTTTCCACAAAGACAAGACTAACCTTTTTCAGGAAGACTAAGAAGGTAACCTTACTCAGAAAGATCAGAGTACCCTTTAAGGAGTACCAGAGTAACCCGTCCAAGTAGACCCAGGTACCTAGTTTAGCAAAACCAGGGAGACCAAAGTATACCCACTTAGAAACCCAGGTACCTGATTCGAGTAGACCGTGGTACAATGTTCAGGAACTAGGGTACCCTGTTCAAGAGAACCAGGAAGACCAGAGTACCAAGTTCTGGAGGAACAGAGTAATCTCGAAATTAGGTGAAAATTGAGAAACCTGGAATATGATATTTAGGCTGAAATCTAAGCCAACGTTTACCAACTCAGAATAATTACTTTCACTTTCGCTTTTAACGGGAAGTAAGCTATGATCACGTATGTCAACATACTATACGTCATGGTAAAGTATGTCAACATACCGTAAGTTATGATAATGTATGTCAACATACCGTAAGTTATGGCAATGTATGTCAACATACCGTAAGTTATGGTAATGTATGTCAACATACCGTAAGTTATGGTAAGGTATGTCCAAGTAACATGTACAAGGTGTGCCAAGGTAAGATACAAAAGCTACATGGTATGACATGGTGTACAAGATAAAGCAAGGTAAAGTAAACCAGGCAAAATAACACCATGAACTATTCATGTAGAATAATGTAATGAAAACAATGCAATATTATGAATATAAAGTAATATAACCAACACATGAAAGTTAAGTAATGTAACCAACACGTGAAAGTAATGTAACCAACACATGAAAGTAACGTAGTGTAACCAACACATGAAAGTACAGTAATGTAACCAACACCTGAAAGTAAAGCAATGTAACCAACAAAAGTAATGTAATCGACCTAAAGTAACGTAATCAACACAAAGTAACGTAAGTAACAAAATTAATGTCGTCAACACAACGTAATGTAATCAACACAAAGCAATGTCACCAACACAAGGTAATGTACTTAATACATGTAATGTAAAAACACAGAATAACGTAAAATCACCACAACGTAGTGTAACAAACAGAAGGCAACGTAAGGCAAAGACTTTTTATTACGTGCCTCTACCCTTACTTCTCGTAGTCGCCACAGGTAGACTCCTTGGATAGTAAGACCTTTTGACTGAATCATAAACACAACAGCTCCATCTCATAACACAGCACAACTTTCGTTACTTCAGGAGACATGATAATTTCAACAAGGCCCACTCATCAGTGAATCACACGCACACACACACGCGCACACACGCACACACATATTCATGAACAGCGCTTTCAAGTGGTTCCTAAAACGAGCTCCATAAAAGACCACACACATACAATCACACCAATTGATCCACTTCCTATGCCTTCCGCTATGACCGTTCATAGAAGAATTCACATAATTCATCCCATCATGTTCTCATTTACAGAGGAAAGTCCCATCATATTCTCCTTTACTTTATACAGTATATTCTCCTTTACATTAAAATAACTTGACATTTTATTCAGCACATCTAAAGTAGTTGTTTTCATTCTGGTTCATTGTACGCGTCTAAAAATATCAATTCTAACATCATCCTAAAACACATCATCATCATAGTTATCATCATCATCATCATCATCATCATCATCATCATCATCATCATCAACAGTTCCTGTTCAATTCTAACATCATCTCAAAACACATCATCATCATAGTCTGTTATCATCATCATCATCATCATCATCATCATCATCATCATCATCATCATCATCATCATCATTATCATCATCATCATCATCATCAACAGTTCCTGACGCCAGCCACTTGGTGAGGATGGGTGCGAATAAATGATCTCCTCTGTCCTCGGTCATTTGTCAAGTCCAGTGTTCCTCTCAATGTTAGTCCAAGTATTCTTATGTCCTCATTTATATCGTCTAGCGCAGTCTTTGCCTTCCTCTGTTTGTTTTTCTTCATACTGTTGAGGTACCGCAGCCCAACTGTGTCACAAGCCATTTTCAGCCTTCCCGTCAAGTTGCTATTATACAGCAGTACATGGATTGTCCTGTGTTGGAGCAATACGTGAGCTCATCTGGGATCCCTTCCGATAGCTTATCTAGATCTTCACAGACCGAGTAGGCAACTGGCCTGGGCACGGAGTTCTGTATTATCAGCACATACATCCCCACGACCTGAAACTCCGCCACTGCTCGTACTCTGGCAGTGCCAGTCCCAAGCCTGGAGAAATGAGGATGTTGACCCTATCATCTTTGTTATGGCACAGCTTCGTTAAACTGCCACTAACAACGGCCTGAGTCACCATGGTCTGGCATCCATTAGGTAACAGCCACTTGCACCTGAATACTACACAATGAAACCGAGTCAAAAGAAGATCAAAAGTAAACAGACCCCACACTCCCCTCCCGTAAAGGCCATTTTTCACATAAACAAACACTCAATTAAGTATCCTGATCTTCTGAATATTGACCTAATTACAGCTTGGTTTTGGCGCGCCATGGGTCACTGCCTTGTGCATTAGACACCGGCGCAATAGAAGTTACTAATTAAATGAATGAATGAATGAATGAATGAATGAATATATATATATATATATATATATATATATATATATATATATATATATATAACAGATGAATGACTGAAAGGAAAAAATAACAAACGAACAAGTGAAGGAAGAAATCCAATACGAAACACAGCAATACACAGACAGACAACTAGAGAGCTGGGCAATATTATAGTCTACACATCAAGTGGCCCATATATCATCGGAAGTTCACTGAGTTATGCAAACACAAAGCCAGATATCAGATAATATGAAGTCCCGTAATTAGACGAAGACATCATCATTAAAATGGACAAGACAAACAAGACAAGTGACAAAATAATACTAATAATGACAAATAAGATACAAACGTGGTGTGATAGAAAGAAGCCAAGTCACAAAAGAATACGAACAATGACAAATAAGATACAAACGTGGTATGATGGAAACAAGCCAAGTGACGAAAGAATACGAATGGTAACAAGCCAAGTGACAAAAGAATACGAATAATGACAAATAAGATACAGATTTGGTATGATGTCGCATGTCAAAATGACCAAAATCAGTTTCTACAGTACCATACACGGCCAAATATCAAACTCCTTAAGAAATTGCACAGTACAATAGAATAACAAATTCTAAATAAAAACTCCAGGTAAGTTAGAATGTATATGTTTAAAATAAATCACTAACGATGATGATGATGACAATGATGATCAAATGATGATGATAATGAGGACAACAACAACAATAATAATAATAATCTTCGTTTAATATCTTCAAACTGACAATTACGCAGTATGATTACAAATCAGTATGAACGGATGATCACAAGTTATTACAGGAGTCGAATTTAACTGTATACGGCAGCCAGCAAGGCGCCCATCACGTCCTACATCTCATTTTCACAATCGCGCCATCTCGCGAATGATAGGCTGAGTGGACCTTAGGAGGGTTACGGGAGGCGATCCTGCTACCTATTGCACTTCACGCCAGTGATGTTACCACTACTCTATGGACCCCCAATGACCTGGAAAATTACAAAAACGATGATGATGATAATGACTGTCTCAAGGGAGCCTCAAACCTCACTCCTTTAGGTTAAGAGCCTTCTAATCTAATCTAATCAGGTTTAATCTAATCAATAATGATGATGATCAAATGATGATGATAATGAGGACAATGACTTCTACGGGGCCGGACATAGACTAGACAGAGTGCCTATCTAGGTCACACCCGTCAAGATCGGCCATACTTCAGAACCTCTGCAACATTTGCAAAAGATGCTATATAAATTCTCTGACACTTTAACATTTATATAAGTACCAGTGTGTAAGTAACTGAGCATTTCTGTGCTCCTAAAGGACCTCTTCAACCCAGTCCTTGATAAGCCTAAATAAAATTACCTTAAGAACAGGTACGACGAAAATCACAGGGCATCAACCCATGGTGCTCCAAGCCAAGCTATAATCAACCCATGGTGATCCAAACCCTAGTCATAATCAACCCCTGGTGCCTCTAAGCCAAGCTATAATCAACCCATGGTGATCCAAACCCAAGTCATACTCAACCCCTGGTGCCTCTAAGCCAGGCCATAATCAACCCTTGGAGCTTGTAAGCCAGGCAATAATCAACCCATGGCACTCCTAAGCCATGCCATAATCAACCCATGGCACTCCAAAGCCATGCCATAATCAACCCATGGCACTCCAAAGCTATGCCATTATAATCAACCCATGGCGCTCAAACCCCAAGCTATAATCAACCTATGGTGATCCAAACCCAAGCCATAATCAACCTCTGATGCTTCTTCACTTTCTTAGCCTTGGCAAGTGCGGGAAGTTGACCATTCCTCTTCCTTGGCAATCCTTGCCATTTTGTCTTTCCGCCGACAGTGTAAGCCAGCGTACTCATTTTGAAATCTTCACACGTCTTTCTTCTGTGGTGGGGATTTGAACCCTCGACTTCTGCGGACAGTCCAGCTTCACAATCACTAGACTATGGCACACCCCAAGAACAAGAAAGGCTTCAGGGAAACTTGCAGTGGACACAAATCACCCCCAATTGTGTATACATATATAATATATATAGCTATATACTATACAAATATATATATATATATATATATATATATTTGTCAAAAAAGGTTAAAAACTACAGTTAGAGCCATGGAATCTTTACTGCCACCGGATGGGTGTCAAACTGTCACAAAGGGAAGTGGACTGTGGGAGTGACATCCCTAGGATGATTTAGGTGACAAAGACTCAACGTTTTCAATAACAGACCTCTCATCCGATAATTTGCCAAGTCAACAGACAGGGCTACATGTTCAACAATCAAGCCAATAGATGTCTACATCTGTATGTGTGCGTGTGTGCTCATGTGAGTCTATTTGTGTATCTGTGTGCATTTGTCTATCTCTGTGTATTTGCATGCATCTGTGTTTATCTGTGTATGTATGTGTGTGTCTGTGTGAGTATCTGTGCATATGTGTGTGCTCTTGTGTGCAATGTATGTATATGTGTATATCTGTATTCTGTGTGACTTGCGTATAGACGTGCAGCGTTTGTATGTGGTACATACGTTCAGTCGTTCACCTACATGTAGTAATATGTATGCACATGTATGTTTGTCTGCATGGATGAGCAGAGCATGAACAAGGCATGCATGTGTGTGTGTGTACGTGGTTGTGTCCGTGTGTGAGTGCAAGTGTGTGTGTTTGTGGTACCTGCCCTTACCCACATACATCAACATGTACATGTATGTATGTATCTATGAATGTATGTATGTGTATGTATGTATGTATGCATGCATGTATGTGTATGTGTGTGTGTATGTATATATACCTGCCTGTCCCTTTTCATGCATACACTTTTCAAGTGTTCATATGAACGTGTGTGCCAGCATCGACTGTATATGTGTACATTGGCTTAGCCGTGTAAACATGCCCTACATGCAAATGTGGGCATGTGCTCCTGGGTTTACATTGACATCTTACATTGTTGTCCCATTCACCACGATACTTGGTTAAAAGATTTTCATGTACAATAAAAACTCTGTATGTATATTTTGTTTGTTTGTGCCGTCGGCTCTAGGAGCCCTAGCGATCGTCATGCCACACAGTCTCCGTTGCCGTCTTGCTACTTCTCCCAGTAGCCCTTGAGTCGCGCTTTGGCCTGGGAGTCCCACCTCAGCGCTTCGGCCTGGGAGTCCCTCCATCCGCGACCATCGGCGTGGTTTGGTGTGTGGAATGACGATTTTCTTGGCATGATTAACAGGGGTGGTTTGCCATTGCCTTCCCCTGGTTTTGCCTGCCGTGCCCGTTCGTTCCCCCTCCTAGGAAGAGTACTTCCTAGGAAGGGTACTAACGGTCCGCACCACGAGAAGGTGGGCACGGAGGACTTTGGTTCACCAGCCCAGGTCGGATCCGAGTCTACGCTCATCAGAGTCGTCGGTCAGGTCGCCTCCCTGCTTTACTCTGTACCAGAGTGACTGGTGAACCTTTGCGGACAATATATATACATACATATATATATATATACATATATATATATTATATATACTAGTTATAACAATGTCATTGGTAGCCATACCAAAGACTGTCTTATAACGAGACCCTGCCAAAATGGGGTAAAGTTCTACATGGGAATTAAATTACAGTGGACACGTTAGCCGATCGTTGAAGGCGCTCCGCTGGTAATGGGCTCTAGCTTCCCCCAAGGCGGTTACTGTGTCAGGACCTTGAGTATGTCCATTGTGCTGAGTTCCTCATCGCCATCAAAGTCCTGTTGTATGGTTGTGTGTTCGCTGTTGGTCTTCGGAAGGAGGGAAATATCAAACACAGTTGAATGTATTTATCATTTGTATTGTAAATAAATTTTTTATACCATGTCTCGATGCGTGTTAAATCAGAATCCACATCATAGCAAAGTTTGTTGTAGCGAGCGTCCGTTGTATTTTCAAGCACAACAATTCCGCAGGGGACTAAGCCAACAATCGAACCCACCATCAAACCCCCTTGCGTCCCATCAGCCCATCCCATTTCTACCCTAGTAGTAGTCAGCTACCGTGTCTTATCAGCTGGTTTCAAAGTCTCAAAGCTTTAATAGGAACCCATGTGACCCTAGGCAAAAACAATAAACAAATACAACAGAGTACTCACACGCTGTATGCGCTCAGCCGGATCTTACATATACAACGCCTCTGTCCCCGCCAAGACATTGCCGGACATCTACCATAACACGGGATTTAGGCAGTTCCAAGGTCATTTAATATGGTTTAGAAGCAATGAAAAATACCGAGTACATGGTCAAGGGGTCATCCATAAAGGAATTCCGCAATGAGGAGGAGGAGGAGTCATCGAAATGCGGACAAATGCAGACAAGGGGGAGGGGGTTATGACCAGTGCGGACGTCCGCATCTAAACTTTTAAATTTGATAGTTTTTTTTAAACAACTTGTTTCAACATTCCCCAAAAGACGAAAAGGTCGGTGAAATGATTGCCTAAAACTTCTTGCATGGTATAACCTTTACTGCGACTTAAAGAGGCTTTTATTACTGCACATCCTGCGATATGAAACCTGAACTACCACTTAAACATGCACAGGAACAAACTGTGGAAAAATTGTAAAAATAATGACGACGACATTAAAAATTGGCTTACGCATGCGGACATCAGCAAGGGGGGGGGAGGGATGGTAAGGTCAAATGCGGACAAATGCGGACAAGGGGGAAGGAGGGGTCCAAAATAGGTCATATTATGCAGACGTCCTTTATGGACGACCCCAACGGAAACCGTCCATAACTTCCTCTTAAAAGTACGTAGGTACACGTACAAATATATGTTAATTATTAATTACATAAGTAGCCTGAATAACGTGGGTTTCTAGCAGTTCCAAACGCATTTAATCTGTTTAAGAAACGCTGCATATCACTATATATGCTCAACAGCAATTCTATCTAGTCTCCTGTTAAAAGAAAGTGCATGTATGTGTGTACATAAATAAGTACGTGAATAAGTAAGTATGCAAGTACCCTGTTTAACATGATATGGGTTTCAAGCGACCTCAGAGACATTTAACTGTCCTAGAACCACTGTAGATTACTGAATAATACGTTCAGTAGCAATTCTTCATAACTCTCTTAAAAGTATGTACAGTGTTGTACACACATAAATAAGTTACATATTATGTGAATTCATCCATTCGTTCAGAGGACTTACACAACGCCCCTCCAAAATATTATACTCGGAGGTGCTCCCAGCCATGGTCCATCTGGATATTGTCAATATCCAGATGGCTATGTCCCAGCCCATCTCCGGCGTTCAAGAACAGTTTCCAGATGCTTATAAAAGGTGTATGCAGATTTCCTACAGTTAAAAAAGGAAGGTGTCACATCACTTGGGTTTCAAATGGTTCCAAAGACATCTAACCAACCGTCACTGCAAATGAAGGTACTGGGCAATACGTCAGACGTCCAGTACTGGAAAATATGTCAAATGCCAAGTACTTGACAATACGTCAAACGCCAAGTACTGGACAAGTCAAACACTGGACAATACGTCAAACGCTAAGTACTGGGCAACACCGTGCCAATACGTCAAACGCCTATAGTACTGGGCATTGTTGTCAATACGTCAAACGCCAAGTACTGGGTAATACATCAAACGCCCAGTATTGGCCCAATTCTGGGCGTTTGACCTGTTGCTCAGTACTACTTGGCAATAGGTCAAACGCCCAGTATTGGGGAATACGTCAAACGGTGTACTTTACCAGCTAATACAACCGGTCTTGCCGGCGTGTAATTGAGATGGGTCTATTCAGCTGTCAATGCTGACGCAATACGGGCCATACAACAGGACTGGACATAAGCCAGAAGACACGAGTGGCCTTCGTTTTCGTCATCGAAATCATATGATTACAATTCATTCATCGGCTTCGGCTCTTGTCACCCCGCTAGGGGCGCCACTGCGTCGGTTACTCAACAAAAATTATGACATCCTATTAGGTCACGCACGCACTGCGGAGACAGGCCACACCTTCTGAGGCAAATTTACCTAATCTGTTCTAATCAAATCCAATTAACTTCTATGGCGCCATTGTTAAAAGCATAATCCTTTGCAGAAGCTGGGTTGAATTGCGTTAGGTGAGGGAAACCATACGTTAGTCTATGCCAGAGTTTCCCAAACTGTGGGTCGCGACCCAAAAGTGGGTCGCGAAGCTCTGGCAAGTGGGTCGCCAAATTTTTTCGACAAACATTTATTTTTGCAGCAACAACAGTTGGCCTTGATTAGGGTATAACTAGCTGGATTGCAATAAATTGTAAACTGTTTTTACCTAAATTTTCTTTTGATGCTTTAAATTTCTAAGCACTCTACGTAAATCCGCTTATTTCGACACCAATTTATGAAGCAAATTTTAGTACACAGTTCTTAATTTTACACAGTGGGCATCGAGGCTGCCAAGATATTCACAAGTGGGTCGCGACCCAGAAAAGTTTGGGAACCGCTGGTCTATGCCATCATCTACGGTGGGTCAGCTAGTTCAAAAAGATAAGTCTCAACCCTTTCTTAGGTTTAATGTTTTCTGGTTTCAGTTAAAAACTTACAGACCATGAGAGGGCAAAATTTGAGTAGTCCCTCTTGAAGTTGCGCTATATAAATTTGCAACTACAATTACAATATATCAATCACTTAATATAGCGCCTTTAGAGTATCTCACAAAAGCGCTGCACCCATGGCTATCTGATTGATCTAAGCAAGTGCATTTTAGAACAGTTCGAAAATGAAAACCAAGTATGCATGTGTGTTTTATTTATGCATGTACGTATGTGTGAGTATGCATGTCTGTATGCATGCATGTGTTTACATAAGTAGGTAAGTAAGTCATCTTTCTTTCCACTTAACCAGTGCAAGTCCATTACGTACCAGAATATAGGATGGCTGTTAATGAGAGGCATATGCAAACAGAAGTGGAGACAGGAAAATCTGACACCTTGATGTAACATGGTCCAGGAGCTCCCATCGTTGTGTCAAATGTAAACTCTTTACGGGACTCCTTAGCTGCGTCCTACATGTTTGCGGGAGCTCGCCATTGGTGACTGACTATTCAAGGTATATCTGTTCCTTGCTTGCCTACTGAGTAATGTTCTGTTCTTATAGAACCTTAAACCAACTATAGGTTAGTGTAAAGAACGTTCCTTATTAGTTCTCTTAGATTAGCGCTATAAAACGTTACAATCACACTTACAACTCAATCTTTCACACCTTGAATTTGCAGTTGGTAGCATCTAACAGTGGCATCTCTCGGTCCTAAGAAAGACTGTAAATCCATCCTGCTGCCAACTGCAATTCTGATCTCCAACACATTGGCCGGATGCCAAAAACAGCCTGCGTCCATAAAGATAGCGACATGTATATCTGTAACATAATCTTTCCTCGTGTTTTAAATGATATCATTCTGCATCAAGTTCGTGAAGCATATCCCCTCTGTCCAATCAAAAAGAAACATGTCAGGCTAACGGGTGGAAAACTTCCTCAATGGGGTTGCCAGAGGTGTCTGAAGGCGGGGGGGGGGGTGGACTCACTCCACCTTCATGAGAACAGCCGCTGACTACGAAAGACTCGGATATCTCAACTTAGACGAAGAACAGTCCTTTACGCTATGCAGACAGGAAGCCATGTCTATCAAGTGTTAGCGACATCACTTTTCTTAATCTCGGCATATACGAGAGCGGGAAACCAGCCCTCTCCCTCTGATTGTAACTAGTAACTTCTACTGCACTGGTGTCTAATGCACAAGCCATCAACTGATGGCACACCAAAACCAAACCATAATCTGGTCAATATCCAGAAGATCAGTCCACAAGTCCTTATCTTCACAATGATAGACAATGGTCAATTTATTCATAATAGCTCCGTTGGCTAGACAGTGTACGTGGATTTAAATCTAGAAACAATTTCAGCCCCGTCAGGGATTTGAACCCCTTACTTCTCGATTGACAGTCCAGTACGCTAACCACTAGATGGCCGACTGATTACAGCACTCGGCCCATAACGCTGAGAGTACAGGTTCGAGCCTCGTCCGAGGCATTTACTGTGTAGGGACCTTGAGTAAGTCCTTCACTCACAATTGCTCAGCGCCACCGAAGTTCTGTTGTATGGTAGTGCACGCATCTGAACTTTGGAAGGAGGGCAATATCAGATACAGTTGCATTGTATTATTGTATCGATGTATTGTAAATATATTGCGTTGTATTGTATTACTTTATTGTAGACTGTGTGCATCCTGCGCTCTTACTTAGGTTGGCCAAAACATCATGCTAGTCAGAGTCAAAGGAAACAGTACGTATAAGCAACGGTGGGACTGTAGCAAGCGAATGTCCATTTCGGAGTAGGAACTAATGGCCTCATTGTTTCTCTTCCATTTGTTCTTGATTTTGGTCTGGGGGAGGATATGTAGGTGTACACACAGAAGTAATGAACTGCGCTGTACATAACTGAATCCAGAAATTTATATAGCACTGGAAATTAATCGTTGTCGCGCTCCACGCTAGTGTAAATGACGCCAGAATTTACTAACCAAAGACAGGTCATGAATAACCAAAACAATGCCCGGATAAATAGAAACGTCACCTGTGTCAGGCTCCCATACCAACCAATTAGCGCCCTGACGAGACCCCTTTTGAAGAGATATTATTTAAATCTGCGATTATATTACAACTTAGGACTCCCAACCAGAGTAATAGTTGACACCATGTTCAGAGATCAACCTGTGCCTTCAACAAGGATGCGCAGATACGATAGGGGATGATCAGTAATGACTAGTATGACGCATACCCAGGAGGGACATGACAACACCCCACTAGGTATACGCACGCAATCCACCCTCGGTGTTAATTAAGTGCTTTACAATTGAAACACGTGATCCACACTGACAGGCGGTAAACCCGTTGACTTGACGGTAAGCCCATGGACTTTACAGTAAGCCTGTGGACTTTACAGTAAGTCCATGTACTTTACAGTAAGCCCATGGACTTAACAGTAAGCCCGTGGACTTTCCAGTAAGCCCACAGAGTTTGTGTTAAACACATGGACTTCCCAGTAAGCCCAACCCCTGGACTTTACAGTTATCCCATGGACTTTGTGGTAAACCCGTGAACTTTCGTGGTAAGCCCATGATCTTTACAGTAAGACCATGGACTTTACAGTAAGCCCATGATCTTTACAGTAAGACTAAGGACTTTACAGTAAGCCCACTGACTTTAGGAAAGAAGGAGAGAATATCAACTTGCACACATACATATCCATCCTTCCTGATCAGCAGCATTCAAGTAGCCATACTTTATATAAAATGGAATCACATCGAGAGCCTTTCTTTGGGAGCTACATCAAGAACTGCCTTATTATGATGTCTCATATCAGAATCAGTGTTATACCAGAATCAGCCTTATAGCAAAGCATATTATCCGGAGGGTCTCTTGTATAAATCTATCTGCACAAACGCACATATACATACATATATACACACATATACATATGCACATAGTCACACATACATACATACACACATACAAACGCACATACATACACATACATGCACACACATACATACACACACACATGCATACAAACATACATACATAGTTTTCACACATACATACGTGTGTGCTACAGAACTACAGATATACAGACACACATGCATATACCTACATACACACACAATGGCACACATACGAGCAAATACAGACACACACACACATACACAGAATGATAGATATGCATGCAAGCACACTCACTTTAGTACACGATTTGGACCAAATCGTGTTCCTTGATGCATATGAAATTATGTTTACAGTTTGGTTAAATGCTGCAATAATTAATCATTCAATTCAAATTCCCTCGTCAAGCCAAACCCTTTTGACCTTCAACATGCCAAGACCTAATCATCATTCCTAACTTCCTCATACAGCAGACACTGAATAGCAAAACAGTGGTCCTTACAAAAGTATGGCTGAAAGTATGCCTAGGTCCTTACAAAAGTGTGCCTTGGTCCTTACCGAATGTGTGGTTAAAAGAAGGAATTAGCAAGATGGGAAAACCAGAATTGGATGGCATGGCAGAGAGGTTCTAATAGCGACTAAAGTCCTATATTTAAGCAAAAATATATACATACAACTATACATACTAACCCCGCCTCAGATTCGCATTTCTGTGTGACTTTGCACAAGTTAAAAATGTTCGTAATAATAATAATAATAATCAATTACATACATAAATACATGTGTCATCTTTGGCCGGGGTTTATTCACAGTTGCTGGTCCTTCCATCTGGAACTCTCTACCTCCTCACGTTCACACTCCTACCTGTAGGACCATCTTTCACTCTTAACTGAAAACTCACTTCTAGTCTGTTTGTGGCTCTTAATGTCTGCCTGGTTTCAATGTGCACTCCTGAACTTTGTAATAAGGGCATAATGAAATTAGTTTCACTGCATTCCTTAGTGTACAGGCACACGCACGCACGCACACACACACACACACACACAAAGCACAGGACACCCCATAGATGTAGCCATGGATACAAGTGTTAGCTGCTACATTTCTTATCCTCGTCACATAAGATCATGTGACCAGTTCCCTCCTGTTCCACCTGTTATTCTTTCTTGAGGGGTTCACAAAATGTGGTTCATAAAAGTCCAGATACATACTCACTCGCAGTGTATTCATTTTCTACCCAAAATTACCAGGGAGGCAGAACTTGAATGGAACATCTTAATACCATTCTGCCCTGGCTGGGATCTCACCAAACAATCACACAAAATACACACCTGTATGAGCGCACACACACAGGCCTACATACATATATACATACACACATCACATGAAAGTATTACATGCATACATATGTATACATGCACACACGTACAATAGATATGAACATATATATATATATATATATATATATATTAGTGTAAATCTCATATTAGCTACTCATTTCTCGCTATGAAACATATACGCTATCTACTCTTTGTCGTTAGCTCTTCATTTTTGGTGAGTAGTTAACGTTTGAGAGCCTGAAAAAAATACTCAGAAGTGTTTCTTAACAGAAATCAAAATTGTACCCGACTCCTGACATAGTCTCCTGCCAGATATCCCATGGAGAAACCTAGAATGCAAGTAGATTAGAAGGAAATTTTATCTGAAATTCGACCCCCTATATCAGGCCTGGTGAAAAAGAAGACCTCGGATAGTCAATGTATATATTTCATATATTTATAAAATAAGGCGGCTTGTTTTTAAAACAAATTACCGAGCCTTACATAGTACCAATATTAACAAGCTTCAACGTTTTTGTTGAATTTTCTGCATAACTTTTTCAATTATCAATGTAAACCAAAAATTGTGTCCTATTTTTTCGCCGGTTAAATCTAGTGGATGAGTACTGAGTAGCTCTGGTTCAGAATATAATCATATACTTGTTCAAAATGTGTACTGAGTAGCTATGGTTCAGAATATAACCATATATGCTGGTGTAAAAATTATACCTTGGAGAACATATAGTACTGAGTGGTAGTTTTAATACGTAGTAGTAATATTTGCAAGTTTCAACGTTTTGATTAATGCTATTACTATAAGTAATAATTCTGTCCACACAATGAGTAGCTATGGTTCAGCATATAATCATATTCATGTATAAATATTATTATGCCTTATGGAACATATAGTCCTGAGTGGCTAAGGTAGTTTTAATACGTAGTAGTAATATTAGCAGGTTTCAGCGTTTTGATTAATGATATTAAATGTAATAATTCTGTTTACACAATGAGTAGCTATGGTTCAGAATATAATCATATTCTGGTGTAAATATTATACCTTATGGAACATATAGTTCTGAGTGGCTAAGGTATCTTTAATACGTATATATTAACGAGTTTCATCGTTTTCATTAATGCTATTACTATAAGTAAAAATTCTGTCCACACAATGAGTAGCTATGGTTCAGAATATAATCATATTCTGGTGTAATATTATACCTTATGGAACATATAGTTGTGAGTGGCTAAGGTAGTTTTAATACGTAGTAGTAATATTAACGAGTTTCAACGTTTTGATTAATGGCATTATTATAAGTAATAATTCTGTCTACACAATGAGTAGCTACGGCTCAGATTATAATCATATTCATGTATAAATATTATTATACCTTATGGAACATATAGTTCTGAGTGGCTAAGGTAGTTTTAATACGTAGTAGTAATATTAACGAGTTCCAACGTTTTGATTAATGCTATTACTATGAGTAATAATTCTGTCCACACAATGAGTAGCCATGGTTCAGAATATAATCATATTCATGTATAAATATTATTATGCCTTATGGAACATATAGTTCTGAGTGGCTACGGCAGTTTTAATTTTAGTGGTAGTAATATTAACGAGTTCCAACGTTTTGATTAATGCTATTACTATAGGTAATAATTCTGACCACACAATGAGTAGCTATGGTTCAGAATATAATCATATTCTGGTGTAATACTATACCTTATGGAACATATAGTTCTGAGTGGCTAAGGTAGTTTTAATACGTAGTAGTAATATTAGCAGGTTTCAGCGTTTTGATTAATGATATTAAATGTAATAATTCTGTTTACACAATGAGTAGCTATGGTTCAGAATATAATCATATTTTTGTTTAAATATTATACCTTACGGAACATATAGTTCTGAGTGGCTAAGGTAGTTTTAATACGTAGTAGTAATATTAACGAGTTTCAACGTTTTGATTAATGCTATTACTATAAGTAATAGCATTACAATGAGTAGCTATGGTTCAGAATATAATCATATTCTGGTGTAATATTATACCTTATGGAACATATAGTTCTGAGTGGCTAAGGTAGTTTTAATACGTAGTAGTAATATTAACGAGTTTCAGCGTTTTCATTAATGCTACTACTATAAGTAATAAATCTGTCTAGACAATGAGTAGCTACGGCTCAGAATATAATCATATTCATGTATAAATATTATTATACCTTATGGAACATATAGTTCTGAGTGGGTAAGGTAGTTTTAATACGTAGTAGTGATATTTGCAAGTTTCAACGTTTGCTAAATGCTTTTACTATAATTAATAATTCTGTCCACACAATGAGTAGCTATGGTTTAGAATATAATCATATTCTCGTGTGAATATTGTACCTTATGGAACATATAGTTCTGAGTGGCTAAGGTAGTTTTAATACGTAGTAGTAATATTAACGAGTTTCAACGTTTTGATTAGTGCTATTACTATAAGTAATAATTCTGTCCACACAATGAGTAGCTATGGTTCAGAATATAATCATATTCTGGTGTAAATATATTACCTTAGGGAACATATAGTTCTGAGTGGCTAAGGTAGCTTTAATAGGTAGTGGTAATATTTGCAAGTATCAACGTTTTTATTAATGCTACTATTATAGGTAATAAATCTGTCTACACAATGAGTAGCTACGGTTCAGAATATAATCATATTCATGTATAAATATTATTATACCTTATGGAACATGTAGTTCTGAGTGGCTAAGGTAGTTTTAATACGTAGTAGTAATATTAACGAGTTTCAACGTTTTCATTAATGCTATTACCATAAGTAATTATTCTGTCCACACAATGAGTAGCTATGGTTCAGAATATAATCATATTCTGGTGTATATTATATTATGGAACATATAGTTCTGAGTGGCTAAGGTAGCTTTTATAGGTAGTAGTAATATTTGCAAGTATCAACGTTTTTATTAATGCTACTATTATTAGTAATAAATCTGTCTACACAATGAGTAGCTACGGTTCAGAATATAATAATATTCATGTATAAATATTATTATACCTTATGGAACATATAGTTCTGAGTGGCTAAGGTAGTTTTAATACGTAGTAGTAATATTAACGAGTTTCAACGTTTTCATTAATGCTATTACCATAAGTAATAATTCTGTCCAGACAATGAGTAGCTATGGTTCAGAATATAATCATATTCTGATGTTATAGCTATACCTTGGGGATCACAGTATTGAGTCGCTAAGGTAGTTTTAATAACCAGTTCCAATGCTAACAATCAACCACTAATGCAGTTCACATTTTCAACTTAACCATACAAAGTAATTCAATTAATCAATAGATTAACGTTCCAATGCACATATTCAACTCAATTGTTCACAAGTCAAACTGAGGAAACAATCGCATGTTGCTGACTGAAACAGCTAATTTGTCTAGCTTTGCCAATCAATGGCAATTCACATCAATCACTAATTCAGTTGCAAGCAAATTATCAATGTTCAGGCTAAATCAATGAGCGTTGAACTTTTTCACGTCGACTAGTTCAGTTACCTGGCATGTCATCTGCCTGTCAATCAATCTTCAAACTAGTAGCAAGAACTTCAGAACATTCCGCATTAATTAAGTTAATTACTCGGCAGGCTTTTCACCTATCAATCAATCTCTAAACTAATTGTAAGAATTTCAAAACATTCCGCATTGACTAGATTAATTAATCAGCAGTATTTCCACCTGTCAATCATTCTCTGAACTAATTCAATAGATTCAGCACATGAATGCTCAACAGAAAGTTAATCTGATTTCGCCTATCAATAACCAGAGTTTCAAGACAGTTCACTAAATCAATTACGGAGCACTGTTATCTACTTGTCAATCAATCTTTAAGCTAATTCAATTGCAAACTCAATAGCAAATGTTTCAAAGCATCCACATTAATTAGTTCAAATGAAATACAGGTCGTCTGCCTCTCAGTTAATTAATGCAGGCCATGCGATATCCACCTGTAAAGCAAACCAGTTCAGAGAGTCTTCGTGAACTATGAATGAAGAGAAATTGCTTAAGTCGATATAATAGGAGAATCGTGTACACAATCGCTTACATGTAAGTTCACACAAGGCCATGATCATCGTCGTCGTTCTCACGTGGCTTAGCTGGCGCGGCGACAGAGGAAGCCATTTTTCTTACACTTTTCGCAGAGATGCTGCGGATGAATCTTGCTCCGTTCGTCAACACCAGAATACAGAGTCTTGTCGAGAGGACGCTGTCTATGAGGGTATACATTTATTCTGCACTTCATACATTCTTGCCCCATATTAGCCCAACTGCTGCCAGACATCCAGACTCGCTTGCACTTGGAACATTTGTACTCCCCGAAACATCTGTTGGTTCCTTGATATGGTGTAAGTCCGACGTCATGAGCCCGGGCCAGGGCGCACATATGGATAAAGTGCCCGGGTTTAAAGCACAAGTGACAGAGATATGTGCTTGGTGGCTTTCTCGGAAGTCTTCTGGCGGGTCTCATGAAGTACAGTTGGTCAGCCGGCTCGAGCACTAGGCCTACATGGTCCTTACGGTCGTCTGTGAGACCATCGTGATGACAGGTAGAAGCGATAGGCGGTTCAGCACTGCCACCGACGTCTGCTGCGGAAGGGTTCTGAAGGATAGCGGAACCCATCAGTCCTCGTCTACTATAGTCGATTCTAGTCACAGGCCCGGTTACTGTAGACGTGTAGACATTACAACCCGTTTGACCGCCCCAGAGGAAAGCTGCGGCCGACGTGTACGCGTTGGGCAATACTAAATCCATGGCAAGCGTTCGTTCAAACCAACGTAATGTGATGCTCAATTCTTTATCATCAAACGTTCAAACAAGCCTAATATGATGCTTAAATCTTTCTCAACCAAACTAACTCAATATGATATCGGACTTTTGCTATTTTTAACTTTCTAATTCAAAATCGACGTTCAGTTCAATAATAACGCGTCCTTCCAGTCTGTGCGATTTCAAAAATACAAACATGACGTCATCGCTCGGTCTACGTAAATTACACTCGTTGACCGTCCTTGACAATTATTATACCTTATGGAACAGTGAAAATAAGAGTTGATGGAGAGTACTCAGAACCAGGAAAAATAGGAAGAGGGGTAAGACAAGGATGCCCACTGTCACCAATCCTATTCAACATCTATATAGAAGAGATCATAAGAGAAACGCTAGACGATATGGAGGAGGGGATAAAGGTAGGAGGAAGAAGGGTGAAGGCATTGAGATTTGCAGATGACCAGGCGATGCTGGCAACTAGCCAGGAGGGCTTACAAAGGATGATGGATCGTCTAAATACGGTATCACTGGAATATGAAATGAAAATAAACGTAAAGAAGACAAAGGTAATGAAGATAAACAAGAGAAGCGGTATAATACCACAAACAATAAAGATCACACTAAACGGACAAGAAATAGAACAGGTGGAGAAGTTTTGCTATCTAGGAAGTGTGATCACAGACGATGCAAGATGCCACGAGGAAATAAAAAGAAGAATATCCATGGGAAAAGATGCATTTTACAAAAGAGGAGAGCTGATGAGAGGAACCTTAAGCAAGAATCTAAAGAAGAGAATGGTGAAGACACTGGTGTGGAGTGTGGTGCTGTACGGCTCCGAGACATGGACAATGAGGAAGGACGACATAAAAAGATTGGAGGCCTTCGAGATGTGGGTGTGGCGCAGAATGGAGAGAGTTAGCTGGGTGGAACGGAGGACGAACGAGGAAATCCTGCAAATGGTAGAAGAACAAAGATCACTCATAAGTACTATACGCGGACGACAAAGGAAATGGATCGGGCACATCCTAAGGAGTGAGACACTGCTAAGAGACATCATGGAGGGAAGGATGGAGGGGAGAAAGACGCGAGGAAGACCGAGGGCAATGCTGCTAGACTGGATGATGACAAAAGAAGAAGGATACAGTGGACTGAAGAGAAGAGCACAAGACAGAGAACGATGGCGTCATTGGTCATACGAACCTGCCAATGGGCAGAGAACATAAAGAAGAAGAATGGAACATATAGTACTGAGTGGCTAAGGTAGTTTTAATCCTTAGCAATGAGTAGCTAATGTTCAGGATATAATCATATTCTGGTGTAAAGAGAATACTTTGGGGAACATATAGTACTGAGTGGCTAAGGTATTTTTAATACATAGTAATATTATTAGGAAGTTTCAACGTTTTGATTAATGATAAGTACTAATTCTATCTACACAATGAGTTGCTATGGTTCAAATTATAATCATTTTCTGGTATAAAATTATACCTTGGAGAACATATATTACTGAGGGGCTGAGGTAGTTTTAATACTGAGTAGTGAGTAGCTACGGTTCGGAATATAATCATATTATGGTACAGAACAGAACAGAACATTTTTTTGGTCCACACATTTGATATACATACATTCCTTAACATCAGGTTGTTTTACCAGTTAAAGACTCGTTTACCGTTTAACAGATACTATTAAATAGTATCTGTTTTTAGTAAACCAATGTTTGTATTAAATAACAATACACACAACTAATTTAATTTATCAGATTAACATGTTTATTTTAATACATAAGATTACCAAATTTTCAAAGCAATAATATATGTTCCTTAGATTAGTATCATTGGTATGTGTTGAGCCTGAATTTTTAATAAAAGAAAAGAAACCTGAATGATAAGGATCGGAAATATTAATAGGACACAAAGGGAGACCCAGAAGAGATGGTGTCGCGTTAAGGCGAGCCCCCTATTGCTTGTTAATCCCAACATGGGAGTCGAATATAAGGACCAGGAGATTAAGTACGTTAATACAATGTAGGATACAATAAAATAAAGTGAAGCAGAGCAAAGATAGGGCAATAGCAAGTGAAGTGAAATAACTTCGGTAATGTAATGTAGTGTAAATTTAATTGTAAAGTAATATTATTGTAATATTAGATTAGTTCAATCTATGTTTGTTCCAACTCTTGTACATCCAAGTTGATGAGTTCAGTACACCAACATCAATCGTATTAGATTCAGCCTAGTAGCATTTCAAGTTATAAGGTCAGTATACGAACATCAATCTTATTAGATTCAGCCAAGTAGCATTTCAAGTTATTAGTAAACAAACAAATCTGACCCATTTGTTAGTAAACTATACTGTAAAATTTAATCTGATAGCAACCAGTCTTTTAACTGGTCTAAATATATTTAAACTAGCACAGTCTTTAACTGACCCAGATATTGAGTTCCACGTTAGTGGACCCTTACATAAAATAGAATATTTACGTATATTAGTCCTAGCAAAAACACTTCTTAAGTTAGGTGCATTTCTTGTTATATAATTATGCACCTGGGAATTCATGGTAAACAAGCAAGAGTACTCATGGGGTAGTAATTTGTTTATCGATGAATACATAAAAATACCAATTTGGCATTCAAGTAATTTATCCAATTTAAGTATTCTCAAACTCAGAAATAAGCAGGGCTGTAGTCGAGGGTATACGCGGGTATACAGCATATACTCACCTCTAGAGACAGTATACTTACCTGACAAAATATTTATATTTATTTATATTAAAATACTGTAGCGTATACTCACAAAATACTGTAGCGTGTACTCACCTCTAATTTTACCACTACAGCCCTGGAAATAAGTCATGAGTATGAGCCTAATAGTGCGATTTAGTTATTATTCTTATAATCCTTCTGTGTAGTATATTTAATTTGCTAAGCCTAGAACTATAGTTAGAAGCCCACACCAGATTACAGTAATACAGATAAGGGTAAATCATAGTAAAATATAGAGTTTTTAATATTTCAGATGATAGTAAGTAGGAGATTCTTTTTATCACCCCAATAGTCCTTGCTATTTTGTGGGATATTTGTTTAATATGTTCTTTCCAGGTTAGATATCTGTCAAGGTAAACCCCTAGGAATTCAACCGAGTCTACCTGGGGAATTTCAGTCCGGTCAATTATAAGCTTTTCTAATGTATAGTTTCTGATCTTACCCTTGCTGATAATAGGACGTAATTGGTTTTGTTTAAGTTTCAAGATAGTTTGTTGGCTTTAAAGCAGTTACCTATTTGCATTAGTTCTTTATTAGTTATATCAAATAGGTCCTTATAGGAGGCATTAGAATAGAATACATTGGAGTCGTCAGCAAATAATACAAAATTTAGTAAGGTAGACGATCAAGGAAGATCATTGATATAAATAAAAAATAATAATGGTCCAAGGACCAACCCCTGAGGAACTCCAAACTCAAGCCATCTAAATGAGGATCTAATCCCGTTACATTTACTTTCTGGTATCGTGATGAGAGATAATCTTGAAACCAAGCCAGTGGAAGTCCTCTTACTCCAGAGTTGAAAGGCTTTTTAATTAATATTTTATGATTCACCGTGTCGAATGCCTTCGACAGATCGAGGAAGATTCTTATAGCGAATTCCTTATTGTCAATGGCTTGAGATATTTTGCCGTGAATGTTTATAAAGGGTAGGGTTGTTGAGTAACCCGGTCTGAATCCATGTTGATAGGGACAAAGTATTTTCTGTTTATCAACGAAATCATAGAGTCTATGGTAAATTACCATGTAAAGTATTTTTGCAAATAATTGTAAAATAGAAATAGGCATGTAGTTGTTTAGGTCCTCCCTAATCACCTTGTTTGAAAATTGGAGTAACAATAGACAGCTTAATTTTTAAAGGTACTACACCATTAGCCATTGAACAGTTGTATATATTGGTCTAAGGCTTAGAAACATAATCTAAATTAGAGCCAATAACAACTGGATCAAGTAAATCAGGTCCTATGCTGTGAGATATTTTCATTGTTGAGTGTGTAGACATAATCTCTTCTGCACTAGTAGCAGTAGGGTACAGAGAAGGAGGAGTAAGTATCTGGAATCTTTTCACAAAGTCTTTTGGCAACCTGGGTAAAGTGCACATTTTTAACTATATAGTATCATTGCATTATCCATTATAATGTGACCATCCGTGTTTAATGATCCTATAGCTGAGTCAGATGGACTCTGGTTCAGCACCAATCTAATAGTTGACCAGGTTTTTAAGGTCATTTTTATGCTTCAGAAATTCCGTATTATAATAGTTCTGTATAGATGGTATCAAAATGGTACCTTGTGAAACATATTTATTTTATTTATTTATTTATTTATTACAAACATTTTTAACGCACGCAAAGTCACACAGAATGCCAACCTGACTCGCAGCAAGTCAGTCGCCAGGAGAAGTCCAGTTAGATATCCAGATGTTTAAAAGCCAATGAAAAATACTGAGTTTTCAGGTGTTCTTAAGGAGATAGAGTTCGATCATCGAACAAGAGATAAGTAGGCAATTCCATTCCCTCGGGGCTGCAAGACGAAATGCACGTATAGTATTGAGTGGCTAAGGTAGTTTTCAAACTAAGTAGGACGCCTAATTACACAGCAAAATTATACGTTGGAAAATATATGTATAACACTGATTATGGTTAATTTCTTGCTATAATATACTGTAGTGTAAAATTTATACGTTGCAGAACATATATCACTGAGTGACTACGGTTAATTTCTTGCTATAATATACTCTGATGAAATAATTATACCTTTGGGAACATATAACACTGAGCGATTATGGTTAGTTTCTTGCTATAATATACTCTGGTATTATAACTATACCTTGGGGAACATATAACACTGAGTGAGTATGGTTAATTTCTTGCTATAATATACTCTGGTGTTATAAATTATACCTTGGGGAACATATAACACTGAGTGACTATGGTTAATTTCTTGCTATAATATACTCTGGTATAAAAGTTATACCTTGCGAGAACATATGGTATTGAGTGGCCAAGGTAGTCTTCTTGCGTGGTGAAACGTTGCCTACTCAGGAAAAAAACTATATCAGAATCGGCGTGCATTAGCCCCACGGCAGTCCCAGTGGAGGCTACGTATGTCATCTATGACCTTTTGAGCTTTGCGCTATGAATCTAGCACGCATAGAGGCTGAGATACAGAGTGAGTAGCTATGGTGCAGAGTATAATCATGAGTAGCTAATAGTCGATTCATATGTATATATATATATATATATATATATATATATATATATATATATATGTTCATATCTATTGTACGTGTGCGTATATATATATATATATATATATATATATATATATAATCATGAATCGTGTATTAGCTACTCGTAGTTATACTCTCTACCTTAGCTACTCATCCTATATCTCAGCCCCTATGCGTGCCAGATTCATAGCGCAAAGCTTAAGAGGTCATGTATGACATACGTAGCCACCATAGAGAGTGTCCTGGCGCTAATGCATGCGAGTCCTGATATAGTCATTTTCGTGAGTAGGCAACGTTTCACCTCGCAAGAGTAATACATTACCCACTCAATACTATATGTTCCCTTAGGTATAATTTTTACAGCAATATATGATTATATTCTGAACCATAGATACTCATTGGGATTATTAAAACTACCTTAGCCACTCAGCACTATATGTTCCCCAAGGTATTATTTTTACACCAAAATATGATTATATTCTGCATCATAGGTACTCAATACTCAGTACTAAATATACTCTTTTTAGCATTTACATTGATATTTAAGAACTTTATGCACGAAATTCAACCTAAACATTAAAGGTTGTTAATGTTGGTACTATGTAGGGCTCGGTAACTTGTTTTAAAAACAAGCCGCCTCAATTTATAAATATATGGAATGTATACTTTGAGTAGCAGAGGTCTTCTTTTTGACCAGGCCTGATATAGGAGGTCCAATTTCAGATCAAATTTCCTTTTAAACTTCTTGCAGTCTAGTTTGCTCCATGGGACGCCGGGTAGCAGTCTACGTCCTTAGTCTGGTACCACTTTAATTTCTGTTAAGAAACACATCTGACTATTTTTTTCAGCCCTGCAAAACGTTAAGTACTCACGAAAATGAGGACCTAACGACAAAGAGTAGATAGCGGATAGGTTTTATAGCACGAAATGAGTAGCTAATGTGCGATAAACACTAATATATATATATATATATATATATATATATATATATATATATATATATATATATATATATATATATATATATATATATATATATATATATATATATATATATATATATATATATATATATATATATATATATATATATATATATATACGCACATCACACGAACTCATTGTGCAGTATTAAACAATTAATAAGCAGAACAGTGTCCTGAATCAAAAACCTCAACAGGATTTAAAGAATAATCCTTTCTTTATAATAAGGTCTTACCAGTGATCATTTCTTTCTTTATAGAGCCCTAGAGGCATCAACATTTATCCTACTATCAAGCTAAAAACAATCAGTGAAAAATTGTCATAAAATGCAGTACTCTACAATCAGTAACGATTTGGGAATCCTAACAGCTGAAAATCAGGTTTCTAAACAATAAAAGCAAATTTAGAATTAGCACAGGTAAGTACTTAGAAATACGGTAAAATACCCGTAACCCTGTAATAGGAAACCATCAAAATAATATAGTTATTCGAAATCACTCTGTTCTTTAGAATTACATAGAAATCATACAGTAACTTCTGAATACAAATGTAGTAAACATTGTAACCGAAGCTACAGTGCTATGTGTATTTTCAGATATATAAATAAATGCATACATATATATTAAAATATAACATATATGATATATATATATATATATATATATATATATATATATATATATATACACAGTTACTTAAGAGCAGTCACTTAATGACACAATTAATCAGAATAAAAATTTATAGAGAAATACTCTAATGGATACTTGAGAAAACCCAAGCTGAGAGATATCAGCAATAAATCCAGAAGTGACCTAGTTTCAGAGAATTTCTAAATGTACGCAGTTATAAACAGCGATTTAGAAATAACAACGTAGACAAGCTTACAAATTAAATAATAATAAACTAAAGATAAAATGCAATTACCAATATGTCATAAAATGACACTCGGAACAATAACAATTGAAGCCCACTTGTACCTGTTATGGATCTGATATGGTATGAACAATGGCCACGTTCAAATTTATAGGTGGCAACTGTGAGTCACGGACATAATTTGGATTCACAAACAGGTGAGCCTAGTCTATTTAGTACAAGAGTCATCTCATTAAGTAGTTTCAACCACTACAGATGCACTCATCTGGCTTACGCAACAGAAAACAAGATAGCAATAATAACAGCAACTTTAAATAGACAACACAAAGAGCAAGACAGTGAGACAACATTGGTTTAGGACCACGAGTAATTAGTAATACTGTTGTTAGTACTTTTATTGTGTTAGTTTAATAATTGTTTCGTTGTTTTTATTGGTCTAACAGTTTATGTTGTATTTAGAATGCTCACTATGAGTACACTTTCTTTGGAATTTGCATGGAGTAGGTCAGAGTTCAGCCTCCATGTCTTTTCAAAAGTACTAGTCACTTGTATTATGTAATATGTATCACAATGAAATGACTAATGTGTAATATGTATTATGTAATATGTATTTACAGTTTGATTCTATTCTATTGTTTCATTCTATTGTATTGTTTTATTCTATTTGTTTCTTTCGTACTGCACAACTCAATTGTGTAATATTCCACCAAAATCAATAAATATCACCCACATAGTTAACGTAGTAGATCGTTGTGCCTACAGTTGTAATCCTAAGTATATATTTATATAGCACCTCTTCAAGTAAACTACTTAGGGGTCCTTCCAACTTCATAGAACTAAACCATGATCGAAAAGAATTGTCTTCAATCACTGCATTCCCACTAAGTATCTATTAACCATAGATCCACAGAACTCAAAACAATTGTTTCCTTGGTGATCTGTAACTGTAAACTTACTTTACAATACTGAATGGATAAAATCTTGAGAAAATCTCATCTGAGGTATGTTTCCCACTAAGTAAACTGTAAAATTCCACATACACATATTTGTCGAATATGGTAACTAACTGGTTAGAGCCCTCACCTTGTAACGCGAACAGTATGGGTTCAAGCCTTCCCCTGAGACAGTTACTATGTAGGGACCTTGAGCAGAGCAAGTCCTTCACTCACACAGCACCATCGACTGATGCTTGGTAATAAGATAATATAAATCTGCAATAATAATAATAATAATAATAATAATAATAATAATAATAATAATAATAATCTTTATTAATTCAAACTGACAAGTACGCAGTAAGATTACATTGAAACATGACAGTACAATCAAGATCTTAATTAAACACACGTTTTGGCAGCCATGCAAGGTGCCCGCTCAAGAGGGGGTTACAGGCATCGAACCGCAATCTAGTGCTCTACTGGCCATGAGTAATAATAATAATAATAATAATAATAATATTAAAAACAATAGTACATATACAAGAATACTGATGCCCTAGATTACAAAAGAAAAAAGTGCACCACACGCATGCTGAAAAGTTATCCCCTTTGGGGTACTCATATCATATTCAATGGATGGAAGCCAGTTCCTATCAGGAAAACTTAGAAAATAGCATCTCTATGCATTTTGCATTCATGAAAGAACACAACCACGTATATCGAAAAATCAGATGCAAACAGGAAACATGGAGAACATTTGGATCTGTGCAAAACAGAAAATGAAATGACAATTTGGCAAAAGTTACAATTTTGTGCCCACGTATATCATGGAATTTCTATGGTGCACCATATTTTGTAGCAAAAATGTGTTCAGAAACTTTCCCTTCATGTATATCACAAACTTACATCACACAGTAATTGTAAGAAAAAAAAGTAGTTTGAAAAACTTTTTTCTTACTCCCTTGTTTATTTATAGCTGAATAACTTCCTGCAGGCCTGCTTCATTCCATTTTTTTGCAATCTATGGTGGCTGATAATTAAGACTTCAAACAAGATTTTACCTAAATCTGCGACATTTTGGGAAAAACAAGTAGTCAAAATTTGTTTTTGGCAACATTTTTATTTTCCTCTACAAAATTCCATTTAAAACCAACTTGCTTCCTTCGTGGTCGCACTGAAACTGGTCGAAATGTCGTGACATTTTTGCTTTGTCCCGTCACTAGTAAATACGTTGGATCCCTAATTTTACACAAGTACTTACTAACACGATCGCTAAAACCACATAGGCAGACACTGGGAATACCTGCCTGCCTAGGCTTTGTAAGTAATGTTACACAAATTAGGACAGGAACATCGTTTCTTCGAAAAATTCTACCAACAACATCTTTTTCTTGGCATTTTCCCCGTGTGCAAGTCACCCAATAATACCATTTTCACGATGACTTTTCACCTTTTGTTTAATTTGTTGTCCAATCGCGCACACGGCGATCGCAAGTTCCCTCAAATGTTTTCGACGCGAGACATACAATTTTCATCTTCCAACTCGACATTTTCCCACTACAGGAAGAAAACTACTAACCGTTATCTGCGTTCTGTTTATTCGAGAAAGACACTGTACAATCCGCCTGGCCTAAGCGTCCGTTTAAAGGCGTCGTGGTTTTTTCATTGTTAAACTTGACAACTCCTCCGTCTGTTTTGGTCGCCATTTTCGCTCTCATATCCGGCTGACCTGCGCAAAATCTCGCGTGAAACAGGATACGAGAACATATAGGTCAGATCAAGCCTTATCTCGGTCGAGTCGACTTAGGTGCGCGCAATGTTATTGAGATAGATGGAACGCAATATGCTGACGAATTCTAGTCAAAACATTCGCAAACTCTTCACGACGAAACGAGAAACCACGCAGAGGGGTCGGGTCTTTGTTGTTGAAACCAGGTTACGTCATCCGCATATCTGGGTCGTGGGACAGGGCATCGCTAGGCCTACAACAAAGGTAGCCCACAGACCAAGGAGAACCTTGATCGTCTAACCGTCACTTTGATTTTTTATATAAAATTCGTCAGTTAAGCTAAACATATTCGCCTAGTATACAGTCCTCGACGGTAAACAAGTAAATTGGCGAAGTTTGCAAATGTTGTTCGTTCTTTTGTGTATGGCTCAATGACAGTATATATTCTCGTGTGGCATATTTCCTTTGACCTTGATTAATAGACTATGCCTAATTGGTCTGGTGGGGAACATAACAATTGATGAGTGTACATACTGTAGGCCTACTCACTGCCAGCGTGATTCTCCTTACAGATTTTATTTTAGTTATAGTTACAGTTATAGTTAATGGTTTTTCATTTTAGTTATAGTTACAGTTATAGTTAGTATTATTTTTTAGTTATAGTTATAGTTATAGTTAATGGACTTTTATTTTAGTTAATTTTAGTTAGTACATAGTAAAAAATTAACTGGCCCCGATGGCACTGCGCCTGGTCCCTATGGGGTCATCGATTAAATGTCAACAAATTTTCGGCAGTTCTTGATCTCCTCTCCCTTGTGAGCAACTGTCAAACATTCAAGGACCCCCTAACAAAATTATGTCAAAGAAAATTACCCCACCCCAGAAAATTTCTATGACTGTAAGAAATGCAAAAACTTAAATTGCCGAAAAAAACAAAATGTTGTTATTCAGATTTGAATTTGATACTTAATGGCTGCAGTACATGTGGAATCACTGTCTGTCGCAGATATTTAATGATTTTTTCCATTCAAAAATACAATCTCGTTTTCTTTAAAATGTGTATTCAATTTGATTTTATTAGGCCTATGAACAATTCTATGTTGAACATCAAGATGATAACTTTTTTATAATATTCCTTTTAACATAGAAAATTAAAATGAAAAGAAGTTTCTCACTCTTTAAAATGACTACAAATTTTGTGAATTTCCGCTAGTCAACTTGGGTCGCAATCGCTATAGAAACGTTTACACAATAATTACATCTATGAGCCCACCCAGCCAGCACACACACATTGGGTCAATGTTGGCCCGATGTTAGTACACCCGACATCGGCAAACGGTTTTTTTGAAACCAGGCCCAATGTCCGACCAATAACATTGGCCCAACGTCGTGGTTACCATCGGCGAATGGTCGTACATCCGATGTCGGCCCAATGTTCTTTTGAAATCCGGTCCAACGTTCGCCCAATAACATCGGCCCAACGTAGCTTGACCATCCAATTTAAAACCGATTGCCAACGTCGACCCGCTGTTTTACCAACTTATAGGCCCTATACGACATTGGGTCAATGATGGCCCGACGTCGTGGTTACCATTGGCGAATGGTCGTACATACGATATCGGCCCAATGTTCTTTTGAAATCCGGTCCAACGTTCGCCCAATAACATCGGCCCAACGTAGCTTGACCATCCAATTTAAAACCGATTGCCAACGTCGACCCGCTGTTTAACCAACTTATATACGACATTGGGTCAATGATGGCCCGACGTCGTGGTTACCATTGGCGAATGGTCGTACATACGATATCGGCCCAATGTTCTTTTGAAATCCGGTCCAACGTTCGCCCAATAACATCGGCCCAACGTAGCTTGACCATCCAATTTAAAACCGATTGCCAACGTCGACCCGCTGTTTTACCAACTTATATACGACATTGGGTCAATGATGGCCCGACGTCGTGGTTACCATTGGCGAATGGTCGTACATACGATATCGGCCCAATGTTCTTTTGAAATCCGGTCCAACGTTCGCCCAATAACATCGGCCCAACGTAGCTTGACCCTCCAATTTAAAACCGATTGCCAACGTCGACCCGCTGTTTTACCGACTTATATACGACATGGGGTTAATGTTGGCCCGACGTCGTGGTTACCATTGGTGAATGGTCGTACATACGATATTGGCCCAATGTTCTTTTGAAATCCGGTCCAACGTTCGCCCAATAACAACGGCCCAATGTAGCTTTACCCTTCAATTTACCACCGATTGCCAACGCCGAACCACTCGTTTACCAACTTCTATACATTGGGTCAATGTTGGCCCTTAGCAGTGGTTACCATCGGCGAATGGTTGTGCAGCCTTTACCGACTACTTTCCAAGTTCTCTGCCCCGGTCAGGTTCAAACGTCCAGTGGCGCCACTCCTCTCGATGCTGGTCTTCCTACAGTTTACTGTATCCACTCACTATCATCCAGTCCAGCAGCATCCATCTATAGGACATCCTCTCATTCTCATTTCCCTTCATTTCCAGCAACTTATTGGCAAACTGACTTTCCGTTACAGACTAAGAGTACATTTAGTTGATATTCACATTTATCACAGTACAAAACAATACTTATAAATCGTTATTAAAAACTATACATATTCTGAAGAGAAGACTGTGCAATCCTTGAATTTTATCTTTAATCACTTCAGTCAATCAGTAAGAACAAATCGTTTAGTTGTAACTTGAACACAATCAAATAGCTTCAAAAAGTAGGCTACATTCATCACAGAACTGAATCATAAACACAATCAATATCCTGTAAAATGACCTTATGTTACAGATTAATAGTACACTTAGTCGATAATCTCATTTATCACAGTACATAACGATACTTATTAATTGTTATTAAAACTGTACATATTCTGAAGAGAAGACTGTGCAATTCTTGAATTTTATCATTAATCACTTCAGTCAATCAGTAAGAACAAATCGTTTAGTTATAACTTGAACACAATCAAATAGCTTCAAAAAGTAGGCTACGTTCTTCACAGAACTGAATCATAAACACAATCAATATCCCGTAAAATGACCTTACGTTACAGATTAATAGTACACTTAGTTGATATTCACATTTATCACAGTACATAACGATACTTATTAATTGTTATTAAAAACCGTACATATTCTGAAGAGAAGACTGTGCAGTCCTTGAAATTTAACGTTAATCACTCCAGTCAATCAGTAAGAACAAACTGTCTAGTTGTACAAGATCAAATAGACAGCTTCAAATGTTGGCTACATTCGTCACAGAACTTGTTATAAGACACTAATAAAATTCACAGACAGATTCATAACGTGCAGTCAGGCCCTTAGCCAGAAATAAAGAGTAGGGTGTCCAAAAGCATTTGAAGTCCCCCGATGCCTCGACCTTACGAGTCCGACTGCAAAAGTCTCCAATGTCCCTACAGTGAATGCCTTTTGGGTTTTGATCACAATTTAACAGTTATGTTTACATACAATGATACAAACAACAATCTATTAACTTCAGATTGTAACTTTTAATTCCCTTATTTGATTATTGTAGCCTTGGGAAACAGACATTGATTATGTGTCCCTTTACTTGTTATCAATCCAAGCCCCTATAATTATTCATAAGGTCAAGGTATTTATATAGTCAAATTACCCTGAAACATCCTCATCTAATCGGCACTTAATTACAAGTGTATTGTATTTATATAGTCAAATCAGTTACCAATTACCATGAAACAACCTCATCTAATTGGCGCTTAATTACATGAGTATCTTGTGTGGGAAAAGGAACATCGTTACACAGATGAAGGGGAATGGATTATATACATTATATCACATTTAGGACATGGCGTCCATGCACAATTTATGCCAATCCAAAATGATTTTCAGGCGTCCAAAGGACGGCTGGCTGGCTGGCTAAGGGCCTGCGTGCAGTCACAATAAATTAAAAATAGTTGCAATGTCTGACTTAATCATAACAAGTTTGAAATTATCACCATGTAACACTTGTCAGAATATATACATGTCTTTTTGCAAAGCACAGAAAATTAAATATGTAGCATTGGCTCATCAATATTTCATGCTTTATCGATGTACAGCACAAAAGGTGTAATATGAATTGTCTATAACTAACAATCTACGATGAGACCAACACAGAACTACCTTGAGCCACTATTGGCTCTGTCGAATACTTCAGGCTGATGGTCTGACTTGCATTAACAGCTCCCTTTTCTTCGGCCTCAGCTGTACTACGGCGCTATATAAAATTTATATAGCGCCGTAGTACAGCTGAGGCCGAAGAAAAGGGAGCTGTTAATGCAAGTCAGATAATTACAATAAGACTATTTAATAGTCTTATTGTAATTATTAATGCCATACAGATACATTAACTAATAAGATTTCTATGAAATGCAAAGTAGGTCTTCACAATGGCTCTTCCTCGGCAGTAAACTAATCTTTCGCCACATCAGATTCATCCTATGCCAGTCTCCACTTCGACCTATGCGTAGCATAACCAAAGTTCAACTGTCATTTCAGCTCCAGCACTGTGACATTTGACAGCAGTCTGTTTCAGCACACAGGTCCTGAAACAAATTGTCAGCAACATATTAACTAAGGAATCTGTAATATACTATGCAGAATGTGAAGGGCTGAATATGGAGTGACAGAAGAGTCACGAGCAACAAAGGGCACGATCGATTTGAAACAAAAAACGCTGTGTAAAAACGCTTGGTGCTTTTGTGATATTTGCCTATTTCGCACCGTGAGAAATATGCAAATATCATAAATTGCGCCCCAATTAAATAATTACATTTTAATGATTTTCTCCGATTTATTTTTATAAAACTTTTTTATTTCTCCAGGCTAGCATACAGAATTGAACTAGAGATAATTAATCTAAAAACATTGATCAATCTGTTACGACTGCTAAAATATGGGTAAATCCGTAGTTTACATTGCTATATTGATAGTGGTTGGAAATCCGAGGTTTACGTTGCTAAATTATTTCTGTAAAGTACATCCATAATTGACGTTGCTAAATCATTTTCGCATGTACATTAAACGTATTTAAAGTTCTACCTCAATATAGATACATACAACATACATACATACATGCATACATACAAGCATGCATACATACATGCATACATACATGCATACAGACTACAGAAGACCTGTAATAATTTAGCAACGTAAACTACGGGACTGAAAAGACAGCATTACTTTAGCAACATCATGATAGAGCAGAACTGGGCAAACTACGGCCCGCAGGCCGGATCCGGCCCGCCAACACTTTTTTATCCGGCCCCCACAATTCTTCAGAAAATTAAAAAAATTCAGGCCGCAAAGTTTTCTTTGTTTTACTCAAAGTGACTCTGTTCTCTTGCTTGCTATTCCGGTCTCGTGTTTAATAATAACTCTATGTATTAACTCTGCCGATCTGTCCCACTTCCCTGCAGATACTTTGCACATGATCTGTTTACGCAGAAGTGAAATTCGTTCAAGTAAAGCTAATGTTGCTTTTAAAGCAGATAAAAGAACAAAACTACGAGCAATTTCCTACCCTCCACTTGCAAACTGTCACAGTAGAGTCTGCGGAAGAATATAGCTTTCAGACTTCAAGCTTGACAGACAAATTTTCCAGACGATTTGCGGATTTTAAATCAATTGAGACTGAATTTGCTTTGCTTACTGTACCGTTCACATCTCACATTGACAATTAGCTCCTATAGACTTTAGCTGGAGTTAACTGATCCAGCGTGACATCCCAGCCAGCATGCCCAATTCTGCCCCGTGTGGGCCCCATATGGGCAACTTAGTGGGGCCCATCTAGACAGCCCAGATGGACTCGATGTCAATCTGGCCACGGGCTCCATGTCAGGCCCAAGTAGGCAGTTCATCAACTAGCCTTCATGGGCCGAAGGTGGGCCCCATCTGGTGATTGAAAAGACCAAAGAGACACTAATAACTATCACAATACAAGAGGCTATCCTCTACCTAAAAGAGAATTAGATGTGCTTCACAAGCATTTGGAATAATGAACAGGATATGGAGAAGCAGAGAATTAACAAAAGGGTCATTCCGTCTCAATTCAACAAATTTTTCTGAACTTTCCAGGTCGACCATCTCGGATTTCAATGAAAATTTCACAGATTGTTTATTATGGTATTAGATGAAGTTATGCAAAATTTTAGATCAATTTGATAAGTAGTTTTGAAGATATTGAGCTTCAAAGAGGTATGGGGTGACCTCGTTTTCGAACTCGCGTCTAAATTTGTAGTGACTTTCAACTCCATTAATATCAAAGATAATTGTATGAAATTTTCAGGATATTTAGACATCTTTGCTTAGATGAAATGCTGAAGAAAAGAATGATGAATGTGTTTGTATTATGACCCATCTGAAAATGGTTAAAAAAAACTTGTGCATGTCTGATGATCATACTTTGCAGCCCCGATGTGCCCAAACTGAAGTTGTATTCAAGAATGTTTTAACAACTCATAGTGCTAATGTACTTTCTCTACAAAAATATGCAGAAATTTTGTATTTCTGATGCATATGTGCTACCATATGGCCCTCCAAAAATGGAAAATTGCATTCTGAAGACCATTTTCAAAGCCAAAGATCATCATGTGGGACAGGTCATGGAGCAATGCAAGTTGCATCATTGGAAAGAGCAGCTCAGACACTGTAAGTGCACCAAAAATGGTGATGGTGTTCCTTCTTGTTCATTTTATACTTTTATTTCATTCGTGGCAGTGTTTCCTGCATTCGCAAGTTTATAATGGAGTCAATTTCATAGCATTATATTGTGAAACTCAGATTTTAATCTCTTCATCTTCCTCAGTTCTTGGAGTTATTTGGTAAATATCATTATCATATGAAAGAAATACATATATCAAAATAATAAAAAATGGTGTGTAACATATTTTTGCTACAATATATAAACATCACTGATGGAATCATAAATTTGCACCAATTGATCACATTTAATCATCTTAGTTCTTTTACAATCTTGTGTACTCTTTATTTATACATGTTCAATCTTCAATCGATGTCATATGATCTTGTTTTGTCACTGGCACTTGAATTTTACACAAAATATGTTCGTTTGCCACCCAACAAACATCTTCTCTCTGTGGCTATTTGAATGCAGAAGTAGGACCATGTATGTGGGTGCACGAAGATAACTTCCAAACCATTGTGTTCATCTCACACAGAACGAATGGAACCAAAGACCATCATACAGGCATGCAGCGTACTCACAAGGTTGAAATAAATTGTTATCGGAACTTGCAACTGATAATTCACTACACATGAAGTGAGTCTTTTCCAAACACCTGGCTGACTTCCAAACCACACGGTCCTGGAATGATCGAGTGATTTTCACGAGTCCCAGGAATCTTGGGAGCAATTAGAAACCAACTTTCCAGTTCTTTGTTGTGCTCTTCAACTTCTTCCCTAGCAACCCGTATGAATTTCTACCAGAAATGTGTTGTTGGCATCACCGATATAAATCATCCGATGTAAGCAGAAATCCTCTTGTACTAGCTTAAAGGCTTGCCCTTGCTACTTCTCCTTCCCAGCAACTCTACCACAGCGACTTTCATAATTAATTTTTTCATGCATAAATCTAGTACAAATACTATTCATATAACTTTCTATAAAAATGCTTCTACAACAATAACACTGATAGCAACGATGACACTATAGAAAAAATTAATTAATTGATATAGCTGAATATTTAACTTCTACAAAGCCTATTTACAAGCCTCCAAAAACACATTATATATATATATATACATATATATATATATATATACACACACACAGATTATATCTAGAAAAATTAAAGAAATTTAGAATTTTTATTATTTGAATATGTATATAATTAGATATCTTTCTTTCATATGATAATGACTCACTCTGGTAGATATCTACCAAATAACTCCAAGAACTGAGGAAGATGAAGAGATTGAAATCTGAGTAAACTGACTTATTACAGAGCTTTTTTCACAATATAATGCTATGAAATTGACTCCATTATAAACTCGCGAATGCAGGAAACACTGCCACGAATGAAATAGAAGTATAAAATGAACAAGAAGGAACACCATCACCATTTTTGGTGCACTTACAGTGTCTGAGCTGCTCTTTCCAATGATGCAACTTGCATTGCTCCATGACCTGTCCCACATGATGATCTTTGGCTTTGAAAATGGTCTTTGGAATGCAATTTTCCATTTTTGGAGGGCCATATGGTAGCACATATGCATCAGAAATACAAAATTTCTGCATATTTTTGTAGAGAAAGTACATTAGCACTAAGAGTTGTTAAAACATTCTTGAATACAACTTCAGTTTGGGCACATCGGGGCTGCAAAGTATGATCATCAGACATGCACAAGTTTTTTTTTACCATTTTCAGATGGGTCATAATACAACAGTTTTCAACACTCATCATTCTTTTCTTCAGCATTTCATCTAAGCAAAGATGTCTCAATATCCTGAAAATTTCATACAATTATCTTTGATATTAATGGAGTTATGAGCTTCTGAAAGTCACTACAAATTTAGACGCGAGTTCGAAAACGGCAAAAACGAGGTCACCCCATACCTCTTTGAAGCTCAATATCTTCAAAACTACTTATCAAATTGATCTAAAATTTTGCATAACTTCATCTAATACCATAAAAAACAATCTGTGAAAATTTCATTGAAATCCGAGATGGTCGACCTGGAGCCATTTGTTGAATTGAGATGGAATGACCCAACAACAAAAACAAGAAAAAATATAAGAGACGATGATACAACTGATTTTCCTATACGGATCAGAATGTTGGGCAATGCTAAAACAAGAAGAGAGAAGAATTCTAACAGCAGAAATGAGTCCTGCAGACCAAAGGGATTTCAAGACTACAGAAGATAAGAAACAATGACATAAGACAATCATTAGGTATCCAAACAACTCTACTATGCAAAGTCGTTCAATGAAGACTCCGATGGTTTGGACATGTAGAGAGAATGCCAGTTGACAAAACCCACACTACATGCAAGATTCGAAGGAAAACGAAACAAGACTAAGCTGGGTAGATAATATAAATGAGGACATAACATCGCTTGGACTAACATTAAGGGGGCAATGGACTTGGCTAATGATCGAGGACACTGGAGATCATTTATTCGTACCCAGTGCCGCCACATGGCTGGCATCAAGAAGAACTGACGAGGAAGTCTTAACCTGAGAACCAAATGACATATGCAACTGAGGGTCATTCCAGGTCAGATCAACACAGTGACCCTGCATCACCATCTCCGATTTTGATGAAATTTGGCAAGGCGATAGAACCCAATGAGAAACTCTCAAAACCAAAATTTTAGATTTTTTGGTCAACCGGTGTCCGAGATATGGGTCATTGAACCTCGACCAATAGGTCCGATTTGATCCGACCGGACGAGGGTTAAACTGCTGTATCTCAGCTCCTATTGCACCTAGAAACAAAAGTAAGATACCAAATTAAAGCTGTGTGAATGCTCTATATGGGCAAGGCATCTAGAAATATCTATTTTGAGTAACCAAATAAATGTGAGCAACTGTAACCTAGTAACACTGACCCAGGTCACTTTGTACTCTCATAATTTTATGTACTTTTGTCCATTGAAAGATCTCATTGTTCTAAACAACTGGTGAAAATTTCAGAGTGGGATCTCCTATAGTTTTTTTGTTATGATTTTTTGAAAGGTCACCCAAGGGCGCAAATCGCACTGTAAATCAAGGTAGACTAAGTTAAATAGTGAGAATATAATTTTTAATAAAATTAACAATTCAGCTGTCAAATCAACATTCACAGTTCTCCAAGTTTCAGTACTAGCTAGATATTCTGTCTTTCCAGTGCTATTGTAGCAGCTGGGCACTCAGTGTATATGCCCTCCCAGTGCTCGTCTTCAGCTGTCTTTCTGATGCTCCAACTTTTTGGTAGCACTGTCAGCACTTGTACCTTGTCACTTGTCAGTGTGCACATCTGGAACTTTGCTTTTAGTTGGTTGATCATTTCTTCCTCTGTGTTGCCATGAACTTGATTTTGGCATGGCTGGAGAATGGCACTTTTTTGCTACATCTCATGGCATAGGCCCATGCGATGGAGTAGGTGGAACCGTCAAGCGCCTTGCTGCACGTGCCAGTCTGCAGAGGCCATATGACGACCAAATTATGACACCACATCAGTTGTTCCTCTTTGCAAAGGCAAACATTCCATCGGTGAATTTCTGTTTTTGCTACCACAGAGGAATATGAGCAAGAATTACCTTCTTGAGCAGCAGATTTGAGTCTACACTTACAGTTGCTGGAACTCACAAACTTCACTGCATTCGTCCTATATCAACAGAGCAAGTGGAAGTGAAGAAATTCTCAATGAGTCACGAGTCCAGAGTTGAACGTGTTATACAATCAGTGGCTTTTGATGCTGTACTGTCTGTCGATACTTACCATCAAGCCGTGAAATTTGCAGACTTGAAGGGTTATGTCATCGCCAAGTATGATGGCCACTGGTGGCTTGGCTATGTAATTTTGACATTTGCAGAACAGAATGAAGTGGAAATTAACTTTCTGCATCCACATGGGCCTGCTCGATCTTTCCATTATCCACGTCCAAGTGATCTGCTGATAATATCTTGTGCAGATGTACTGACAGCAGGACTTCAACCAACAACGAGCACTGGGAGGGCATATACACTGAGTGCCCATGAGATGCAAGCTGCTGCAATAGCACTGGAAAGACAGAATATCTAGGTAGTACTGAAACTTGGAGAACTGTGAATGTTGATTTGACAGCTGAATTGTTAATTTTATTAAAAATTATACTCTCACACTATCAAAGCCATATCATTTAACTTAGTCTACCTTGATTTACAGAGTGATTTGCGCCCTTGGGTGACCTTTCAAAAAATCAGCAGATGGTGATGCAAAAAAACTATAGGAGATCCCACTCTGAAATTTTCACCAGTTGTTTAGAACAATGAGATCTTTCAATGGACAAAAGTACATAAAATTATGAGAGTACAAAGTGACCTGGGTCAGTGTTACTAGGTTACAGTTGCTCACATTTATTTGGTTACTCAAAATAGATATTTCTAGATGCCTTGCCCATATAGAGCATTCACACAGCTTTAATTTGGTATCTTACTTTTGTTTCTAGGTGCAATAGGAGCTGAGATACAGCAGTTTAACCCTCGTCCGGTCGGAGCAAATCAGACCATTTTGGTCGAGGTTCAATGACCCATATCTCGGACACCGGTTGACCAAAAAATCTAAAATTTGGGTTTTGAGAGTTTCTCATTGGGTTCTATCGCCTTGCCAAATTTCATCAAAATCGGAGATGGTGATGCAGATTTTAATTCAAAACTGTGTTGATTTGACCTGGAATGCCCCCTGAACAGAATGAACAGATACAGGGAAAAACGTTCAAAAATCTTGGTCCAACAACAGAAATACCTAGTAAACTATGAGTCCCGACTTACAACAAATCCTGTGGTGCAGAATTGGATGAAAGAATTTTTACGAGGCAGAGTTACTTACAATTTTAAGCCTTATTGTAACTGTAAACAAAATTTTATAAAACAGCAGTCAAAAAGGTCCTGATCAAGTGAGGTGTAACATGTAAAGGTGATGAACTAGATTACACATACATACAAACTTTAAGCAAGTAAAATTAAGCAAGAAAGAATTGTAACATGCCTTTGTTGAGCTACTTCTCAAAGTTGGTGCTGTGGTCAACATGCCGTCTACTGCAGACAGCTCATCATGGACCTGTTTGAAACATAAGACACTAGAACACAAAATCTAAACACTCCAGTACATTTCACCAAGTACCACTCAATTTCCTAAAGCTTGCCGTTTTCTTCTGGTTTATCCACCACATGCTTTGAGGGCTTGGCCCCTCCATACTTGAGGGAGCTCTGCTGTCCCACCTCATGTTCGCAGCGCCATTGCTCTCTCCGCTCAGCTGAGCTTATTGTTCCATGCGTGCGGACAGCGTACGGCAGCGCCGTGCCTTCTCTATGGCTAGCCCATTACCTGAAATGGGCTCCCTACAACACTCTGCCAAATACTGACTACTCATTTCATCTCATTTCTTACTGTCCTCAAAACTGCGTTGTTCGACCATGGTTGGGCTGGGAATGCTCCTGAGTAGGCGTCTTGAAGGGGCGCTATATAAAACTGCTTTAATAATAATAATTGTAATTATAATTTGATATGGTCGATCATGAGATTCTTCTTCGCCGTCTTCAAATCTCATGTGGTTTATCTGGTCCCCCTCTATGCTGGTTCCAATCCTATCTTACTGACCGAACGCAAAGGGTGATCCTGAGTACCTCAAGAACGCCCTGGGTTGGGATTAACTATGGTGTTCCCCAGGGTTCTGTTCTTGGTCCTAGCCTTTACATTCTTTTTACCTCTGGCATTCACTCTCTCTCTTTTCTAAGCATCTTGCATCTGGCCATCTCTATGCTGAAGCTGGATGTGCGAAGAAAATAGACCTCAAACTAGAAGCTGTATCAGCAATGAAAATGTGTCATATTAAAACTTAAAATAGAAGCTGGATGTGCGATGAAAATGAGCTAAAACTGGAAGCTGGATGATGAACGATTAAAACGTGTAATATTAAAACTAAACTAGAAACATAGTTCAAATGAGAAACTGGATGAAATAATTATTTACGCCATTCATTTTTTTTAAATCCTGAAAATAATTAATTAACGTTTACCGCCCGTGATATGAAGTTCTGGTCGTTGATCCCTGTAATACATAGTCCCTTGAATTTGGGTCCTGAAGTCAATAACATTCGATACCCCGATAGCGCAAGTTTGCCCACAGTTTAAAGAAAACTGTTAATACATCCTTGCGAAATTGGACTTCTTTATCTCCTAACTGTTGTCGGATTGGGGTCAACCCGAATCCCCGAAACCCGAATCCCCGAAAACGCTGAAAATACACAAAAGCCCGATTTCCTGAAAACAGTTTACTAGAAAGCGGCCGAACTCCGGAAAACTATTCAAAGTTAAATTGAAAACTCTTATACGTGACATAGATCTAACGTGGCCTTGCATTCATCCGACTTCTACTTTCAGTTACATTTTAATCACTAATCGATTTCGGGGATCCGGTCGAAATTCGTTTCGGGGATTCGGGTTTCGGGGATTCGGTCCGGACCCGTCGGATTAACTGCGCTTCACATCGTCCCCCAGGCTCCACTTTTGACTCGGTGGCGTGGTCGGCGATCGCCGTTATGCCGAAAATGTTAGGCCCGCTACTATTACCTCGCTTACGTTCATCATCGCTCATTTTGTGATAATCTTAATTTTAATAACTTCTCAACAGTAAACAATATGCTGTTTACCTGCTTAAGTCTATAACTTGAAGAAACAATGACTCGGGATTGATCGTATTGACCGCCAATGTCCGCCATTAAAAATTTCAAATACCATGAACTACAAATCCAATCACTAGAAGACCTTGGAATGAGACTAGGCAGTTCATGACGTCATTGATATGGGACTTGAAACTACTAAACGAACATTATATAGCGCATTATTTTTAGCATTTAATTACAATATAAACCTAGTATAGTGTTTAATGCTCAGTGCTCACATAATTTGACACAAAATACAAGCATTTACAATGCAAAAGTCAAAATGGTCAAAAATCCACAGATTTGGCCAAAAAATCCCCACATCCCAGACGAAGGCCGAAATATCCAGATCTAGTGAGAAATCCGCAGCTGCAGCTACGCTGGCAACAACGCTAAAGACGACCACTAGTCAGGTAGGAATACAATACAATACAACTGTAACTTGATAATGCCCTCCTTACAGAGTTCAGAAGTGCACATTGAAGCCAGGCAAACATTAAGAGCCATAGGCAGACTGGAAGAGTTAAGTTTTGAGTTTAGATCGAAAGACAGTCTCGCTAAGGGAGTTGCGTAGTAAGGTAGGCCTAGCATGCTATGCACAGATAGATAGATTGCATGATGAATGGATGGATTGATGATAGAAGGATAGAGAAATGGATCAATGGATGGGCAGGATATCTGATGGTTAGATAGATAGATGGATGGATGGATGGACGGACGGACGGACGGACCGACACACATACAGACATACAGACAGACAGACAGACAGACATCAGATATATAGATTGAATGATGGACGATGGATGGATGGATGTGTTATAGACAGATAAGTAGCTGGCGATATATATATATATATATATATATATATATATATATTACAGACAGACAGGCAGACAGACAGAAAGACAGATAGACAGATAGATAGATTGTTTGATTAAATGATGGATGGATGGATTGGATATCCGATAGATAGATGAATGATAGATGGATGGATGGATGGATGGATGGATGGATGGATGGATGGATGGATGGATGGATGGATGGATGGATGGATGGATGGATGGATGGATGGATGGATGGATGGACAGATACACTGATATACAGACAGATAGATAAATAGATAGATTGAATGATGGATGGATGGATGGATGGATGGATGGATGGATGGATGGATGGATGGATGGACAGATACACTGATATACAGACAGATAGATAAATAGATAGATTGAATGATGGATGGATGGATTCATTGGATTGTAATTGTAATTCTAATTACGACAATTTATATAGCATCGTTGGTAGCAAGCTACTTATAGGATGCTTCACACAAACGCACGCTGTCTATTGTCAGCGCAAATGCTAATGCTTGGGATTTTTACATAGCAAGGAAAGTGTTAACTGTTTTTTTTAAACATACATGCTTTTAGAATCCTGAATATGAGTAGGAAGACATAATGGATGGATGGATGAATGGATGGATGGATATCTGATAGATAAATACATATACAAGTATATACACATACACACATACACATATACACATACGTACGTACATACATACACACATACATACATATATACATTCATGCCGACACATACATACATATATACACATACTTAAATACTTACATAAATACGTGCCCACATACACGCATACATGTACACATACATACATACATACACACATGCATACAAACATACGTACATTCATACACATATACATACATGCATACATATGTAGTTTATATACGTTCGTACGTACATGCATGCAAACATATTTACTTACTTACACACATGAGCCGGGTGTCGAAAAGCTATATATGTATATATGTAATGCTTAAAAGTCTGAGGCCTTCAACATGACTCAGAGTTCGTGATCCCTGCATGGCCACCTCTGACCTCTCTCTGACAGCAGCGCAGGCAGAATATTTGGCTATACTGGTCTAATACGGTACAAAGGGCAAACGATCTGCAATGCACATCAGAGGGCGAAAGAGAAGAACATAGAGATCACATAACACATACATACATGCATCCATGCATCCATCCATTTATCCATCCATTCATCCATCTGCATGCCTGCCTGTCTGTCTGTCTGTTTTCAAATCTGTCTGTCTGTCTGCCTGCCTGTCTTCAAATGTAATGTAATGTAAATCTCCGAAATTTCTCAGCGCCACACAAAGGCCACGTCAGGGAGACCAGCTTAATCACCGGCGCTATATCAAATCAAGTCCGCAATAGCCATGTCCGCCTTATCCGTTCGGGTGCCAGGTCAGAGTCCGGGGAGGTCAAATCTGACTGTCTGCCTGCCTGCCTGTCTTCAAACCTCTCTGTCTGTCTGCCTGTCTGTCTTCAAATCTGTCTGTCTGTCTGCCTGCCTGTCTTCAAATCTGTATGTATCCTGGCTGTCTGTGTTCAAATCTCTCTGTCTGTCTTCAAATCTGTCTGTCTGCCTGTCTACAGACAGACAGATCTGAAGACAAAAAGGCAGACAGACAGGCGGACAGATTTGAAGACAGACAGGCAGACAGATATGAAGACAGACAGACAGACAGATTTGAAGACGGATAGGCAGACTGTCTGTCTGCCTGTCCGACTTTTGGTGGGCGAGAGGTGGGCTCATGGGCTTGGGCTGCCCATATCGAGCCCACTTGGGTTTGATGTCGGACGCCCAATTACCGACATTTGCGAAATCCGAAATTTGGATGGGCGAAAAGTGGGATCGTGGTCTTGGTCTTGAGGTTTCAGGTCTTGACAGCGAGACTGGATGTTAGGGTGCTCCAAAAAACTAAAAGTTGAAAATTCATTTCTCCCCGGACATTTTCCCATGCGTCTCATACAGATGAGTCTAAAAATCCAAATTTGAGGTTTTTAAATTAAGGTTAAGCCTTGCCACCAGCCCGATGAAGTTTCAACAATAACCCTGTTACACCGTTATGAGTTTCCTTAGTGAAATCTGGACGTCTGCGTCTATGAGCTTCAATCACCTGCAGCATAAACTGTCATTGTCCTTTGTGATTGCATTTGCAAAGTCTGTTATCAGTTTCAAATCATTCAGCACTTTTACATGACGAACAAACATGGCTGCTTGCCAACTCCAACTCCCCGAGAAGGATGATCGCAATTTCATATCCAGAATTCAATATAAATATAAGAACTGATTAACCAACAAAGTATAATTGCCTACTAATCTAGAATTACTATGTACCGAACTGAAATATTATGCTATTCATATATTCCGCATATTAAACTGTATTAGATACAGATAGTCAATGTATCTTCTCAGACGACTGATGCTTCCCTTCTGTCGTGGCATATTTGCATAATTATTATTTTTATATAAATCCCGTAGGCCGGGATCATATTTGATGACAGTATATTATTGCATCTACCTTAACTCTGTAACAAGTTGCGCACATGTCAGCTTGGTTAGGATAAACGAAATTGATTGATTGATGGATTGACTGATTGATTGGAAATCGTCAACAGTTATCCACTGCATGTGCTGGTGGTAAGCTGAGCCAGTCACTTTCACTATTAAGTAGGTTGAACATAAGCAATGACTTCTTCGTCAATCAAATGAATCAGTTTTGTGAGTGCATTCAATTGCAGAAATACTGGAATTTCAGTTTCCAGTGGTTGTGTTTATCTCATTTACAGAAGTTGTAATGTTATATTGTTATGAGCAATTGCTCTTAGGCATTTCATCTGAATGAGACGGGCATGCAAAATCGCCATCGGATTCTTCCGGGATTAAGTTAAGTGGGTCTGGCAGTAGATCTTCTGCATTGTTAAAAGATGCCGAAGCGCAGATCTTTCTTTTCTCTTCTCTCGCTTCTCTGACCAAGTCGAAAGAGTCTCTCAGCATTTTATTGTCTACTTCTAGTTTTAGCCTTTATCCTCGGATTCCATGTGTACAGTCTTCTGTTCTTGCAGGGCTGCTAGAAATGCCACATCTTCGTCTGTCTGTTGCTGGCTGCGTAGGCGGTCATTTATAATCTTCTTTTGAGCATCTTGGTGTGCAATATTAAAGTAGTTCTTCAGTTCTTCAATGAACTTAATTTCTTTTTCTTGATTTGATGTGCACCCTTTCGCTTCTAGATGAACTGATAATCCTCGTAGAGATCCCGAATCTTGACCTTGGCCTTGTCTTTTCGTTGTATGACAATTCCAGCCTTACCCCATTCTTTTTTGCACTGCTGCTAGTACTTTCTCTGCAATCGCTCCTTTAAAATTTACATGTTTTTCTTGCTCCATTGGACCATTTTTCAGATGAAAGAACAAACACAGAGCATCTCCTTTTGTAGAAATTCTGTTGGCTGGCAATTGGCCTCCCAACAAGAAGTCATCTAACTTCATCATCACTTCTTAAACCTGGTTTATCCGTGTTCAGTTGTTCACTAAGCAAATGAAGACTCAGGGCACTTAAAATTCTATATAATAAATTTCGCCAAGCACATAAAATAGTTCACAAATGAAGTTAATCATCATGAAAATAATTACGTTTTTCCTACATGATATTGCCGATTTTAAGCAAATTCGCTTATTTTCACATATAACATTTTTGTGCCGGTGGCAAGGCTTAACCTTTTTCAATTTGTCTGCAAATTGGTACAGTTGAACAAAGTGATAAATGGAATGGGAAAATCGCCAGGGAGCAGTATTTTTATGAACTTTTTGGAAACCCATTGTATTCTGGAGCACCCTACTGGATGTCTGACGCCCACTAGCAGACATTTGCGACATCCTATAGATAGATAGATATATCGATAGATAGACATAGACAAATAGACAGATAGACATAGATAGATAGATATATAGGGAGGTAAATAGACAGATAGTTAGATAGTTAGATAGATAGTTAGATGGATGGATGGATGGATGGATAGATAGATAGATATATAGATAAATAGATAGATAGATAGATAGATAGATAGATAGATAGATAGATAGATAGATAGATAGATAGATAGATAGATAGATAGATAGATAGATAGATAGATAGATAGATAGAAAGATGATAGATAGATAGATAGATAGATAGATAGATAGATAGATAGATAGATAGATAGATAGATAGATAGATAGATAGATAGATAGATAGATAGATAGATAGATAGATAGATAGATAGATAGATGGATAGACAGACAGACAGAGAGATGGACGGACGGACGGATGGATGGATGGATGGATGGATGGATGGATGGATGGATGGATGGATGGATGGATGGATGGATGGATGGATGGATGGATGGATGGATGGATGGATGGATGGATGGATGGATGGATGGATGGATGGATGGATGGATAGACAGACAGACAAAAACTGAAATAAGTAAAACTCCTTAATTCTACGGATATAAAAAGTTTACGTGGGGTACACGTTGCAAACCTTGCATTGTGCCAATATTGCATTCGACATAGTGACAACATAGGGCCAACGTTAGTGATTTTTTGACATTGGGTCAACGTTAGCCCAATGTTGGTATTCTGTATGTTGGCGCAACATTGGTCCGACGTATGTGACATGCATCAGAAATATCGGAAAGTTTCTCATATATAAATGTCAATATATGTAGAATTCTTTGTCCATGGCACACTTCAACAGACAAAATCGGTATTGAGTTAAAATACACATTCTGTGAGTATGAATAGATCCGACGTTGGCCCAGCATTGGTCCGACGTATGTAAGAAACTTGATAAATATCGGAAATTATATTATATCTAAGTGTTCACATGTGCAGAATTCTTTGTTCCTGGCACTCTTTAATAGGTGAAAACGGAATTAAGTTAAAATACATGTTCTATGGCTACGAATAAGTATACGTGGAATACACGTCGTACACCCTACATTACGCCAATATTGCATTCGACATAGGGACAACATAGGGCCAACGTTAGTGATTTTTTTACATTGGGTCAACGTTAGCCCTATGTTGGTATTCTGTATGAGGTGAATGTTGGTATTCTGTATGTTGGCGCAACATTGGTCCGACGTATGTGACATGCATCAGAAATATCGGAAAGTTTCTCATATATAAATGTCAATATATGTAGAATTCTTTGTCTATGGCACGCTTCAACAGACAAAATCGGTATTGAGTTAAAATACACATTCTGTGAGTATGAATAGATCCGACGTTGGCCCAGCATTGGTCCAACGTATGTAAGAAACGTCACAAACGTGATAAATATCGGAAATTATATTATATCTAAGTGTTCACACGTGCAGAATTCTTTGTTCCTGGCACTCTTTAATAGGTGAAAACGGAATTAAGTTAAAATACATGTTCTATGGCTATGAAAAAGTATACGTGGAATACACGTCGTACACCCTACATTACGCCAATATTGCATTCGACATAGGGACAACATAGGCCCAACGTTAGTGATTTTTTGACATTGGGTCAACGTCGGTCCTATGTTGGTATTCTGTATGAGATGAATGTTGGTATTCTGTATGTTGGCGCAACATTGGTCCGACGTATGTGACATGCATCAGAAATATCGGAAAGTTTCTCATATATAAATGTCAATATATGTAGAATTCTTTGTCCATGGCACACTTCAACAGACAAAATCGGTATTGAGTTAAAATACACATTCTGTGAGTATGAATAGATCCGACGTTGGCCCAGCATTGGTCCGACGTATCTAAGAAACTTGATAAATATCGGAAATTATATTATATCTAAGTGTTCACATGTGCAGAATTCTTTGTTCCTGGCACTCTTTAATAGGTGAAAACGGAATTAAGTTAAAATACATGTTCTATGGCTATGAAAAAGTATACGTGGAATACACGTCGTACACCCTACATTACGCCAATATTGCATTCGACATAGGGACAACATAGGGCCAACGTTAGTGATTTTTTGACATTGGGTCAACGTCGGTCCTATGTTGGTATTCTGTATGAGATGAATGTTGGTATTCTGTATGTTGGCGCAACATTGGTCCGACGTATGTGACATGCATCAGAAATATCGGAAAGTTTCTCATATATAAATGTCAATATATGTAGAATTCTTTGTCCATGGCACGCTTCAACAGACAAAATCGGTATTGAGTTAAAATACACATTCTGTGAGTATGAATAGATCCGACGTTGGCCCAGCATTGGTCCGACGTATGTAAGAAACTTGATAAATATCGGAAATTATATTATATCTAAGTGTTCACATGTGCAGAATTCTTTGTTCCTGGCACTCTTTAATAGGTGAAAACGGAATTAAGTTAAAATACATGTTCTATGGCTACGAATAAGTATACGTGGAATACACGTCGTACACCCTACATTACGCCAATATTGCATTCGACATAGGGACAACATAGGGCCAACGTTAGTGATTTTTTTACATTGGGTCAACGTTAGCCCTATGTTGGTATTCTGTATGAGGTGAATGTTGGTATTCTGTATGTTGGCGCAACATTGGTCCGACGTATGTGACATGCATCAGAAATATCGGAAAGTTTCTCATATATAAATGTCAATATATGTAGAATTCTTTGTCTATGGCACGCTTCAACAGACAAAATCGGTATTGAGTTAAAATACACATTCTGTGAGTATGAATAGATCCGACGTTGGCCCAGCATTGGTCCAACGTATGTAAGAAACGTCACAAACGTGATAAATATCGGAAATTATATTATATCTAAGTGTTCACACGTGCAGAATTCTTTGTTCCTGGCACTCTTTAATAGGTGAAAACGGAATTAAGTTAAAATACATGTTCTATGGCTATGAAAAAGTATACGTGGAATACACGTCGTACACCCTACATTACGCCAATATTGCATTCGACATAGGGACAACATAGGCCCAACGTTAGTGATTTTTTGACATTGGGTCAACGTCGGTCCTATGTTGGTATTCTGTATGAGATGAATGTTGGTATTCTGTATGTTGGCGCAACATTGGTCCGACGTATGTGACATGCATCAGAAATATCGGAAAGTTTCTCATATATAAATGTCAATATATGTAGAATTCTTTGTCCATGGCACACTTCAACAGACAAAATCGGTATTGAGTTAAAATACACATTCTGTGAGTATGAATAGATCCGACGTTGGCCCAGCATTGGTCCGACGTATGTAAGAAACTTGATAAATATCGGAAATTATATTATATCTAAGTGTTCACATGTGCAGAATTCTTTGTTCCTGGCACTCTTTAATAGGTGAAAACGGAATTAAGTTAAAATACATGTTCTATGGCTATGAAAAAGTATACGTGGAATACACGTCGTACACCCTACATTACGCCAATATTGCATTCGACATAGGGACAACATAGGGCCAACGTTAGTGATTTTTTGACATTGGGTCAACGTCGGTCCTATGTTGGTATTCTGTATGACGTGTGACGTTGGTTGAGCATTGGTCCGACGTATGTGACATGCGTCAGAAATATTGAAAATTTTATGATATATAAATGTTTACATATGCCGAATTCTCTGCTCCTGGCATCCTTAAATAGACACAAAATTGAATTTAGTGAAAATACCTATTCTACCGATACAAAAAGTATACGTTGGATACACGTTGTAAACCTTACAATGTGCCAATATTGCATTCGACATAGGGACAACATAGGGCCAACGTTAGTGATTTTTTGACATTGGGTCAACGTTAGCCCAATGTTGGTATTCTGTATGTTGGCGCAACATTGGTCCGACGTATGTGACATGCATCAGAAATATCGGAAAGTTTCTCATATATAAATGTCAATATAATGTAGAATTCTTTGTCCATGGCACGCTTCAACAGACAAAATCGGTATTGAGTTAAAATACACATTCTGTGAGTATGAATAGATCCGACGTTGGCCCAGCATTGGTCCGACGTATGTAAGAAACTTGATAAATATCGGAAATTATATTATATCTAAGTGTTCACATGTGCAGAATTCTTTGTTCCTGGCACTCTTTAATAGGTGAAAACGGAATTAAGTTAAAATACATGTTCTATGGCTATGAAAAAGTATACGTGGAATACACGTCGTACACCCTACATTACGCCAATATTGCATTCGACATAGGGACAACATAGGGCCAACGTTAGTGGCTTTTGTGACATTGGGCAAACATTGGCCCGATGTCGGTGTGCTGGCTGGGCATCAATTCTATAAATATTGATGAATGAGCTACTACTAGCCTACTGGCTTAATTCACAAATCCAAAATTAGGAGCGAACATAGGCTGCTGTAGCGCATTTAAACGTTCTCATTATGTTTATCGATATTGCACTTTTTATTTCATTAACGACATTACCGATGAATTTTCGTTAGTGTTATTTTCGTTATAGTTATAGTTATAGTTAATGATATTTTTTAGTTATAGCTATAGTTATCGTTAACGAAATCATTTTTTGTTCGTTAACGAACATTTTCGTTATCGTTAACGTTAACGAGAATCACACTGCTCACTGCACTCCACTTAGTGTATTATAATTATGCACGTGGTCAAAACTGCGACAACTTTTCTTCTCTTGCGGGTTTTACATGATGTAGCGCCCGTATACTGATGCAGCTTTTTATTTTGCGATAAGAAATGTCGGAGGTTGACATTTAGGCCTACTGTTGTTTTAATCGACCAGTCACCCATTGTAGGCCTAGTAAATTAAAGGCAAACGACTCGTCTTAATATTGATATAGGTCTACATTATAGGCAAAAAACATCAAGATTTCCATTACGCTGGTGCCCCTTAGCTGTAACATGAGTAAGACCGTGCATTGTCGGCTGGAAGAACAGATGGTTAGAGAGAAGACTGGCCTCATACGCTAAGGACAAGAAAGTGAAGTCGCCAACACTTTAAATGCATTTCTGCCTCCCAGGTTGTCTTAATGTTCTTCGTTTAGGTCAAGGGTTTTCTTAAAAAATTGATTAATTTGGCTACATTTCCCTTTAGAGTAAGTCTAGGCTATAGATATCGTCTAAGGCACTATACCATCTTGCAGTGTGTGATTCATGACCTATTGCAAACGAAGGTTTATGTAAGCATTTATTTTTGCAACCATGTTAACCGATCAAAGTACTAAACAAACCGCGACAAAGAATTTGTAAAGTAAAACGGTGCTAAGGTTCTGGCGAGGTTCGAACTCGCGACCTTCTGCGTGTAAAGCAGACGTGATAACCACTACACCACAGAACCCCACCGATATGTAAAGGCTTAGTTTACCCAGTTAAAAGAGGCAGTAAACTGAATTTTTTTAAATGTATTTAAAAATCAACCGTAATTGTAAACGCCGAATTTTAAAGCGGTATACTTAAAATCTAAGTGCAGGGCACCAGCTTATATATTTTCACGATCGCTCAGTCGTATCAGAAGGGTTGTCTCCGATTGCCAGAAGATCAGGAAGCTCGAGAGAAGCCTCTGAGGAACTGCTAAGGCCGGTTTCGTTTATAAGTCGGAGGAATGCATGCATTATAAGGTTAAGGGATTATGAGAGATATGTCTGTAATCCTAGTAATTGCCAAATTATTAGTAAGGTAATCTCGAGATTTTTATAGCGCCAAGAGAAAGGTAGGATCGAAGTTGCGGTATCCAGCTTAATCACTGGCGCTCAGTCAAAACAAAATCCATAAGACGGCAGGGTCAGATTCGGTTCTTTTCATTCATTCTCTTCATTAAGTGTTAAGGTACCATGCACAGACTGTGCTAGCCCGAGAGTCAAATCTCTTAAATAAACCACCATTGGGAGGCAAAACTGGATCAGCATGTACAGATCTTGAAGCGCATGGGACATACGCTCTAGAGAACAAACCAGGGCGAAGACTTGGGGACGTCCCCCGAAATTTGAAGTGGGGGATGGAGTTGCTTATATCCCCCCAATATTTGAATATTTCACAAATATCATTACAAATTTCTACAGTATTTACCACTGTTTACCCTTTGTTTGGTGTTAATTGGAACTAGTCTGACTTACATAGGCTTAAATATAAATTTTTTAACTGTCACCCTCCCCTCCCCCCCAAACCCAGGACCAAGTCTCCGCCTATGGAACAAACGTAGCTAAATATATATCTATTCAGCAATTAAAATGGTTGCACTTTTTGTCAAGTTCAGGACCCAGGACTCTCTTTGTTTGATGCTGATGACTTTGAATAAGCATTAGAATTATCATTATTATTAATTAATTAATCAGAAGAGCAACACAAGTCAGTCATAATTTAAAAGCATCATGAAACAAATGCAGACGAAAACATAACTTAAAGTGCATAAATGAACCTCTGATACATCACCATATAAGCAATTAATTATAATTATAACAAAACAAATTCAAAATAAAAACTCACAATATCCCTTCAAGTCCACTTGCAGATATATGTACAAAACTGCAAATAACTATAATTAACAGCACATTTCTGCTGCAAGCATTTCAGTTATATAAATCTTCAAATAAAAGCCTTATGTAAATACATATATAATGTATTATATACGAATTATACAGTATACACACGCACACACACACACTAAAATTTGCAAATGCAATTTAATGCCTGTGTTATAACATTATGTATATACCAGTACTTGAACTGTAAAATAATTATAGCTGAACATTTATAAAACAAATAATATAAACAATAATATATCTTGCTCTATATATTTTACTCGAGACTGAATTTTAATACAAATAAAAACTGACCATCAATTTCACAATGAAAAACTTACTGAATTTTTGTTAACAATGTTAGCCTCCACAACTTGCCGGAGACGGAGCCTATTGCAATCTTTTTTAACGCAGTACTTCAGAAACAGCACAAGCTAACAATTTAAAAGTAAATATTAATAACCAACACCCGCAACTTCTCAATGTAACCATTGACAGAGCGGTTTGCTATAGAAATTTCTCCTGACAAAATTTTGTTTCAAGTTCTGTGATGGAGTTAAGGGTTCACAATAGTCCAGTGAACTCTTTAACTGTCAACTCAAAGGTTCAACATCCGCCAACACATATTCCAAGATATCAACAGTACCCCTAGTGAATATGTGCTGACAATACTACAGTGGAGATATGTGCTAACAATACTACAGTGGCCGTACACAGTCGGTGGAGAGATAAGGTGGCGATATAACGGACCGGTCAACCTATTTGTATGACAGGACCAAGAAAATGAAGTCACAAACACCGAAAGCACATGGCTGCATCTTGAAATTATCTCGAGGGGATGCACTTCTTCAAATTCCTCAGGATTTATGACTGCCCAGTGTTATTTAAAATTTATAAACACTGAAACAGCCTCAAGTGTTTTTTTCTTGGGGTGTGAAACTTTCTTGCAATGTTATGAAGCCCCAAAAAACAGAGTGTACAGTAGGTACAACATTTCTTGCCTTGCAAAGTCGTTACATTGTCATACTTAACATTCTGATGCATCTAAAGTGCATTAAATAACATTTCTCAAATGCATTTCTTGTAATATGCCCTGTGCACACAGTATGCATAAATTGACATATAGTTTTCTTATACCAATTTCTACATTTGTTTCCAGTATCTGAGAACTATTAACCCTGCCAGCTTGGCCATACGCAGTGATGGGACCCATAAAGTCCCCATAACGGTCCCATATGGGAATAAGGGTCTCATAAGGGACACATGGTCATGCTGGCAACTTATATAATGCTGTACTCAAAATGCATCAATTAACGGTCATTCCTGAGCAAAACTGCATTCAGAAATAATTGTTTTGTCAAGTTTACAAAAAACTAAATCTATTGTTGCAAGAAAAATTTTTGTCAGCTGGTCACTGAAATTTCAGATTTAACGTCAGCATTCAACAGAAACTAAAGACCTGCTCATACTACGACAACGATAAAAAATTAAACGTTGAACTACGCACACCTCATTTTCTATAATGATGCATAACAGTTTTAACAGGTAACCCTTAGAACCTAAACGCAAAGAAAATTTCCTAGGCACTCGGACACAGATTCTAGTTTCTACAGAAACCGATTGTGTCCTTGATGAAGATCCAATTCGTCCGTTGAACTGTCACTCGTTCTTGTCCTTCAGCGCCTTCGTCTCGGCCGACGACTCAGGCTTTTTGCTGGAAGTAACTTCATCTACAAACAGAAATGCCAAATAAATCTGAGAGGTTTTCAAAAGGTGCTATATAAATTCCCAGATACACCTAGTCCACTTCTGAGAGGTATGCAAAAGTTGCTATATAAAGGCTCAGGTGCTCACAATACAAAGATTTATATATATATGTATTTGAATATTGTGCATGTACATATATATATATATATATATATGTAAATTTCACACATACACAACACACGCATACTTACAGCATACCTGGTATATACTTACTTACATACATAGATACATCCATGCACCCTCTTGACATTTCAGAGACCCAAGCAGAAAGGCAAGCACATTCTTAATCTGCCAGTATATTTTTTGGCAACAGTTCATTCAGCGATCTTACATCTTGTTCTAGCTATGATACCTACTAGAGCTGTACCGATGCATCGGGAGCATTCGTAATCGGGCCGATTATTAGAGGAATCGGCATAATCGGTATCGATGAAAAAGTATCGGCGCCGATGCAAATTATTTTACAGTTGATGATTTTTGCACAATAATCGTTACAAATAGAAAAATGAGCCAAAGTATCTATGTCTTGTTTCTCTTATTGATTTACATTTAGCATTGCACTACTTAGCAGACACCGTAGAAACCAAGGACCTATTATACATAGGACTGGAGACTCCTTAATAGCCCTTATACAACGTCGTATGCGTAGTTTTTGGGCGATAGTAAAATAATCGGCTTCATACGCGGTATCGGCTATTACAATAATCGGCCATACGCGGTATCTGAATAATCGGCAAAAAGCCTTATCGGTACAGCTCTAATACCTACAGGGTACATTCACTTACAAGAACACAACTTTGCCTGCACATTGCCTTACCTGCACATTATCTAACCCGAACACTACCTTGCCTCTACGTTGCCTTACCAGTACTTTATCTTACCTGAACACAATCTTACCTGTATATAATCTTACCTGCACATTATCTTACTTGAACACACCTTGCCTGCACATCGCCTTACCTGTACATTATCTTACCTGCACATCATCTAACCTGTAAATTATCTTACCTGTGACTTTCAGTTCACTGAGATCGGCAGGTAAGGTCAGAATCGGCAGATTAGCCGCCACCTGAGGTTCGTCAAGGATATTTGCAACAGCATTTCGTCGTCCACTTCGATTGGACTTGATGAAGTGCGAATACTCGACACTGTGTTCTGGATACGGCTTTGACATTAACAAAAAGAAAAGATCAGATGCCACACACTTATTAAAAATGCTACATAATGACATTACAAGTGATAAACAAAAGCTACTCATCACCAGCACCAAGATCAACACCACCAACATCGTGATGACTACCACCACGACTACCAACCACCATGGATAAAACCACCAGGATCACCACGACCGTGGTGGTGTTAGTCATTGTGTTGCTGGTCATCACCAACACCATGGCTACTACCACCATGAATACCAAGACCACCACGAACACCACTACCTCAACCACCACCACCAGAAAGTGCTATGGTGTCCACTGTAGCTTCACTCATTCATCCCTCTTCTCTGTCTTTAGCTACCAAAGTTCAGATGTGGACCTTAGTCTCCTCTGTCGTTGAGCCAATCCATGCAAGGTCTTCCTCTTCTTACCTTCCACGATTCCCAACATCATGTTAATCTAATGTATTACTTAAGTCTGACATAATCTAATCTATGATTAGAGCAGATCAGATTAGATAACTTCTAAAGCGCCGTGATCATAAAGCGCCAACTGATCGTCACTTCAAGTGAAATCAAAATCAAAGTCATAATCCGTTTTGGAAGTCAGATCGAAAAGGTGCAACATGACCACAGCGCTTCAACAACATATTCACTTGACAGCCACTACCTCATTTGCCGATTTTACCTGGACTTACCCCTAAATACCTCTGCGACTCCATATGTTGGCCCACCTCAGCTGGCTTCCTTCATCCGCTCTGCTCCTCCGATCATCTTGACCTATTTGCTCCCTGAGTGAGAATGGCCATGGCCCAGTCCCGTGTCTTTGTTAGTATTGTCACTTGACAACCACTACCTCATTTGCCGATTTTACCTGGACTTACCCCTAAATACCTCTGCGACTCCATATGTTGGCCCACCTCAGCTGGCTTCCTTCATCCGCTCTGCTCCTCCGATCATCTTGACCTATTTGCTCCCTGAGTGAGAATGGCCATGGCCCAGTCCCGTGTCTTTGTTAGTATTGTCACTTGACAACCACTACCTCATTTGCCGATTTTACCTGGACTTACCCCTAAATACCTCTGCGACTCCATATGTTGGCCCACCTCAGCTGGCTTCCTTCATCCGCTCTGCTCCTCCGATCATCTTGACCTATTTGCTCCCTGAGTGAGAATGGCCATGGCCCAGTCCCGTGTCTTTGTTAGTATTGTCACTTGACAGCCACTACCTCATTTGCCGATTTTACCTGGACTTACCCCTAAATACCTCTGCGACTCCATATGTTGGCCCACCTCAGCTGGCTTCCTTCATCCGCTCTGCTCCTCCGATCATCTTGACCTATTTGCTCCCTGAGTGAGAATGGCCATGGCCCAGTCCCGTGTCTTTGTTAGTATTGGCTCTTCATTATAGAATCGGCTTCCCCTTCGGTCAGGGCTTCACTGTCATCTGCCGTATCTTTTCGCTGTCTTAACATTTACCTTTATTCCCGGGGACTTTCGCACTGCATAGAGGTGCTTTACAAGTTTTGACATACAATACAATACGTGTTGGCACATAGAAGCATGGCATTGCACAGATAGTCATACATCCGAATACTAACCCTACTCAATATGTCTTAACTTCAGAATGCTTTCCAGCGTCATATCAACAACACCAAGAAAACAAGCTGACTTAATTTAACAGCAACAAGAAATATCAGCAAGTTGCAAAATACCCTCTGCCTCGTGGTGTGCTTTTTCTTGACCTTTGGCATTTATGCTGCCCTGGAAACAGAAAGAATTGAACAAACACATATAAGTAAAACTTCTCAAATACTTTTTCTCAGCTCATTCTTGCTTAGATAATTTTCCATCATAATTTTGACTCCCTTTACAAATCATGGTTGGGCACCAGCCTTTCAGTTACTCTTTCCAGAGCATTGTTAAAACTAACACAGTTTAAAACAGGTGCGTGGCAGTCTAGTGGTTCGTGCTCTGGTTGGCAAATTGACAGGTAAGGGGTTCAAACCCCGCCAGGGCAAAGATCTGTTTCGAGATTTCAATTTCACTTGCACCCCTGGCAAACTGAGCAGACCAAGCGGTAAGGGAGAGGACTGGCTCACTGCCTCCTAAAGGCTAAATAGTACTTCATATGCTGAAGATAGCTGGGCCTTTATATAAACAAAGTTACTAATATTTCATACAAATGGCTGCCCCAGGTCTACATAAGTGGACTGCTAGTTTCCTTTTTATCACCCGAGTGTATTCTTATTTTTTTACTTCTTCCAGCTATGCATTTACTTATTATTAACTTCATTTGAGTGTGAGTCCTTAAACGGCATTGAAATCCATCCTAATAAATTTAGGTAATCCTGGGTTTTAGTGTCCGAAATTATTCACATTGCATGAGCGATAAAAACATTTCTTAGTAAAACTCAAGCTAGTAGTTGGAAGATTTATGAAAATATAGCTCAAACTAGAAGCTGGATCATCGATGAAAATATTACATAATAAAAAACTAGAAGTTCGAATTATGATGAAAATATATCGTTTTAGCGCCAATATCATTTCCGTGGATGAGCGATGAAAACATTAATCATAGTAAAACTTAAACTAGAAGTTGGAAGATTGATGAAAATATAGCTCACACTAGAAGCTGGATGATCGATAATTATTTATTGTATTAATTTATTAATTGTATTAATTTATTGTATTAATATTTATTGTATTATACCGTTTCAATTAAAATAATTTCGGACGCTAAAACCCAAGATTAAGTAAATTTAATAACCTTCGTTTTAGTCAAAACTTCAAACTAGCCATTACATATTACTGCCTTGTGTCGGCTTGACCCTGATATCAGTAACCAACCTCGCGGAATTTTTTATCATCGTGGGCGTATGATCGTTTCTGACTTACTTCGTCAATCAACGTAAAGTTTAAAACTTACTGGATTCGTTTGTTAGCAACCAAAATATGTTAAATTAAACATAACACGAATATATTAAATAAGTTCAGTTTTAAATTACATACCAAACGCTAATTAAAAATGTAAACAAAAATTCGGCTCTCTCATTTTCGACTACGTCCTTGACACGCAGTGATGCGTCTTGTTATTTACCCTTGAATATACCTGTTGAATATTCATAAAAAAAACTGCCCAAAGATCTTGAGGCAAGCGGTTCCAGCTGGAGGGGCTATTATAACCTGTTTATAACAGCAAAACTGCGAGACTGGGCCGTGGCAGCGCATATCCGAGAGACCACCAGCAGGTGGCCACGGGCCGACGACCGCAGGGAGACCTCAGACCCGACCAGGTAAACTGTACACCGGAGTACAACAGGCCCTGAGATAGGGGGCCTACACGTGAGGGAAACAACCATAAATTGGATGCGTTAATTGGTGAATGGGAAGCCAGTGGAGGGAGTAATGGATGAAGGAAGAGATATGTGCAAACTTCATGATGTCCCCTTTTAACGTACGGTATTATTATTATTATTTCGTCAATTATGAATCAAAGTTGAAAATCGCAAGGTCCACTCAGCCTATCATTCGCGAGATGGCGCGTTTGTGAAAATGAGATGTAGGACGTGATGGGCGCCTTGCAAGGCTGCCGTATACAGTTAAATTCGACTCCTGTAATAACTTGTGATCATCTGTGCATACTGTTTTGCAATCATACTGCGTAATTGTCAGTTTGAAGATACTAAACGAAGATTATTTTATTATTAACTTCTTACGGAAAGATCACTATTACAATAATGGATTAGTATACCTTGTAAACGGTATTTGTAGAAAACTAATTAGTTGCTGGATCATGTCGGAACAGAACTCTTGGTTCAATCAAGTATAGTGATTGTCCTTGCTTGGAAGTTCAAAATCATGGGGTCTTCGTCGTAGGCCATGCAATTCTGAGACATGGTTAAGTTCGTCTGAAACCCTATGTCTCATTTTTTCTTCTGAATTCAGACAAGTATCGTCTGCATACTTATCTATCCAAGTAAAAAATTAACCCACGCTGATTGGGCATAAATACGAAATGCACCAGTTTATTTGTGAGCGCTGTGTTGTGTCCAAGTGAGATACCAAGTGGAGCTCAAAGTCCAGCTCGGAATCGTAATCTCGAGATTTATACAGCGCCGATTTATACAATCGTGGGAACCAGCGTAATCACAGGCGCTCAGTCAAACCTATAGCAACAAACAAGTGCAGCTAGATTCATGTAAAGTTCTTCCATGAATTCGAAGTATGTGTTCTTGTAAGAAGCTGTTATGCCGACACACTGATAAATTCTGTAACACCAGAAATTCTTATACAATTAGCTATTATTGCACTATATAAATTTATACACTAGCTCAATGGTTACTTCCGGATAACGTAGCGACATCCAGCGATCGGACGAAAAACCAAGTGTGATTGGTTAGGTCGGTCGTTGGGAGTTTCTGTGTTGTGAAGGTCAGAAAAGCTGAAATTAAACCAGAAAAATGTCCGCGTGGAGACAAGCCGGTCTGACGTGAGTGTTTTGCAATTTTTAGACAAATTTTCACAGTTCCACGCACTTATTAAACTTTTAACGAGGGTCATGTCGCTAAGAAAATATAGTTACCCGTACAGTGTCAAAGCATGTCTAAATGCCTCAAGTCCTGAACGTGCCCCAGGAATTTTACTTGGTTCAAATGTTGTTGTGTTGGTTATTAAATTGACCAGTTTGAGACATGTACGAAATCGACTTAATTTGTTGTTAGGCGAATACATTAAGCGAATAAGTTGCATATAAAACGTGGATGTCACTCAGAAAACGCGTGTTGACTGCATCTTGTGACATACAAGTTGCAGTGAAGGAACTCTTAATGCTGAAGTTGAGCATTCTTTAGGAGCTGGTGTGTAGATTTCTGGCAAACTAATTGTGTACATATACTTTGGGAGCTGCTTTGGCAACATGCACCCTAAAAGGAACTGATTAAGTGTCCAGATAAATATACACACACGCATATGCTTAAGTTGTATTTTATATACATGCACCACACGCATACACACACCGACGTTGTAATGATTACAAATGTTTGATGTTGTAACTGTTTCGCACAAACAGCTACATCCACTACTCGCGAGTTTGTGCAAGGGTCGTTCGACGCTGTCTGAAGCCAGACCTGCGAGCCGAGGCCTTGAAACGAGATGAGGGAGCGATCAGATCAGTCTACTGGAAAGACGGAAAACCAATCCAGAGTATGTTTCAGTGCTTTCTAATGCCTTTGTGTCTTTGGTAAGCTACGTTGGTTAAGGCATACATCAAGGCACCTTTGGGAGTGAGGATGCCAGTTCGCATACTGATCGGCGCCTATTTCAGGGCTGGCATGGTCCATACACAGGGACCTAAAAATGGCGTGCTATCGATTCAGATGGGTAACGTAGGTAAAGTCCCACAGTATTGTTTTCATGGTCTCAAACACTTCATTTGGGTCTTCTTTGGTCTGCTATCTCTTGAATTGTCTCTGAATTGCTATGCCATCCGGGAATGAGGTGAGTTAGGTGGTTTCCTGTTGCCTTCCTCACAGACAACTTGTCTAGGGTTGCTACACAGTGGCTTGAGGTAGATTCGAACCTGCGACCCTCTGGTTACAAGGCACAGAACATACCGCTACACCACTGCATCCCATAATTCTATATTCTACATTCTATGATATGAAAAAATCGTAACCTTGGTGAAAAACTAAAATGTGTGGCTGTTTCTTGTTACTGAGTAAAATTAATAAATATTTTTAGCAGTCAGATCTGTGTATTTCTTTTGCATGTTTGTGATTATTTTAAACGTAAAATCTTCAGAGCTTTTAGTTCTGTGTTACAGTTTGGCATGAATTGGGGGTCATAGAGGTCATGCATTGTTTGCTGTTGGTTGCAGTGCTTGAACTTTCTGTGCCTCAGCTGTCTGAATTGTTTTGCTGTGTGTTACTGTCTATACTAAAGTTGTGAGTTGTTGCTCTAACTGCATGATTGTGTGACATTGAAATGTTTTCAGTCAAGAAGCAGACAGTAGTGATAGGTAACATCATTTATCGCCTCATAGATCTTCTGTCATTTGTTTCCTATCCAATCATAGGATTTTTGATGGGTAGAATGGAAGTGTACTGTAGGAATATTAACATAGATTATAAAAGACTAATTTTACCAGATATCAGAGATTCATTGTAATCAGAGATGTCTAGACCATAGTAATATGCAGCCTGGATGCCCAGTGCCTTTTTCACATGGTTAACGGTGGGCTGGTCGACTTTTTGTAATTGTTACAGTGTATCTTAATTGTAATTACGGAAACAATGGAGAGTTCGTAAGGCACTGCCTTTCAAACTGCAAAATTAGCAAGAATTAGATTTAATACTAAGAATTACCGGAGAAAAATTACCTGGAACTGATTGATGGTAAAGTTAGTCTTCAAGTGCACTTCTTTCTAGGTTCGTTTCGACCAAATTGAGTTTGATTCAGCTATTCTTAAACTGTCTGTCATTGTTAATGTTGTGATAGTAATGAACAATATCAACTTGTTCATGTAAGCTAATTAATTAATTAATTGCTGATTAATACAGGTGCATGATTTGTTTTAATCTCTAACAATTTCTGAATTGCATGACTTTGATTTCATCAGTTGATTTTGATTAATCAGTTTTTCAATGTATATGGAATTGTGTTTATAACATCATATTGGTATCAATATACTAACACTTCACTGCTAGGTAATACCACATGCACTTGTGTTTAGATATCGTAGTTAACATTCAGTAACACTAGAGTTGTTTTAGTAAACTTTTTAACAGGGATTATGAATGTTAGTTCTCTTGTAAATAACATCATAGAACTGGGACAATTTTCTAACACTGTAGAATTTGTTGGTTAATTGTTAACTAACTCTTGCATGGCAGAATGCCCAGAACGTAAATTATGAGGCGGTGCAGTTCGGAATATTATGGCCTTTTGACGCCTTAAGAAAAATAACACATTTTTTACAAGACAAATTCTATTATAATGTGGTCATAGAGCCAGATACCAGAATTAAATGTAAATGCCCTATTTATAAGGTGGTTCATGGTATGGATCCCAACAGAGAGCATTTCAACAAGCTTCATGTGTATTTGGACTGTTTCTAAAATGCCTTCTATTAGTTTAAGAAGTCACTGTAAATGATACAGAGATATTGTATTTTAAGTAAATACATATATAATTAAAATCGAGAACAAGTTACATGAAATTTTGTAAAAAATTGTATGTTTTGATGTTGTTAGGTGTTCTAAGTACTGTATAGGGCATTCATAGTAATTTTGTTTTGCCTTTACACAGTAGCAGTAATCTGTATTCTTCAAGAGTTCATGTGCTGGCATTCAGTTTTGCATGCAGTTAATTTCTTTTCTTGTAGTTCAGCTGGGAAGTAAGATGTTGCAAAGATATTTTGCCCTGGTTGTTTATAATTGTTAATTGCTTGTGTTGGTCGTTTAAATTTAGTTAAAATCGTACTTGTATGCACTGAGTGAATTGATTGGTTGAATAGGCCCTGTCTAAACTGTGAGCCCAAGGTGCAATGTTGCTGTGAAAATAGTGTAATGGTTCCTGTCAAGATTTTATGTTATGTGGTAATGAAATGAATTTGGAGGTAAGCCACAACACTGTGGTGATCTACAGGGCTTATGAACAGGAATTTAGATGTCATTTATTGTTGACTTGGAACCACGGTCAATTATATGCTGACCTCTGCAATGTCCGGCTGAGCGACGTGCAGAACTTCACTCGTCAAGTTGAGTCGGAGATTGTACGTTACAGATTGGGGGTGAAATTCCAGTTGCTTTCACTAGATGTGTTACTGCTTCACATGAAAAGTCATTGCACATGTTGTAGTTTGACGAAAGTCATCTTTCAAGAGACTTTGTGCACATAATGTTTGCATGTTAGTGGCATCAGTTTAAAGTATGTTTTGCACACGACAGTTTCATCAGTCATCACTGAAATCTGTTGATACAGTTTTGAAATCTTGGATGGTTATATGATGACTGTATTCTTCACAAAGATTGATTTGCAGGGAACTAAAGCATCGGTGTTTACTCACAACGCTCGAAAGGCTTTGATTGACAGGGAAATAATATTCAGCCATTTTGCCATGGGCCAGTCGTTTAAGTGAACCAAGTAATGTAATGTATTTAATAAGCAGTGTAAAAGTCTGAATAATATTTGTAAAATGCCAATAATAAGCTGATAATAGCAAGAATACATAAGCTGATATAATAACAATAATAAGCTAATGGCTGAATACTTACTTGATTTAAATTTCATTATGGTACTAAAACTTTACAGTTTTCGGTTACTCCACTTTACTACAAGCTATGGCTAACAACTGAAAACCGAACTCTTCAAGCTATCCTATCCTGATTCTACTCCTGCGCCCCACCAACAATGATTTCGACTAGCACCAGGCTCTGTACTTGGCGTGACCTCCTGGATTCTGACCTGGCACCGGAACGGACAAAACAACCTGGCTATAGCGGACTTGATTTGATATAGCACCGGTAAATAAGCTGGTCTCCCCGACATGGATTTTGCGTAACTTATTACCTAAACATCAGATGGTCAGAACCATAGAAAATATATATTTGTTTCGATTGAAATGCACATGATAATTGTAACAAATTTGTATTTATTGGAATTGCAGAAGAGAAGGTGTAAAGCTAGACACAACCAAAGGATTAGACGCTTATAGTGATTGGTGTGGAAAACTGGCTGATCTGCTGGCTACGAAAGGTTTTCCATCGGCTTGGTTTCACGTCCAGTGTTGAAAAAGACAGAAACTCTGATTGAAAAATACATAAAATTTTTCATGGTTTCGTAAATCCCGACCGGCTAGTATCGTCATGCGAATCGATGCATTAGTTATGTTTTAGTAAACTCCAATCTTTAATAAATTGAATTTTAATTCTAAGCTAGAATTACTGCAATAGTTGTTTTACACTGAATTAAAAAATGAAGCTTATATTTAGAAATGGGGTTCAACAGTTTCGTTTAATTTCTGCATGTATGCAAAAGAGATCAGTTCTGGCAGCTAAAGAATCAAGTATTTAGCAACAAAGTACAGTAATACGAAGAAAATGAAGGAATTTTGACATGTGTTTAGCCAGCAGTAACAGTTTCTATTTAGATATGAAAATGAATAAACTTGTTTACATTTTTTGGTCACTATCGGTGTTGGTGCAAGCTCTTGTTTTATGGCATCCCAGCGTGATGTTGTAATATACTCTCCAACAGCTACGTATAATGCTTAACAAAATTAATTAGATCTTTCCATGTTGTAACAACTTTTGTGCTTAAGATGGTACATAGCATTCACAGGCTTAACGTATTGGAAGTTGTATAGCAATCTCTTCAGAATTACTCTACACTTCGAGCCTTGGCAGGATTGGTTTTCAGATCTGGACAACAGCTAACAAATAGTCCTCTATGCCAGGGGTTGGCAATGCTCTGTGCCACTTTTTGCATAATAAATTTTTGAGCTTTTGTTGGGTGCCACCTGTGCGTATACATTATACAGGCTATAAAATTATTCACGTACACATTTTGAAGCAGTAAGGAAAAATTACTTCGCCAAGTTCATGCCCATGGCTGCATGTTGAGTCTAGCTTAAGGGACTGCTCTTGTTTAACTATGAGAAATTAATGGTTGAAATTATTAGTTTAAGCTAAGTTTTTGTTAGTCCTGCCAACACCACTAATACACGGTAGGCTACTCGAGGATCAGGCCATCATGGGGAGTCAGTCCAAAGTTTGGGTAAGGGTTGGTTAGGCTCATCGTAGATCAGGTCAACAGACAGTGTTTAATCTAGTCCCCCTCTTCTGGGAGGGGAAACAAAGTTTCTGGGGGGACCAACGAATTTACACATGACTTTTTGGCAATTTCATCCATGTAAAAAGTTGATGACTTTTTTTAGACATTCGTCCACTTTTCAGACTTTATATACGGATCACTCTCTCAAAAACGTTGATGACTTTTTTTTAGGAATTCATCTCTCAAAAAGTATATTGCTCACCTTCTCGGGGGAGAAGCATCTATCCTGGGGGGGGGAATTTCCCTCCCCAAAAAGTCTCTACATTATGATATTGCTGGCCTCTGGGAAAACTTCAATCCTGGGGGGATTCCCCCCAAATGGTGTCTAGATTAAACACTGGTCAACAGACATGATTGCACCACGTCGTGCATGCTGTGACAGGGACGTTCAGAAGCAAGGCCAAACAAACCATCGTCGTGTCATGCAGATACCGTGGACCACGTTTTCAGACTCCTCTAGCAGCGCTTAGCACAGTATCATCTGAGAACATTATTATCATGAATTTCTTAACTGTTCTTCCATCATTTTACCTAAATTGGGCTTTCAGTGGTGTTACTCCATGTGCCACGTGAAATGTCTTGGTGTGCTACATTTTCATTTTCACTCTTAAGTGACCATGCCTGCTCTGGGCTATTGGGAGATGCACACCTAAGGCCATTTCAGAGTCCCTCCATGGTAAACCTAAATGTGTTGTCAACGAGCGTGCACTGTGCAGTCAAGACCAGTTTCCTCGTACTAGCAGAACTGATGCCTGAAGACTGGCATGTCAGTGCCTTGTGTTGCCCTTAATGTCTTGCATGAAATGGAATCTTGGTGCTACAAGGGGCCACGGCTTGAAATAAACACAGTATGTTAATGTAGACCCTAACTGAAAAGAAAGCTTGTACTTTAGCAGAGTAAGCATGTTATTGAACAAGCAAGACACATAGAAACTCGCTCTGTACAAAATGAAAAAGTTACTCTGGCCATATCAAAATTACTGTAATTGTCATTTGCTGATATCGAGATTCTTGTGATCAGTACACAGTTAAAGTAATTCTTAACTTTACTAAACGGATAAGAAAGCTTCAGTCTTGAAGTCTCATGGAGTTGAGCGATCGAAAGTCATTGAGATAATGTCAGTGGTTCGTAGAATGGCGTGTGGTTGAATTCCAATGGGTGTATGCAAATCACTGACTTGAAATTGCAGAATGTCAACATCTGAAACTGAAAATTTGGCTTTGACCGTGTTGTTATTGTATAACACGATCTCCGTTGGCATGCCAGCAGCTGATGCGACAAGCCGGAGAAATCTTTCCCGAAGGAAAGTCCGCTGAAGCTGCTTCTCCTCTGCGGTCGACATTCTCACCACCTGTTAGTTCAAGTAAAAGTAATAGTACCTTAGACAGGATCCTTACAGTTTAGATAGTGTCAAACATACACAATCAGTTGTGAAATAAACTGGAAGCCTAACTTTTAGGTTGACACGTGTTCAAAGATCAATCCTTATTGACACAGCGAACATGTACAATCTGGGTGCCTATGTACTATCTGGGTGAGTGTCTGCATCGTGGGGTCGGTTATGGTCAGGGTGAGGGTCGGTTAGGGCTTAGGGTCAGTGTAGCCTATGTATTTGTGCGACTAAAAAAGCTATACCTGCGAGTGGAAGCTGGATTTAAAAATTCAGGTACCCCGATTGTACATGATCGCCATTAACACTATAAAGCGTTCCTATGATTGCTTTACTCTGCTTCACCGAAAAGTAAATTCCAGCCACAGGTAATTTCATGTAAACAACCTGACGCACTAAAGCTGGAGAACACTTGGATGGGACACGGTAGCTGATTGGTCAGGATGCTTGCCTTGTGATACGGAGTGTATGGGTTCGTGCCTCCGGGAGACAGCAGCAATCTAATTTCGCAATCTAGGGTGGCCAGATTGTTTACATGTTGGCGACCTAAGTGGCCTTAAATAATTATATACTTGAACTTAGCTAGAGTAGACTGTGTTCTGTACGCTCTTCTCGCGACTGTGCGGCTCATTCTCTTGTGTTATTTGATCTCTCCCAACAAGTATCAACTACAGGCTCCTTTCTGTTTCAAGAGACTCATTTTCAGGTGATTTGTCAACGATGATAACTCAACCATTACTCACAAAGCTCCACACCAGACTAAAACATGCAATAATAATCGTACCCAATCACCGAAATTCTTCGATTTCGACTCGTTGCAGACCTGGAAATGATTGCAGTTCTCAAATAGTGCACTATATTTCAGAGCTCGTAGGTACGCAATATACAACGACGTTTTGACATTATAAAGCTGAAAACCAATTCATAACGTCTTTAATAACAATTAAATGTAGAACCTGTAGGTTTATTGCAATCAAAGAACTGAAAGCATGGCCCGTGCCACCGGAAGTTAACGCGGATGCTATAAAAAAAGAGGAGAAAGCAGTCGTTAATTTCGTCACGAATCAAGTGTATAACAGCAGTCGCTCGTTTGGGTACAAAGCATTGTAATCGTAAACTCCAGATTTGTAAGACGCCACTTGGAAGCTAAGTGTAGAGCATCAGAAAGCACTGCGAGGATAAGTACTTTGAAAAGTTAAGGATGGAGGATAATAAATTTGAAAAACGTGGCTTAAGTTGAGAAGATTTAAACTAGGCCATACTTATTATAAGCGACTGAGCATTCAGCATGAACACAGTACCAAAATCTAAACCCAGCACCGAAAATGCCGGTTCACCAAGAACATTTCTGATGAATACAATCATGCGGATGGCTAAGGTGCATGGTGTTTAATTAAAGCGCCGAGATAGGTAAGAGGAAGAGGAAACACGAGGATATGGTTTAGATGATAATTATTATTGCACCTTACATTTTCGACCAAATGTAATATTACTTCAAGAGCACACCATTTTTAATGTCGTTGAAATATCATAGCGCTATATAACCGTTTATGCTTCGTATGTTTACAAGCGGTAGTGGACGAGATTCCTGATTAGTCAAGCGTGAATGTTTTAGGCCTGTTTTCAGAATTTAGTGTTCTGAGTTTTGTGACATTTTAAGTTTAAAAACATCGAAAATGGGCTGCTGTATCGGGACGGTGAGTATTTCAAATGATCGAATTGGTGTTAGTATCCGCCCGTGATTAGGAAGTGTAAACCAACCCTCTATTGTAAGGAAATGCTGTTGGCTATTTATAGACTAGGATCACTTACGTGATGGGTTAAACACGACACTCCCGTCACATTTTCATGAAAAAATAAACAAGATGCACGCCACTGGTATTAGCTTATCAATTTGAGCTCATTAACAGTCCGGCATATCATATGTTTAGTTGTTGACGGGCTGATTGATTGATTGAAAAATTAGTTAGTTGATCTTTAAGCCTTTGGTGTCACTGGTAGTTTCATCCGCGACAAACATTTGGAATGAAGTTGTTGCTGTAGCATTTGTCCACAGAATCTTATGTATGGACTTCATCAGCGAGAACCATTGTCCATATTGAAAGTGCTTGTAGGAGCTGTTTTTTAAAATATGTTTTATATATCTTAGTATTCCTGTTATCACCTCTCAGAGTCAGGTGTATGACTCTCACGAAGAGTATGTGCCATACTGTTTTATGCTGCCTAATATTCTGTGCCATTTTTTGCTAGAAAATGTGTTGTGCCATTTTGTGCTAGGCGATGTGCTGTGTTATTTTGTGCTAAGTAATGTGGTGTGTGTTTTTGTGTTAGCTGATGTGCTGTTTTGGCCAGGCAGCCTGTAGCCTGTGCTGTGCCTGCCTGCCGTCGTGCCGGAGCTCGATGTCAGCAAGACTTGCGTATCTTGGCATTTTCTTGGTTGGCACAATCCTGGCCTGTATTTTCTTGGCTCCAGCAGTTGGTGAGCAACTACTAAAGGTTGGTTGAAGTTATTAATGATGTAACTTTTTCAGTGCAATTTGCATCGCTGTGTGAAAGTTTCATTGCTTTTTTCATTATTATGTGTAATTTTCATGCTGTTCTCATTATGTGTAATTTTCATTGCAATTCACATTCATCTTATACCTTGTGGGACACAAAAGCTGATTGGCATTTGGCTTGTATTGTGGCGAGTATGAGTTCAAGCCTCCTCTGAGATGGCTATTGTGCAAGGACTTCCTTCACTCAATTTTCACACTTAAAATTTCAGATTAACTGATACATGCATACTAAATGTAGTATAATAAAGAATAATAATAATACAATACAATTGTAATTTGAGGATGGAATTTGAGGATGCCCTCTTTACGAATTCAGAAGTGCACATCGAAGCTGGGCAACCATTAAGAGCCATAAGTAGACTGGAATAGGTAAGTTTTCAGTTTGGAGCAAACGGCAGTCTTGCTAAGAGAGTTGTGAACATGGAGAGGTAGAGAGTTCCGTATAATTATAATAATATTAATTACTGTATGCTATTTTAGTTGGATTTTTCAATACTGGTATTGTATGTAACTGACATTGAAATTATCATTTTAATGTGTACTTTTGTTTTTTTTCTTACAATTCTTATTAATTGTATGCTATTTTTTGACAAACTTTTAATTGCCTGAATTAATTGTCATGAAATTGTAATGGTAATTACTGTGTGTGATTTTAATCCTCTGTCAGGTTGACTCTCTCTGCTCAACAATTCAACCTGTTTTGACTCTGACAAACACCGATCAGACTTGTAAAGATGCGGCGGGAGTCGCGAAACTATTTATTGGCTATCCGGCTGTCTATCGCCTCTGCCTTGGCCTCGCTTGCTTCTTCTTTCTTTTGATGGTAATCATGATCAATGTTCAATCATCCAAGGATCCACGATCGAAGATCCAGAATGGGTAAGTACATTACTAAATTTGATCTTACTATCTTACTTAAGTTTCTCCGTACATGTTGTAGATTTAGGTTTAGGACAAGTATAAGGTATACGGTATAAGGAAGCAACACAAGAAAGATTTGCAAGAAAGTAAGGGTGTCTTTGTCCAATAGCAATTATTCTACATTAAAACAATAATAATTAATAATAATAATAGCAAATATAGGAAGTGCGCAAAATACAACAATCTCGCACAAACTTACTTTATTCTCGTTGATGTTTGAGACTCTCGGTCCAATTAGCAGCAGTGACCTACTTTTTATCACAGAGTTGGGTACTGTGTCTCTTGTACAACCAGTGACGTGCGAGAAACCAGCTTTGTCTTTCAGTAAATTGCCATCACAATACAATGCTTTAACAGCATTGTCTTCCAAGATACCTTTGCTCTACTGGAATTTGACAAGTCTTGGCCGTCCAAGAATGGTTTCTTGTATTCTCCGGATTATTCTTTTTTAATTCCTGACTTACCATGCAAAGGTGAACTTCTGAAGAGAATAGTTCTTAGAAGAATTTAATTAGTAATTGAATAAATAAGAAATTAAATAAATTAGTTAATAAATAAATTATTAACTGGATTTACTATATATTGATTTATTAACTCGGCTAGCATACTGTTAAATCAGGATGATTATTAAATTATTCACCATGCATACTTTAATTATGTTTTTATTGTAGGGTATTTAGGGTAGTGTCTTATTATATGGTAATTTCCTTTCTTGTTTTTGAAGTTAAAAGGTAGAAATTATGTTTGTAGATTTTGGTTTTTCAAGATCCTTATCGTGGTCGGTATTACGATTGGAGCATTCTTCATCAAAGATCCTACATTTGAGTATGGTAAGTAGGAATCGTCATGCCACACACCAAACCACGCCGATGGTCGCGGATGGAGGGACTCCCAGGCCGGAGCGCTGAGGTGGGACTCCCAGGCCAAAGCGCGACTCAAGGGCTACTGGGAGAAGTAGCAAGACGGCAACGGAGACTGTGTGGCGTGACGATCGCTAGGGCTCCTAGAGCCGACGGCACAAAGAGACAAAGAGAAGTAGGAATACCGTACGATGGACAGCAACTTTCTTTGTGGCTATCTTTGTTTTGATGCTAATGAACTGGACATCATAGCTGGACATCAGGAATGTGCTGCACATTTTCATTATTATTATTAATAATTTAGAAAATTCTATGGCACCGGTGACTAATATACAAGGCATCAACCTCATATATATATATATATATATATATATATATATATATATATATATATATATATATATATATATATATATATATATATATATATATATATATATATATATATATATATATATATATATATATATATATATATATATATATATATATATATATATATATATATATATATATATATTCGTGTTTATTGACAAGTTCAGTGACAAACCGCAGTAAGTAACTTTGAAACAAGACAGATCAAGATCTTACAGAACTCATGTATTGGCAGCCTGTTAGACACCCACGCATTTTACTGTTGCCCCTCGGGAATGGAAGGCTGAGTCAACCTATAGGGAGCTTACAGGTATTGAACGCATCTTCAAAATCTTATGATCTTTGAGCGAGAGTGTTGCCATTCATCTATCCCTCCCCATGTCTGAGGCGTTTCTCTTGAATTGGCTCTATATAAATTTGTGATTAAGATTATGATGCCAATTTATGCTAATCTGAGTTGTGTGTTTAAACGTAGCCTGGATGATCATTGGTGCGATCGGTGGCTTCCTCTTCATCCTCATTCAGTTGATCCTGATCGTGGATTTCGCTCACGGCTGGAGCGCCAGCTGGCTCGAAAATTACGACAGCTCGAGGAACAAGTGTTGGTTTGTGTCGCTCGTCGCATTTGCCGTTTTCTTTTATCTCGTCTTCATCGGCATCGTAGTCGTTTTGTACGTTTTCTACGCAAGGAACTCCGACTGCCAGATCAACAAGTTCTTTGTCAGCATCAATTTCATCTTCTGTGTCATTGTGTCCATCGTTTCCTGCCTTCCGAAAATCCAAGAAGGTAAACAGTCTTTATCATCTAGTTTATGCTTCTGGTTTAGATACTGGAGTCTTGTATGTAAGTGTATTAAAAGTTAATTTATTCTTAATAAATATCTTTAGATGTGTGGTGTGTGAGGAATGGGTCTGAAAGTGATGTTGAATTAAGTAAGACTCTGTTATTGTAGTTGACCTTTGTACTTCCTGTCTGTGACACCAAGTGCTATCTAATGTTCAGATCATTCAAGACCCATGCTTACTTCCTATGTACAGGGATATCTTGGTGAAGAACAAAGTATGTAAATAAGAATTTCTTTATTAACCAATTGCTAATTGCTCTTTGGTGTACACTCCAGGCTTCTAATAAACACATTTAAAACGTCTATCATTGTAACAATCAATGTTTTACACATTAGGCTGGGGGGGGATTATGTGGTTATAGGCACTGGGACGGAAGGAGTAGTAGTTGGGTTTGGTTGAAGGTAGTAGTTGGTGCAGAACGTGGCCCTGGGAGAATTATGCGGTCATGAGCACATGGATGGAGGGAGCAGTAGGTGGCTTTGGTGAAGGTAGCAGTTGGTGCAGGAGGTGGCCCGGTTCCGTCAGGACGGCCCCTAATAGGCGGGTGTTGGCGTTATCACAGAGTTGTTGAAATTTTGGGGAGTCCTTGGGAGGTTATGAAGGCTTATCATTGATGTGGATTCTAGTCAGGCATCCATAATTTTTCGTCACACATCTCCAAAACATTTACTCACTATCTTTACTAATCATAAACACTCGATGTGTTTGTTTTGTAGTGAATTCTCACTCGGGTCTCCTCCAGTCATCTTTCATCAGCATGTACGTCATGTACTTGACCTGGTCCTCGATGGCTAGCGGAACAAGTGAGACACAGTTTCTCCATCCTTTTCCAGCCGATTCCATGCTTTTATAATTGTTGATGTTAGCAGAAAGATATTCCTTGACTTTCTAGCAAATTTGGCTTTAAGATGAGTGCGCGGTTCTTACGCTGGACTAGCGGATCCCCCCCATCCCTGGTTGCCATAATTCTATCTATCTGCTGTGGTTGGGAATACGTTGGTTGGGCAACACATATGTGAGTGAACCCGCCATTGGTGATTCTTCTGGTTTTCTGTTCATTGTTTCATTTATTGATGAAATTTTTGTGTTTCATGAGAGTGGCTATGATCAGTATTTTCTTTAAATGGTACTATATAAATTTCTATTTACAATTACAAAAATTATGCTTCCATTGGGGAGAAGAGGCGACAAGGAAGAGGACTGGTCTTCTGTCGTCATATGCTGAGGCTAAGAAAATTGAGGCGCTAACACTTCGTACCAGTGGTTGCTACGTTAGAGTTATTATTAGGGACTTTTCTTCTGTTAGGAAGTTATATTTAAAAGCTGTTATGAAATACTATGACTGGGATTATGAGAATGGTAGTGGTAACTAAAAATTTATATAGCACCACTTCAAGAGAGGCTTATCAGAGACACTCCTGACCAAACACAATGAAACCACGATTGAACAGAATGGTCTTCAAGCGTTTGCGCAAAAGAGACACAAAGAGAGGCTGAGGAGCTCATGTTGCAGGTTGTTAGGCAGCTTGTTCCAGGACAATGGGCTAACCACAGCAAAACTTCTATTATGGAGCATGGAAATCTGGGCCGGTGGAACAAGCAAGTCGCCATGCATTGCAGAGCGGAGAAATCTGTAAGCGGGGAAGGAAGTATACTAACACGCAAAGATCCGTGAGGTAACATGGAGCACAGCCTGCCAGGCAATTACGCATAAGCATCAAGAAACACTGCTTCCAGCCATGAAATAAACTAAATGGACACATAGTCCAACAAATAATCCGTTATAGAAACGAACCTGAAGTTCTGGTTTGGAATACTTTTTCAGATCCTCACTGCAATCCTCAGGCCATCTGTGTAGTGGCGCAGAACGAAACATGCTCCGGCTCCTACTCCTCCGCAACATCCTCTTCCATGGCTCCGCAGTTCCAGACATTTAGTTATGACGTCGTCATACCAATTGTCATCCTGCTTATTTGTGTTTTCTATGCCGGGTAAGCCACAATACAAAATGCAGTACAATACAATTGTAATTCGGTAGTGCTCTCATTAAAAAGTTCATTATCATCAGTTTCTGACTCCAGCCTTTTGGCAGCAATGGGTGCAAATAAATGATCTCCATTGTCCTAGGTGATTTGTCAAGTCCAGTGCTCTTCTCAATGTTGGTCCAAGTTGTCTTATGTTGTCATTTATGTTGTCTATCTAGCGCATTCTTTGTCTGTCTTTGTTTTTCTCTCAATGCGGTCTCAGTGTGTCTGCAACCAGACACTAAGACTACCAGTGGAGTCCTTCTTCACCTGTACGAGCTAAATTCGTGTACAGGCGAATTCAATATGGCTTCCAGTGGCATTCTGAAGCAAAGGCTTTGGTGGAATTATAATTTTTTGTGTTTTGGATGGGAGCTGTTTAAAGGTTATCACTAGACTACCTGTTGGTCAGTACAGAATTGACGATTTGTAATAACCTTAGTCTACAGTTCCTTGCTCAGGAACTGTAGACTAAGGTACATCTGCCATATGTACATCTGCTATGGGGCACAGTGGCCTATTGGTTAGAGCACTCGCCTTGTAACATGGAGAGTATGGGTTCGATCCTCCTTCCCTGAGACGGTAAATGTGTAGAGACCTTGAGCAATTATTTAGCACCGTGGATTGATGCTTGGTCATTAGATAGTTATGCTTAATAATTTTGTATAAGTGACAATGATTGTTATAATAATGGGGTCTTAGCAATTGTGCTGCACACTGAGTTTTGATCTTGTATCTGATTGTGTGATATTTTTAAGTTGGCTACACTACTGAATTACTTCCTTCTACATGATCTTTTCTCTTAAGACTTCTTTTTCGTGGTTGACAGATTTTCTTCGAGTAGGAACACCGCCATCAACAAAGTGCGTGGTTGTCCGACGAAAGAGGAGGAAGCCAGTGCCTCTGGTACGCTCTGACTCTGTACTTTGTGTCAACTACTCTGTCATTGAATATATATGCTATTATCAATTGTACATTTTTATTTAAAAAATTATTATTACATTTATGTTAGTATTACGTAGTCTATGAATTTTATATATTTCTTCTATTGCTTTGTATATACCTGTATAAGTTATAATCTATCATTATTAAAAAGGGCAGGAGAGAATAAAACACAGTTGTTATTATTATTATTATTATTATTATCGTCATCATCATTATTATAATCATTGTTATTATTATTATTTCTGTTATTATTGTTATATAAATTACATTTATATTTTATTACATTTACAACTTTGTACATTGGTTTGCAACTCACAGATGTAGAATGTGCAAGTGATGAGTGAATATGTGAGAAAATGAGTTAAAAATGAGCAGGTGAGCAAGTTAACATTTGTACTCTTAAGGTGTTGTCGTTGGTCCATTCAGGTGGTGGTGGTGCTGCATCTGCTGAGGAGGGCAAAGGTCAGGTTGTCTGGGACGATGAGGAAGATGGAGTTACGTACAGCTACACCTTTTTCCACTTCATGTTTCTTGTGGCAACGCTTTTCATCATGATGACGCTCACCCACTGGTACAGGTACGTGTCACCACTCGTCACAAGGTATCATGTGGTAAGTATGATACAGTACGGTATGGTAGATAAGGTATGGTGAGGTAAGACATGTTAAGATAGGATGGGGGTAAGAATGGTATGATAAGGTATAGAAAGATAAGGTATAATGCAGCATGGTCTGTCAGAAGCTCAGGACATTGGAGCTCTACGTCTTTCAAGTAACTACTTAAGGTATGGTTAGGTCAGGGTATGATAAGGTGCAGATGGTAATTGCATGTTTATTGTAGGCCTATGATTTTATTATTGTTTTGGGACATGGTAGCATGCAGTTGTGGGTTTGACTCCTTGTACTGATCCTAGGCAAGTTACTTAGACACATGTGCCTCTGTCACATCACCAAGCAGTATAATCTGGTACCAGCGTAAGCTGGGAAGTAAACAGCATGTCCTGCTATGCGCTGGTCCCGTGTCCAGAACCTTGGGATTCGTCCACTGCCGGCTCTAGGGCCTATGAGAAGGAAATGAGCGCCTCGCCTACGTTCCGCATGGGATATGGGGTCTTTACATTGCTTACTTTAGTAACAGTGAACACAAGTTCCTCGAAATTTTTTCTACTTCGTTGTGAGGTACAGATTAACGGGTGAAGGGCCAACTTTGTTTGACACAGAAATTAATTGTTTTTTTATTCCAGACCAAACACAGAACGTGTTGCCCTGAACGGCAGTGAGGCAGCCGTCTGGGTGAAGATCGTATCGAGCTGGGTCTGCCTCTTACTCTACTTTTGGTCACTGCTCGCTCCGCTCATCTGCAAGAACCGCGTCTTTGATTAGCGTCAACAGATCTGCGTTTGTAGAATAGCATCTTTGGATTAGCGTCATTGGATTAGTATCAATCGATTAGTATAATTTGATTAGTATAATTGGATTAGCATTAATCGATTAGCATCAATGGGTTAGCATCGATTGGCGAATTCATGTTGTTTTGTGCTCAGTCAGATTCTATCTGCATATTTAGTTTTTTCTATCATTTTTGCACTAGTAGATAATCCCTCAGAATTCAAAAAAACAATCTGGAGAAATTAAGCTATGTGGGTTTGCTAAGCCTTATCAAGTTATTTGAAGAAGAGCAGTCCCTTAAGCTAACCCTCAAGCAGCCATGTTATGAAGTGTTAGCGGCTTCATTTTCTAAGCCTTGGCATGTGAGGGCGGGTGGCCAGTCCTCTCCCTCGTCGTCTCATCTTCCCACCAACAGTGTATGGTCAGTGTACTCATTTAAACTTGAAACAATCAAGACGTAAAAAATGAGTGAGATAAAAGAATTATTTTTATTACTTAGTATTATTATTATTATTTATTTTAGCTTAATGGCCCTTAAGGCTCGGTTGTAATGGGCTCCCTGTTGCAGTTTCTGTGCATCACTTTTTTATAGCTGTGATCTGCTGTTGTGTAATTGTAATCATAATCATAATGCTCGTAAAGATCATGTAATGCTAGTAATATTTTTTATTTAGAGATTATGTCAAACGCCATTTATTGGCAAGAACTTGAAGCAAGCACAAATTCTTATTTACAATGCTAAGTACTGCTTTAACGCTATATACCTGTGATCTGATTGTTGGTCCATGATAAAATACCATGAGTATTTTAGTTGTCAAAAAAGAACTGTGGGGAGGTGTAAATTTTACATATAAGCATAGTACATGAATGTAGGTAAAAATCTAATGTTGTCAATATGTTGCACATGATCCCACAACTGATAATTCATGAGGTTTTAGTTTCTTGACCCCTTTAAAAAAATTTCAGTTACTTAGCTGAGGGGTTAGAAGAAGAGTTGGGGGGTTGAACCCTCAACAACTAAAGCACTAACTGCCACTAATATTATATTATTTTAGATCAATGCAAATGGAATTGGGCCTTTAGTGGTCGACTAAAAACCCAGTGGCATAGTGAACTTTTGGATTATTATTAATCATTCTATCTCACTAGTAGGTTAACTGTCACATGGGACCAGTTTAATCGCTGTACTTGTTAGGTATGCAGTACTTACTGATGAAACTGAAGTACATGTCAATAATAATTATTTTTTTGATTGTTCATCAGGATGCATTTTTATTGTTGATTTGTTGTGAACACTGAATCAGGTACATTGCTTCATCTATTTTGTCTGTGTGTTCGTATTGTTAATGCCACCGAATTTAAAATACTAGCAGCAATTGTGTTAACACTTTCATGAGGAGAGTGTACTAAAAGCGACTGGGAACCAATTCAGCTCATCGTCAAAGTGTTAAGTATAAGCTGAAATGAGAAACTTGCCAAGTGTGAAATGGTTACCAATAGTTATGCTTAATGTTTATTCTGTACATTGTGCTATGTGATAAATAATACGAAATGAGAGATCAGGCTATGTGGAAAAACAGGTTAAACGTTAAAATGGGAAATCACATTAAATTGTTGAATATGTTGTAACCTGAATCATGTGGATCTTTAAATAATTTGTAATATTTAGAATACTTTTCATATTTGGTATTTTGATGCTTTTATTACCTCCTGCTTTTTGCTGTGCTTATACATTTGGTAGCAGCTTCTGATTTGTTTGGATGTACCTCAAAGATCTGTTTGTATGTGCTTCAAATGTATATAGCACCTCTTAAAACCTCAAATGTGTTTATCAAATTGTTCATCCATACTCATCTAAAAGATCAGCACGATGGGTTTAAACCAGATCTGCTGTTTTACTTTTACTGCACTTTTTTGTATTGTTTGTCATATAAGTTTTTGTTTCTGATGTGCTTTACATTTGAATACTTCTGAAGTGTTTTTTTTTATAAATACAGGGACCAGTACTAATCATTGAAAAATTAAATTGAAAAGAAACTGCCTTTTATTGTCAATAAGATAGAAATGAGAAAGTGTATTGCTTTGTGCATCTAATTGCCTGGTTCACTATAAGCTTAATATCGCAAAAAACGTTTCTGAAAAATGCTTGCATTGAAATATGGTTAGCATTAAACTGTGAGTGTGAATCGGAGACTTTCTGTATGAGCAGGGATTCAGAGTTTTTTCCAAGACATATAAAAGAACTTTGAATCACTTACAGAAACTATTTGCAGCGATGTTATAATCAAAAGTGTTTCCCTTTTCGATAATTGTTTAACATAAGGATAGAAACACATGCCATTGAAATACTATGTAACCTTGTTATAAGCATGTGTGAATGTGTCTTTTACTTTTTATCAAGTTAAGACAATGACATTGTGTGGTTACTAATTCTGTTTAATGCACTTTGTGATACAATCTATCAAAATGTTTTTGCAGACCATGAGCTAATCTAATCTAATGTCAAGTATCATAGGATTGGTCCTGGAAGTTGGGACTATTTGACTATTTTCGGTGCCAGGTATCACCAGGTGAAACTTGGTGACATTTGATGCAAGGCCAAACACCCGACTCATACCGAAGTCTTTGGTATGGCTTTATAGTTTCATCTAGTTTTATTTTACTCGATTACAACATTCATCAGTTGCTACTGCCATCAATCTGCATATCTAATTACTTCTAAAGCGCCGCTTTCGTAGGTGTATTGTTGGTTGCTTCAAGTTAACAGTAATCGTAATTAATGCCAGGTTGAATTTTGATAGGTTAGAGAAACATTTAGAACATCTCGGTTTCCGCAGCCCATAAACTCTGTGGACTGATATTTTTCATTGTTTTTCTTACTACTACTTAAACCCCAATATTACTTCGATATCCCCCAAAAGTCAAATCCTCTGCACAAATAGTTTACAGGTGTCTGCTGAGCATCGAGTTACAAATGTGTGATTAATATAATCCAGGTTTGATTTGTCATATTTCAGTGGGGGGGGTTGAAAAATTCTTACCGGTCCGGATGTCCCAAACAGAATTTTTTATGTACCTATACCCCCTCAACCCCCTCCCCCGACTATTCAATCCCGGAATATAATGGTAAATATAATATATGAAATGCCCATTAAATTGATCTGATGTTATGGTTTTGCTATAGTCGTTGAATTGTGTGGCATGTGTTAAGACAATTTTTGTAAATTGTGTAAACTTTTGTAATATCAGCCGCTTTGTATTTGTGCAAACCGTATAGCTTTTGCATGTAATATACTACCTGCATTTGTAACATTATTACTTGAAATCTTGTGTTGATCTCTTTGTGTGGCCATGTGTGCTTGTACCTAGACATTTATGCAGCGCCTGTAAAGTTCAGGGGTCGTCCAAAGAAGACCTGCACAAAAAGGACCAACTTTGGACCCCTCCCTTCTTCCCCTTGGCTGCATCTGGCACTACCCTCCCCTCTCCTTTGGGGACGTTCGCTCTGCAGCGAACTACCGTTTTGAAACTGCCACTCATAGGGTTAATTTGTGGGGGTACGATGGGTACCCGTACACCCACTTTTTGGGCTGGGGTACTGTACTCCCACTTTTTAAACAATGCCAGTCAATACTGCAGTCTTTCGTCTTGCTTCATGTATGTAGACAGAGTGAGGAGCATGTACCACCAAAGTACGAAAGTACTTAGATACACAGGCAGACCGAGAGCCCGACGAACTGAGTCACAGGCTGTCAGACGGGCAGAGTTTCAGTCACACAGGCCACCCGACAGATTGAACGTCGTGACGAGGCGCCGCAGATCTGGACCACGACTACACTCTTCTTGGAAAGATTTCACATCACTCTCCGCCTTATGGTTGTCATCTTAGTCATATCGGCATGCGGAGATGTAGGTCAAAGCGCAAGCTTCTATATCCTTAAAATAAGTTACAAATCCGGGTATGGAGCCACGCTCATATTGGCGGCCTTGATATGATTCCTCGGTCCCCTCACAATCTCAGAATCAATAACTGTCCTTGGTTAAACATTTCCGAGCCGGCTACCTGAAGAGCGCTCCCTCCGTTACATGATATAAGCATTTAACACGTCGTTGATTTTGACTTATACACGTGTTCCGATTTTGCTGATAGGAAAAATGGATAAATTTGTTCTAAAATGAAAATGAGTAGATGACATTGTAGACGATAAAATTCCCGTTATGGAGGTAGGGGTCTAAGCTTATTAGCGTTTCACAATCTTACAGTTTAAGTGCAGTGAGCTGAGATTTGGCATTCAGTTGTTCCATGGTCAACTCCGGAGAGTAAATTTTCTGAAATTGGCTAAAGTTCCATTCCATCTGGAGAGTTAAAAGAAAAAGAATAAGTATTTTGGATTAAATATGGCTTGAAAATTGAAATGTCGGCCTCGATGGCTACCGCATTGTCATGACCATAGGCGTAGACTCTGGGGGTAGCCGGGGCACGTCCCCCCAATAATTGAGATGGACTGTACACCCAATGCAACAAGTATAGAATGAATAACCAAACCACCACCACCCAATATTTTGGACAAGTTAACGCCAGTGGTCATGACTCATGACAACTCGATATAAATGAGTAAATATTAATTTTAGAGTGTTCCTGAGTTGTTAAGAAACGCAAAAAAAATCATGATGTAGCCTTAGGCCCTATTAAACTAATACTGCAATTAAAAAGATGACTTGTTTTTATTGACACAAAAATTAATGAGAATACTGGCAGGGTAATATGTTCAAAACTGTCTCCATGCGAAAAGCGAAAGTGGAGAGGAAATGGGTACCCCGCACTTTTTAGACCAAAGTTACGCACATGCCAGTGCCACTGGCATGGGCGTTAACTTTGGTAGTGCCAGTCCCAAGCCTGAATAAGAGAAGAGGGCGACGCTAATCTCCTCTGTTATGACACGGCGTCGTTAAACAGCAACTAACCAACCACGTACCCTGTTGATCTTGCAGGGCTAACTGTGCTATAGGGTGGGGTAATATCACGGAGTACAGGCTGCTGTCTGACTAAGGTTGATGTCTAAGACAGGGACTGTACTGAAATAACCATATGCACCAAGTTTCACGTTTCCTTAATGGACAGTCGTTAAAGCTTTACAGTGAACCAATCTTATATTAATGTATTATATTAAGCAAGGACTAGTTGGAGTGCCTAAGCACCGCAACGCCTCTGGCGGACAGGATGTATCGCGTTCTCTGTATGACATAATTATCATGCATTGCGGTTTCAAAGAGAATCATACATACATAATATGCCTTCATTTACAATATTATAATTATAATATTACAATAGCATATCACCACCTTTATGACAGAAGAACTCCACTGGCTCCCGCTTTCTGCCCGCATCCAATTTAAGGTCCTCATTCTTGTGTGTAAGGCTCAACTTGGTTTCGCTCCAAAATATTTATGTGACTTAATTCATCGCCCTCACTCTGCTGCTTCTCTTCGTCCTCTTCGGTCATCTGACCGCTTGGACCTCCTCGTTCCCCGTGTCAGAACTTCTCTGGCTCAATCTAGGTCTTTTGCCTCCATTGGCCCTGCTCTTTGGAATGAGCTTCCTCCGTACGTTCGTTCTTCTATTCTCTCAGGTAACGTCTCTTCCTCTTTTAAGTTTCTTAAAACTTGCTTTTTCTCTCGGGGTCTCTCGCACTGGGAGCGCTTCTGAATGGCCCTCCCGCTAGAAGCGCTTTATAAATATCCAAATACAATACAATACAATGCAATGCCTGTCGAAAAAGTTAATAAGTGTTCCTGACTTCCTTCTAAAAATCTTTGGGACTATCCGTGAAGAAAACTAGACGAATAATTATGGTTCAGGACAAGAGTCAACAGGGGCGCCCGCAGGCTTTAAAAAATTGGACGCACACCTAAAAAAATTGGACGCACACTCCTCCCGTTCCCTCCCATCCTACCCGTCCTCTGTCCGCCGTTCGTAGTCATACACTGAAAATGACTCAGAGTGACTTATTGAAAAAAAAATTCAATTTAGATAACATCTAGTGCTTTAACATGCTGTATTGTCGTTTACCAAAAATATCGATGCGATACTTAGTCCTTGCGTGGATTTGATTTGGTGGGTGGACGCACGTGCGTCCAGTGCGTCCGCCTGCGGGCGCCCCTGAGAGTCAATATTACACAGGACTAACTGGCATAAAATAACGTCGTGTGACGAGTTGGAGCACTGCACGGCGCAAGCCCTAGGCCTATACAATTATTTTAACGACTTTCCATTCCTGTACACTGCAGGCCCTTGGCATTAATATATATAAAATTCGTGTTTATTGACAACTCACTGACAAACCACAGTAACTTAAGTTACATTGAAACAATTTAAACATGACAGTAGGCTACAATTATCAAGATCCACACGTCTTGGCAGTCTGTAAGGCGCCCGCTCATTTAACTGCTGCCCCCTAGGGAGTGGAAGGCCGAGTCGACCTAGAAGGGCGTAAGGGTATCGAACCGCGACTTTTCAAGATCTAATGCTTTTCAGGTCAGAGTGTTGCCATTCATCCCCTCCCCAATCTTAACCATCAACTCCGCCACTACCATTTCCGGTGTTACGTGATACCTATGAAATGGGTGCGATTTGCTTACATGTAAATTTGTTTCATATTGAAGACATAAATACATTTTTGTTATGAATTTCTGATCATATTTCAGTTCTTTGTCTCTGTTTTTGAAGAAGTTTGTGTATATTGAAACATAATATTGTAAAATTTCAAGAAATTCTTTCGATTTGGGGGATGCCCCTCCTCAATTATTGGGAGCTCGTGCCCCGGATCATCAAGGAACAATAAAATATTTATTGGCATTGTCAAAACGTGGGGGGTACGGTACCCCCAGTCCAAAAAGTGAGGGGTACGGGTACCCCACAAATTACGTCTATGGATGCCTGCTAGCTGGAGCATTTTGGTATTGGCGCTAGGCCTATAGCTTGTTGATTAAGGTAAGAATTTATAAATCAATAGTGCGTAACAGATTCTTGCCTTTTTCTTTGCAATCGACTGGACCCATTCGTTTGACCACAATTTGTTATTCAAGCATGGGAATTCTTGTGGTAGTTCAGTTAGGCCTAACCTTTCAGTAGGGCCTACGCTATTAATGACGGGCCATTGCTGAAATTCCGTTAGGGCCTGCTCAGCAGGGTGGGAATTGTCGAGGATTGGGGGTTGAACCCCGTCTTTCTTAGGACCCCAAGTTAAGTCTTCATTGCAGACCCCGGAGGGGGTCGTTTCCAACCCCCTCAGTTGTGCTAGTGTGATTTAGCATTATTTGACGCCGAGTTTCTGACAAAGAGAAGAAATTTCCAGTGTAACATGTATGCATTTCTGAATTTTCTCAACAAAGAAATTGATTTTGATTCGAGTATGACTTGCAAAACTGCTAGCGTTGAAATCAGCTGCTTTCAAATTTCGTTGACATCAGTTTGCAAAATACGGATAAAATGTCCCCCCCCAGTCTTTTTTCTACAATTCCCACACTGCTGCTCGGTTGCTCACCATGCAGGATCAGCGTTTAGCTGTCAAAAAAGAGCTAGGCAAATTTTAGATGTCGACCTATCAAAGTAACCGAACGCAGTTCAAAATTTAACGTTGTTAATTATTATTATGGTATACCCACGAAACCACTGACGACTCGTGAGATTTTCTAACCCTCGAATATCTTTTCAGTTAGGCCCTACCTATATATCTGAGGGGGGAAGAAGAGGTGCTGGGGGTTGAACTCCAACCTCGAACAACTAAACACTGACCAGGATGGAGTCAATTTTTTAAGAAGCCCTGCAGCATGCCACGGGATCCATACTCCGTGTGAAGAAGCTAGTTCCCGCGACTTGGTTTTCTTTGGGTGATGTAGAAATCTCGAGATTGCGATTTATATGTGAAACCTGTAGGCTAGAGGGCGCCCGTGGGTCGAATCAATAATATAACGGAAGTTTAACTAACAGGATTAGGTAATCTTTAATACAAACATTTTATCTTCAGAAAACGGTAGGTTGGACATATCCTGACACTTATTCTAATTAAAATCGAAGAGCATTGCCAGTTTTTAATCGCAAAATCACCGCCCGATTAATATTCATGCTGTCCATCCTCCGGAACTGATTACGAGTACTGTTCTAACCGCGTTATTATATAAATTTCCGTCCACATTCCATTCAACCGCAGCTATTCAAAATACATGAATCTTTATTGCCAAGGGCGTTATTAATATATCAATAAATTCTATCAAAGTTGACCCTTATTCGAAGTAACAAGTTTTATTATCAGATCAGCGGACGATAAACGCGTATCATCATACGCGCGTATCAATTTCAAACACCGCGCGGAATTTCAATACGGTCTTGTCGCGCATAATAATCCGCATCAGAAAGCTGGCGCGATATAATTCGAGCCACTAACTGACTTGGATGGATTTAATCGCCGGCGTAAGGGTTGTGTAAGACGGATGAATTCCCTGCATGATCTCTTGTTTACAGAATGCGTGCAAATCCAAAATGGACGCAAAATGCGTCTCGCCGGAGGGACCGTTCGCTTTCTTATCTTCCATTCTGCGGACGATTTTTACAGCGTTTTTCACGCGATCCCGGCGACGCCCCGTCTGTTTGCCCGGCGAACATTAAACTCGACTTAGTCAAAGGCATGGCGCTATAAAATTTTTTCGTAAAGCAAGTTCTGTGCGCGGATTAATTACTCGCCTGCACTCGATGACTCCTCGTAATATATTAATAACCACGGTGAACAAATATGCTGCACGCGGTGTGGTAACATTTGGTTACAATAGGTGCAATGAACGTTTAGGACTAATAGTGACCAAATGAAGTACTGTAATTTTTTGCTATTTGAGCCGCTTGATTTGATTATTAGAGTTATGGCGTATAACACGAGGTGCCCTTGTCTATCTGACCGTGATGCTCAGAGACGCGCTCATCCGAAGTCCGTCACCCCTTGCGGGCTTCGGAGTACTAAAGACCAGCGGTAGTAGATCGCAGACTCGTCCATCATGAGTGTCCAGCTGAGGGGTGTGAGGCTAGCCGTCCGAGGGGTACTGGGATTGAAGTTAACTCCTGGCTGCTGCAGCCGGTGGGGTAGATGCTGCGTGCGTGGTCATTAGCTGACCACTTGGGTCGATTGGGTGCAGATCCGACGTAGCTGATACTGACCAGTGTCTAATGCACAACGTTGGTGAAAGTGGCCGAGAATGCGGTTTAGACACACTGCTATAGCAACCTGTGCTATTCGCTCATTGCTACTAAATCAGAACTTCATTGAAATGTTCGAAAAAGTTAATCGATCATAACATTTGCGCCTCACTTCCGTTGGCTCAGTATCAGGTATGACTTGTGCGTCTTTAAACCTGTTTTCTCATGGAATACTACGATTATTTTGCTATTGCGGTTTAGTAATCATCGTCGATTCGTCGTTGTCATCATTGTCATCATAATTTTCGCGTTAGTCACTCGTTTGAATTCCCAACATTCCGTGAATTTTAATGGCGACCTTTGGTATGCGATGTTCGCATGTTGAATGGAGGGGCATAGAGTAGTGGTAACACTCATGGCCAGGAGAGCATAAGGTACGCGGATCGACTCCCGTAACCCCCTAGGGCGGCGCCTTGCATGGCTGCCAAACCGTGTGTTTAATTAAGATATTGATTGTACTTTCATGTTTCAATGTAATCTTACTGCGTCTGTCGGTTTGAAATGATAAAGAATATAAAATTTTCCAGGTCAGTAAACGATTTATTTATTCCGGATATTTTTATAGCGCCTCTAGAAGTCAACTACTACTCAGAGGCGCTCCCGACTACAGCATTTGATACTGTGCCGGAATTTTCACGCCGAAGCATATTATCAATGCGTCATTTCTACCGTCACCTCTGAACGATATAATAATAAAAATAAAATAATAATAATAATATTAATAATAATAATAACATGATAATAATAATAATAATAATAATAATAATAATAATAATAATACAACTAATAATAATAAAATAATTATAGTGATATTAGCTGTTGGCAATTTCTGTCGCTATTCTAGATCTGTTAGGTGGCCTATAAGCCTTGCTTAGCACCTTTGTGAAGATCCTAATAGGTGTTACAATATTACATGCATACATATACATACATACATGCATACTTACATATGTACACATGTACATACATGTATGTAGATATATAAATGCATACATACCTAAAGACATACATACATGCATACACACATATATGCATGCAAACATAAAACTTACATAAATACATATGTACATATATACATGCATACTTACATATGTACGGTACATACTTTCATATATACATACATTAGCATATACATACATGCATACATAAATACATGTCTGTCATATATAGTATTATATACCTACATAAGCATATAGATACATGCATAAATACATGTAGGCTTGATTCATTTTTTCAACAGCTTATACCAGAATTTCAAGTTGTTGATAACAAATGATAATGAAATAAGAAGTGCAGTAATACCATATTATCATCATCGTCGTCATCATCATCATTGCCATCAATACAGTCATCACCATCATCATCATATAATCTCTGTAATTATCATATCATCTCTATCATCCATTGTCATCATCGTCATTGCCATAATCATCGTTCATTAATAAAGTCATTATGATGATGATCACCATCATCTTAGTCATCATCAACATATTTACGCCACGATCAGTGTTTGATTCATTATCATCGTACATACCTTCATTTTGGTTACTATCATCTTCGTTATCAGCTGCAGCATCAACATCTTCATCATCTTTATTTCCGAAGAGTCGAACCTAAGAATATTCCCAATGATCACATTTGATCACTTTACATTGCGAAATTAATTATGTTATGTTTCTTTCAGATATATGTCCAGGCAGTTTGACATATAATTATTAAGGTGCTAGTAAGTGCGTGATTACATTGATTACTTCAAACCTACACTGAATAGGAGTTTATGGGAAGAGGACTGAGAGTTTACAAATGATTATGAATGGTTATTAATGTTAAAAAATGGTTAGAAATGGTTAGAAATTACGTGGAGTGTGGTGTTGTACGGATCAGTGACATGGAACATCAGAAAAGAAGATACCAGAAGGCTGGAGGCTTTGGAAATGTGGGTCTGGTGGTGGATGGAAAAGGTTAGTTGGATTGAGCATAAAACAAATGAAGAGGCCTGCGTAAGGTGGAAGAGGAAATTTCTCTCATGGCTACTAAGAAAGAAATACCAACGAAGTGGTTTTGTCACATACTGGGAGGGTATTCCCTACTGCGAACTATCATGGAGGAAAGAATGGGTAGATAGAGAGCAAGATGCAGGGCCGCATTAAGACTAGTGCGGGCCCGGGTGCGGTGATTACCTATATAGCCATCAGCGCGGGGCCCAATTACAAGTACAATACAAAATTTAATGTACTTCCGAAAATGCGGGCCCCTCAAAACTGGGGGTCCGGGTGCTGCAGCAGCCTTGGCACCCCCACCCCCTTTAATGCGGGCCTGACAAGATGATAAACTAGACGGATGCTTCTGGGCTGGATGGCGGAGAATGGAATGGATAAAGTAAATTGAAACAGAAAGCATCGAGAGGGGTGGCACTTTTGGACGTCTGTCTCTGCCCGAGGGCAGAGAACTTGAAGAAGAAGATTACATAACACCAGGATGACTAGGCCAGTATGGGTTGAAAAATATTATATGTGATCTGTGTTGTTTGATTCTCATGCATTGTATCAAGAAATTTGTCGCAATAGACGATATTTGAGCTGATCTCGACTCAAAGTGTAACTTTAGGCCCCAAAGGACTGCAGTTGAAGATGGCTTGACCCCCACTGCAAACATCACAGAATATTGGGGTACGGACTCATTTGCCTAATTTTATTATTATTAAAGCCGTCGTCGTCGTCATCATCATCATCATTATTATCATCATCATTTATTAAGCTCCACTATATGATGACCAAGCATCAGTTGATGGTGCTCAGCAGTTGTGAGTCAAGGACTTGCTCAAGGTTCCTATGCAGTAACCATCTCCGTGGAGGCTCTAACTCGTGCTATTGGCATTACATATATTCATATGTGCATTCATGCATGTATACATATGTACATATATTATTATTATTATTATTATTAAGGAGCTTTTATATAGCGCCCCACAAGGTTATCTACTCAGGAGCGCTCCTAGTCCAACCACGGCTAAAGAGAGTAGTTTTCAAGTTTGCAAGAAACAAGGTAGAGTGAGTTATAGGGACCAGGCGAAGTGCAACAGGAAGGCCATTCCAGGTTGCGGGACCAGCGACCGAAAAAGAACGGCGCTGCATAATGGCTGTCCGCGTGCGGGGGACCAATAGCTCGGCCTGGTCAGCCGAGCGAAGAGCAGATCGCCGCAAGACCCCCGAGGTAGAGCGACACAACTCCCGCAGGTATGGGGGAGCAAGTCCCTCTAGACAACGCTTAACCAGTGCAGAGACCCTATAGGCGATCCGCAGCGGGAAAGGGAGCCAGTGCAGAACATCCAGCATATAAAGAGAAACCTGACCAAATCTGGGGATGCGACCAATAAGACGTGCGGCTGCACGCAAAAACCCGGTCCAAGCACCCAAGGCGGACAGCTGGGAGGCCAGCGTAAGGGGCGCTACAACAGTCCAGACGGGAAACCACAAACGCATGGACAAGGGTGGAAGCAGCCGCCTGCGTCAGAGTGCGGGAGACTACCCTTATATGCATGTGTACATACATAAATATGTACATACATACATACGTACATACATACACACATAACTACATACACGCAAGTTCTCGTGTAGCATAATTGCAAAGGTTTACTCTAATTTCAAGGCTATGTATGTATGTATGTATGCATATATGTATAGCGCTCTGTAAATAACTCACCAGGGCGATCTAGGATGGTTACCTAGGAATCACATGGTTTGTTTATTATTTAGTACAATTACGAAAAATTAAAACTAATTATTATTTTGAATAATAAGTTCATTAAGGTTGAGATTTCGTTTTAGTATGTTGGCTTATAGGTTACACCAAGATGGTAACTGCATTGGATGTATATATTTTTGGACAGTCAGAGAGGGTGGATGGTTTGGTGGATGGGTGGCGGTGTCAGTACTGTTATACCCTGAGCACCACATAATCTGGTTACATTAGGGGAGTTTAACCGGTCAATGAGTTTAAAATAACATCCGTTTTTACCATGAACTTCTCGTATAATGTAGATGGACGGAAGGCTAACTGGACGCCGCTGTTGCGCGACCGATCGTCTGTTGCGTGTAGGAGATTCACGTTCATTTGTTCTTGTTTAGAGAAGTCCTCTGGTTGGCATTCTTATTAATGGGTCAGTGTGCACGTTGACCCTTATTTTACCCATCTGGGCTTGCTGCCTGTAATTACATACCCAGACTCATAAATGACCATTGGGGTCAATCATGTGAGTGACCAGTGGTCAGTTTGCCAGCCCGGCGTAGGCGAGGGGTGTTGGTTTCTTTGTCTGGGTGGAAGAGTTTGCAGATGGTTGGGGTGAGGGGTGGAAGCGAGGAGGCGGCAGAGGTTCTTACGCAACTGGATTTACTGCTTGCCATTTACCCCCACCGTTTATTTTTGTCTGTCTGTCTGCATATCTGTCTGTCTGTCTGTATGTATGTGTGTCTGTTCATATGTCTGTGTGTGTTTCTGTTGTTGTATGTGTGTGTATGTCCCTGTGTGTGTGTGTCCATATGTCTGCCCGTGTCTGCTTGTGTGTGTAAACACTGTGTATGTTTGTTTGTCCGTGGCTGTGTTGATTCATCTGAATGCCAATTTGTCTCAGTTGTTTTTCGTTTATCCGTCTGTCTGTCTCTTTTTCTGTCCATCTGTGTTGGTGGTCCTGTCTAAGTTGGCTTTGGTCAGTTTGTATGTATTGTTGCCTAGCAACAGGTCAGCCTGCTGTCCTCCAGCTCCGGTGCTCGTTACATCAGATGCAAAATCCGGGAAAATGGCAGATTTTCAGTTACGTAAGGGGTGTTAGTGACAGGTGATGGTGATGACACTAACAGACTACGGTCATCAGAGGCCCACTGTTGTTTAAACTTAGATTTCCAATATTCAGACAGACAGACAGATTGATAAACAGACAGACAGACAGCCAAAGAGATAGATTGAGAGAGAAACAGACAGACAGACTGATAGATAGATTGATACAGAGACAGATAGACAGACAGACACATTGATAAGCAGACAGCCAGACAGACAGACTGACTGATAGATAGATTAATAGAGAGACAGAGACACATACACAGAGATACATGTACAGACCAACAAACAGATATACAGATTGACAGACAGACATACAGAGAAAGATAGACAGACATACAGACATACAGAGAAAGATAGACAGACAGACATACAGACAAACAGAGAAAGATAGACAGAGAGAAAGACAGATTAGAAGATTATTATGACCTATTTCTTAAGATGAATAGGGTTGTTAGGGTTTACTGTTGCCAATGATCCTATAGGATTAGAGGCCTGGTGCTCAGTCTTAATTTCAGTCTCTTTCTTAATTAATTTTACCACTGTTGTACTATTGAAATTTTATGGGTTGGGGCAGTGGAGCAAATTGCAGTGAATGTTGGTCTATTTCTTGTTTATTTTTAATTTTTTTTCCTAATAGTAATATTTTTTAAGTATTGGGCAGATTTGCCAAGTGTGAATTTTGGCCTATGTTGACTAAATTTTGAAGGTTTGGGTGCACCCTAGTCTAGTGGTTAGCGAGGGGTTAGAGGTTCATATCCCCACCAGGGCAGAGATTTATGTCGAGATTTCTGCTCCACCTGCGCCCCCTCGCCAACTCAGCTATAAAAAGTACACTGACTGTACACTGTCGATGGGAAGATGAGACGGCAAGAGAGAGGACTGGCCACCCATCCTCATATATGCCGAGGCTAAGAAAATGAAGTTGCTCACACTTCATACCAATGGCTTCTTCTTCTTCTTTGAATGTAACACAATTACAAGATTTTAATTTTATGAGTAAGAACTGAGAAGGTTATTTTGTGAATTTTGTTCTGTTTCTCTCAGTTTATTCCCGTTATCAGGTTTTTATTTTATATTAGGCCCATTAGCCAAGGTGCAGTTATTTCTGTACTATTTTTAGAAATTCAACCATCTTTTGTCATGACTGTTGTTTCTCATCATGAACCCTAAAACCGGAATGACATTTGACCTTTGAACTGTTGAGCTGGCAAGTCAATGACTCTTGAGAGAAAGTAGGTGAAGTTTTTGAGATGACTGAGATGACATGCGTTGCTAAATGTGCATTCTATCTTTGTTCTTTCTGTGTGACTGTGTGTGTGTGTGCCTGTCTGTCTGTCTGTCTGTCTGTCTGTCTCTCTGTCTCAGAAGCCACAAGATGTCCTCATATTGTGTTTAGCATATAGCATATATACATCAGCACAGAAAAATACATACATACATAAATACATATACATATCTAAATGCATATCTTTATGTATGTGTGTATGTATGTGTGTGGATGTATTATGTATGTATTTACGTATGTATGTATGTATGTATGTATGTATGTATGTATGTATGTATGTATGTATGTATGTGCTATGTTTAATTCACTTGATATTGGATAATGTTAAAAGTCAGCTGCAGTTACATTAAAACTTAGTTTGGACTCCAAATATACCATTTAATTAAGTCTTAATTTAGATTTGTCTTATTCACTTCTTTCTTTCTCGATCAAAGTAACCAGTTACAGTATTGACTGTAAGTTTTTTACATTGACATTTATTACGATGGTAATGAATACTTAGGTGGCCGGAACTAACGGGATTATTATCCCTTTTGGGTCTTCTTTTGGTGCTAATACAGATAAAGTGTTATGTTGATACTACTTTGTTTTCTAAAGGCTTCAATAAAGAATTGATTGATTGATGGATTGGTCTCTATGTATGTGTGTATTTTATTAAAATTATCTCATAGATATTAACTATGTACATATATGTCTGTAGGTATGCACATGTGTATGCATGTTTGTACATTTCTAAACACTTAATATAATGCATTTGAAGCACCCATCAAGAGCACCGCACTCGGCAGTCCTACAGACCTGAAGTGGTCTTAAAGGTAATTAGGAACAAGTGGTTCATGACTAAGGTATCTGGGAATTCACGACAGGTGTTCAGGTTCACGTTCAAGGTTAAGTTTCAACTGGTAAGGTAAAGTGTGTGGTTTGAAATTCTTCTCTTTCAACTAAAGAAATCTATTGCCTGGCTTCCCTAAAGGAAATTCGTAATACCACAGTTAGATGCTTTTATAAGTTAGCATTGGAACAGATTTAACTACTAAAATGTTTACTAAAATGTTTAATTATTAAAACGTTTAACTAATAAAAATGTTTAACTACTAAAGTATTTAATTATTAAAATGTTCTAAAAATATTGCACTTTTGAGATACGGATAATTAGCAATTATTTTGACGTTTGATCTAGATGCACTTGTTTAGTTGGGTATTAGATAATATTTTCGTATTTATTAAGCGTATCTACCTAATTACTAAGCGTCAATCGATGGCGCTGAGCAACAGCACATAAACGTCTTGCTTGAGGTCCCTACACAGTAACCGTCTTGAGGGAGGCGACTCGAACCCGCACACTCTGTCTTACAAGATGAGTATACCAAAACCACTCGGCTACCGTGTGACATAACAGTACTAGGCTTAATCATGGGTGTCCGCAGGAATTTTTATGGGGGGCATCATTTTTGTGAGGGGGCAATAGACATGTAGTGTAGTGGTTAGTCTACTGGACTGTCGACCTAGGCGTTGGGAATTTAAAACCTTAGACACGACAGATTGATGTGTTTTATTTCTGCTTCAATAGTTAATTCACCTGCATATCTCCACGGGAACAAGAGCGCAACGATCGCTGCCGACCCGATGACTCGGAGAGTAGTTCTTGGAGGCTTAGAGGGGCGACCGATTATAATTGTATCGAACATTTATATAACGCCACTTCAAAAGCAAACTAAGCGGAAGTTCGCCTATATATATGATGTTAGACGTCATCGTACGTATCTATCTATTTGTATGAGCCCTTAAAGAATCTCACAAGGGCGCAAACAAGAAGACGAAGACAATGAAGAAAGAGTGTAACAGGTGCGTCTTAACTTAAGATGGCTAGAAAACGTCTCTGAAGCTGTCTGTTGCGAAATAGTTGTGACGGGAAATTGTAACAGGCGGATGGCCCAATGCACAAGACAGCACGATTTTCCGGCATAGTCGTACGGAAGCGCGATACCAGCAGGTCTCCACGGTACGCTGAACGCAGTAATGCAGTAATTAAGAACGGATGAGTCACTTAGTACTAACCAGGGCTGTAGTGGTAAAATTAGAGGTGAGTATACGCTACCGGTTAGTTTTCCGAAACAAATTAGAGGTGAGTATATGCTACAGTATTTTAATATAAATAAATATAAATATTTTGTGAGGTGGGTATACGGTCTCTAGAGGTGAGTACATGCTGTATACCCGCGTATACCCTCGACTACAGCCCTGGTACTAACACCATTTGTTAGTACTAACACCATTTGTTTGAGCAAGATAGTTTCTCAAAGTATATCGTTTGCATCTTGCGGACTTTACACCAAGACCTAAATCCCAAGAGTTGGAAACTGTAAAACACAAGGCACACGCCCCCGTGGGAACTGAGGGTATTTGATGCAGTAAAAACGGGGCTATAGTCTTTTGGACGGTTGGCTGTGAACCGTACATTAACCTCTGACCTCGCTTTTAAATAATCTGTGGCCCAGTTTTGCTGGCCTAGGCTGAGATAACACTTTGCGGCAATAAACTCTTATCGTTGGCAACTTGGGTCATAAAACTGTTGCTAAAATCCCATTAGCAACAACATGTTAAACAACTGCAAAATCGAGAACAACGGTTGTCACGATACTTATTAAAAGGCTAACGACCGTGATAATTGTAATAATGATCGTTTGATGTTACCTGATATTTTATGATTAATGTTATCATCATGGTTCGATAGTCACATGTACCTTCGTTTGTGAGGTACTTAATAGATTGTAAGTTAAGTGTCTTTGTACATCCGCACAAAATATAGGCCTACGTATGTGATGATTCAGGCACGAGTACTTGAATGTGTATATACATACATACATACAAACATTCCAGGGCCTAAAATAGTCTGTTTTCTTATACGAACTGTGTAGCTGATATGGTCGAGTGTTGCAGATTTATGCTCTGTGTAGTATGAATAATAGCTCATGTCAACTGCACACAATTTATCCTTCTAATACATAAAATTAAATTACTTACCAGTTCAAATTAGTGTGTTTTCTGTCATGACGTAAAGCGTGCTACTGACATTGTCGAGTACAGTGCTTGTCTGGAGTGTGTAGCATGAATTTTTCAGAGATTAGCTCCAGTCAGCTACACATGATTTCATTCTAATACCTTAAATTTTACTTGGGTTCAAGGACAGTTGAGGAAGAGTGTGCATCTGACGTTTCTGAGCATTTTAGGCACACATACATACATACATACATACATACATACATACATACATACATACATACATACATACATACATACATACATACATACATACATACATACATACATATATGCATGCATATATACGTATGATGAGTTACATTCTTTCCGTGGAAAGGTGCTTACAAATCGTATGGCATGCATTTGAAGCCTGCACTGATAGACTCGTGCCTTGTTAGACAGTGGCACCATATGAATTAAAATGAAGTAAATTATTTAGAACCATAATATTTCATTGAAACGATGAAATAACCGAGGTAACAAAATCTTAAAAGCTTCCTGACTTTCAGGAACTATTGCTGCAAATTGAAACATGAAATCGAATCCAATGATTTCTATAACATTGCTGCTGTCGTAGTAGGCATAAACAAAAGAATGGTCAATCTCGATCGTAGGCCTTGCTTCAAGTTATCTTACTCTGGCCAGTGGTCACTCTGAAGACTGAAACTGCACTTGTTGAACGAGCCTCTTCTGTTCGAGGACCTAGGTTTTGGAACTATCTCCCTGTATCTTTCCGTCCAGCTAACTCTCTCCCTGTATCCTTCCGTCCTGCTAACTCTCTCCCTGTATCTTTCCGTCCTACTAACTATCTCCCTGTATCTTTCCGTCCTGCTTACTCTCTCCCTGTATCTTTCCGTCCTGCTAACTCTCTCCCTGTATCTTTCCGTCCTGCTTACTCTCTCCCTGTATCTTTCCGTCCTGCTAACTATCTCCCGTATCTTTCCGTCCTGCTAACTATCTTCCTGTATCTTTCCGTCCTGCTTACTCTCTCCCTGTATCTTTCCGTCCCGCTAACTCTCTCTCTGTATCTTTCCATCGTGCTATCTATCTCCCTGTATCTTTCCGTCCTGCTAACTATCTCCCTGTATCTTTCCGTCCTGTTCAGTCGATCATGTTATTTCATTTTCAAATTGCCTATCCACTGTGGGCTGGCTCTCTGTCTTACGGACTGATCTTCTGGATATTGACCTGATCACGGCTGGGTTTTGGTGTGCCATCATTTGATGCCTTGTGCATTAGACACCGGCGCAATAGAAGTTACTAATTATTGTAATGATCAATTGAGTGAGACCTTGTTCAAAATCGTAAACCGGAACAAATGTCGGTAATTATCGTCATGTAGCAAATAATCAACTACAAGTCCCACCATCGTCGACGAGATGTGGCGACTGGCGATCACGCAGTGATCCAATGACAGAGGAGGCTCTGTCATCGGATCACTGCGTGGAACAGTCTTCCCGACCATGTAAGGAATACGCCATCTCTGAAGACATTAAAATCAAAGACCTATCTTTTTAAAGTATCATAAGACTGTAATTGATTTTTTTAAACTCATAAATCACAGACCCAGCTGAAGATCTATCTTTTTAGAGTCTCATAAGACTGTAATTGATTTTTTAAACTCATGTACAGCACCCTTTCCTTCGCACTCCGCTCTGCTACGGCACTATATAAAATCGTATTATTATATTTTTATTATTATATTTTTAGTATATTTTATTATTATTATTATTATTATTATTATTAAATTAATAGTAGTAGTAGTAGAAACTGTGATCGATATGGACATTTAGTAAGTTACAATTCATTTAAAATAGTGCGTGATCACACTGTGTGAAGTAGGTGCAGTTGAGATACGAGAGGTAAACCAGTTCATGATCGAGTCTTGGTGTTCAAGATCATCAACGTGGCTCTTAGACTTCAATTGATATAGCACCGGCAATAAAGGTGGTCTCTGACGCGGATATTGTATGGTGCAGAGGAATTTAAGAGATTTGAATTGACACTTAAATTTAACATCGAAAGATGTAAAATTGAACCTACAGTCCTACATGTACTTTAAGAAACATGTGGGAGGTCGTGTGGGGTTAAGATATAAGTCTTGTTTTAATTGCTTCTAATTTTGGTAAACACACAACTAGGCCTACATTGATTGATTGATTATACTTTAGGCAGGTATTTTTATTATAAATCGTCGGTGGATTTTATAAATGCCGTTGGCTATCAGTATTAATTATCGAGTATATTGGTGAAACTCCGTGGGAAAGTAGTCCAAGGCCAGAATAATGAGACCAAGAGATTTTTTTAATTAATACTGCTAATAATACTATTATATCCATGTTTTTAGGATATCTGATCCATAAGGATTAGAAATTTACCGTGATAGTAGTGGTGGCAGTGCTACTAGTGGTGGTAACAGTAGTCTTAGTGATAGTGTTAGTAGTTATGATGGTGGTATATATTAGTAGCATTAGTATTAGTAGTAATGATAATGATGATAATAATAATTAATAATGTTCCCTAATTTTTTTAAACCCTGAGGGATCATACGTACCTCAGCTAAAAATAATAATAATGATAATAAATAATAATAGTAATAATAAATTAATAGTGATAAAAAAAAGCAATAGGATGAGAATGAAGTGAATGAAAAAGATCTGTTTATGTTTAAGATTCAATAAAGTTGGAGAATCAGTAATTTTATCAACCAATCAGTTAATGAATTTCCAAATAAGACTGATATTTTTAAACAAAAACTCGTAGTTTCTTAAAAGATTGTTCGGTCACTCGATCATCCACACAACTAAGCAATCCCTTAAGCTAGCCCTGGTGCACCCGCGGGCAGGAAGTGTAGCGACTTCATTTTCTTGTCCTCGGCATACAAGATTGGGTGGCCAGTCCTCTCCCTCACCTCAGTGTACGGTCAGTATGTTCATCATAGCTGAGTTGAATAGGGGTGCAGATGGAGCAGAAATCTCTAAACAAATGCGCTACTTAAAGCTAAGTGCAGAGCACCAGCTAATTCACGAGCGCTCGGTCATGTCAGAGGGGTTGTCCAGAAATTCAAAGTGGAGGTCCAGTTGGAGCTGTATACAGAGCAATTGACCTTGCATTGAACCGACGTATAGTCCTACATTTTGCAACCGCTGCGTACAAGCTGCACTCTTGAGCGGACGAGTGACCCATTTGCCAAATAATAATAGCCTTACAGGTTTCATCAGGGCTCGACTCTCCGCTCGGCACGTGGAGGTCGAGTTGGCAGTTTTTGCGACTCGGAACAGTTTGGCTCGGCTTGGCTTGATCAACATACTTGACCTGATGTTCAAAGTCGTTTTTGAGAGTGGCGCTTGTTAATTCGCCGTTTGACTTTTTCCTTATCAGTCCCTGTCCACTTCAGTTGATTCTTTCTGTCCGGCGTTGAGCACAAGTCAAGAAGTGTGTAATACCGGGTTAATGGACACCCGGTAAGTGTATGTCAGTGTATGTGTATGTGTGCGTGTGTATGTGTGTGCGTGTTGTGTTGTGAGCTACTTGAGGCTACTTGAGTATCCCTTTTTTTTAGCTTGAACTTATTTCAGTGTTTGAGAGCTGGCGATCTGTTGTGAGCAGGCAGATGCGTTTAAATTTTTTTGCTATGTTGTATGATTTTGACGAATTTCAGCCAATGACTTAAACTGAGGAGTTTGAAAGCTGGAAAGGTGAGCAGTTGATTAACAGCTACCTGGGAAAGGTAAAGTTATTAGCAAATAGCTTTTAGTTGGACAAGGTAGAAGTGGTTGTCAAGCGCGTGAAACTACGGAAAGGTGGAGTTATTAACAAACGCCAAAAAATTGGAAAATAATAATATATATTCGTTAATTGATTCACCTGTTAACACATGCGGTGCAAGGTACAACGCAAGTCACTTCGAATAACTTGCAAAAGTGGACCTCGAACAAGATGCATGTGGAAGTAAGAACTAGTAGAGGGATAGCACATTACTGAAAATTTTAAAGGTAGATTGATTGGCACATACCTGAAAATTGGAAAAGGTAGAGCGATTAGCAAATACTTGAACAAACTATTTTTAGAGATGAACAGCATTAAGTGTACCTGAATTAAACCAGTACACTAGTGAGTGTACTTTGGGATTGTTTGCTAGACTTCTTTTATTTCATTTAGGATTACAAATTGTATTGTATCTAAACATTTATAAAGCGCCTCACAGTATTCGCTAACCAGAGACGCTCCCAGTGCGAAAGACCCAGTGAATAGAAAGTGGTTTTAAGACAGCGGAACGAGGCACTTGGGCCACCAGCTAATAAAGAGGCACGTGTCACTGGAGGGAGTTGATTCCATAGAGCAGGACCAATGCAAGAAAAGGCTCGAATTTTGGCCATAGTGATCTTGGCTCGTGGTACAAGAAGATCATGGCGATTAAGCGATCGCAATGGACGCAGGGAAGTAGCTGAAACTGGCAGACGAACAATGTCACAGAGGTACTTGGGTGCTAAGCCTGTACAAATAACTTCAGATAATGGAAATCTTTAAAGAGAAATTTAAATTAAATTCGTATTGGTGAGAATCAACTGGTATTGCAACGTTATTGAATTTTATTAATGTTTGGGAAACATTAAACCAACCCATAAAATCGTAGGGTCACTGAGTTCAAACTGTAGGCTTGCCGAATGGGTTTATGCAAGTTATTTTCTTGATGAAATGTTGTTAATTACCTGATATGAATAATTTCTTAATTAAAATTGTTTGCTGGGTCTAGATCAAAGAATATCTTCCTTTTGTGCTTAAGCCTGTGGACATACGTGTCAGTAACACGGTCCTGGGTAATGTGTGTGAATTGCATTTTAATTGTGGACTTAACTGATTGACTTCATATGACTTTAATTACTAATTACTGTTTACTTAACTGATTAATTGATTTCTGCTTAGCAAATTACCTTTAGTTTATATGACTTAAATTTCTTTAGGAACTATTGTTGATTTCCACTCATATAATGACATATTTTCTGCATTAAAATTAACAATTAAGTTGAAGCATATAGGCCTACTGCTTTGTTTTTGCTTGGATACGTTTTCATTGAGTGAGAACCTGGCTGTGGTAATATAGCCCAGTGTTTATGAATGTATCACAAAAGCTGCTTTACATTCGAAAGAGATTACTACTAGTTAATTAATTCAGTACTGAATTAATTTGTGCTCGTTGCTATGGTCCCGTATGTTAACATCAATCACCTATCCATTTTAGTGCATAATTATTCATCTGCTTTTAATGAGGCTATGGTTTATGAATATGCAACAGTGTTGGCTGGAGACCTTTGTAAGGTTTGTTAACACTGTAAAAAGACACAGTGTAAGAGATTAATGCAGTGAGGATTGTCTGAAAAACGAGTTGTTCAATAGGCAGACGAAGGATGGGCGGTGTTGAAATTAGATTTGTATGGGATAAAAAGGACCAGCACTTCTGTGAGGAGCGTGGAACAGTAGAGTCATAAAGGTAGAATAATGATCTACAGTTGTAACTATCATTACTCATTAGAATAATCGCTATGCAACAGAAATTACTTGAAATGCATCAGGTTTGAATGAAATTGACTATGAATGAAGTAGCCAGTTAGATCTGGGTTTTCGAGGCACAGTTTGAGCATATGCTTGAAACTTGGATGACAGAGGAATACCGACGGGGTGTCTATGAATTTTGTCATTTGCGAGTACACGCGTGGTTGAAGATGAGACTTCAGAATATGGCTCCGTGCAGGGAAAGTCTTAGTACTTGTGTAAATAAGTTGTAGGCTCCAGATGGAATTTCAATCGGGCTCGTCTAACCCCGCTGTGAAATTCAAGCCAGCCCCCCCCCCCTTGCAAATACGCCCAGCTCTTATCGTCTCGGACCCCATTAGCATCTGAAAACGGCGTCCAGCACCATGTGGTCAATCTCTGGTCATTTCGTCTGACACCTGACACCTTTCATTGTTTGATTGGTCAGCGGGCAGAGGGGTTGTTTTGGCTGACCTGCCTTGTCGGCTAAAATTACTCGGGGCGCCGATAAAACTGGCCAGACATCTGTTTTATTTGTGGCAGGGGTTGGGCAGCGTAGTACCCCACTAAATCACGTAAACAATTTCGGTGGCAAAAGTTGAAGGCATTCCTTTGGCAGTCGTTGGAACGGTCAGTCATTTCACAGGTATTTTGCTAATCAGGGTTTATCAAGTCGAGGTGTTTTTGACCGAGTTTTAAAGCAGCTGTTGGTGGTGGACTTTGTGCTTTTGGTGAGTTCCACTTAACTCCTCCATTGGAATTTTCATTGTTGAATTCAGAGGTTAACTCTTAAGTTGCTCACGTTTCATTGACGGTTTGAGAAGTAGGCTATTGGAGATAACGGTCTATTTTTCAAAACTTTTCTTTTTGTTGGCTTGCTATATTTTTTTTAATTTTCTTTGGTAGCAGAAGCTTCATACTTGCATAGGCGCCGACTTTTAGTAAAAGGTACTGGGGCAAGAATTTCATTCCCATGATCCTGTGATCGGATGAGCCCATCGCCCATCCTGCCCGGCCTTCAATCTCCCCGAGTCCCCTCTTTCCTCAAGCCCTTTCCAGGGCCTATTATACCCCTGCAAGCTAGAATAAATCCCCTTTACTGTAAGCCCATTCCTCTACCTCCCCTACCCCTACCCATCCCCTTCCCACCCCTTAACCCTTCCCTTTCCGCCCTCCTTTACCATTCCCTCCCTTTGAAGCAGGGGTTCGGGGGTCTTCCCCCGGAAAATTTTTGATTTCTACATTGCCGTAGGTGAATTTTAACGCATTTTTGGAGAAATAAAACTGGTTTTGGAAAACTATACATTTTAGTTCAGCTGAACTGTTGAATTAATTTCTGCAGGGCTTTCAGTGCACTGCAAATATTTTATGGTACAGGCTGTATAAATATGGGACAACATTTCCACAATATGGGACACATGTTAAAATATTGGGCAATATGCAACAATGTTCAGCAAATATATGGGGATTTTACAGATTGCATTATGAATGCATATTTCTGGTGTAATGCAGCGGTAACAGGCTTCATCCCTGCCTATTACAGTGTTGTCAAGGCGACAATTCTGTTTGCAGGAATATTTCAAGACTTGATAATCCCGTTATCACTGCACTACACGACAATAATTGTAGCATTGGCCAACTATAGACTTGATTACAGTCCACTGTCCACAACCGATACATTGCAACAGTTGAGTCAGTAGGCGTTCTGTCAATTGAACAGCAACATCCATTTCATTAGGGGAACCCCCCCCGGCACAAATTGGACCCCCGGCACAAATTGGAAGCAGTCTGCTTCCTTCCCCCCCCCCCAACTCCATGTAACAGAACCTGGCCCTTTCAACTGGGAAGAGACTAACTGTAATACTAGGGAACAGTGTAACAACGCAACAACCACGAGTATTTAATAGGCGCCTACTCACCATGCAAATTTCAGTTTTCTGTAACTACTAACTAGAACTAACTATAGCTACTTTCTCTAACAAATCTCATTTTGTATATAGCAGTTACACATAAAGTTTGCCAATAAGACAGACTTTAGTTAGTCTTAACTTTTCAACTTCATGGCGAATGTATTTTGTCGAACAGCGCATTTACTTATGAAAATTCGTCAAGAACTGTATCAATGTCCACTGCTTCCAGGTATACGCTCGATGACAGTTCAAAACTGCCATGGTGTTTAATCTTGTCTGTGTCATAGTGTTTCGCAGTTGCGTTTTCAGTTGCCTGAGACCAGAAAATGCCCTTAAGTAAGATTTATCAAGCATTTTGAATTTTGTATATTTTGAAAGGCCAAAAAAGTACTGGGGCGAAACTATACTTTCGCCCCAGAACCTTGGTGAGTACTGGGGCGAAAGCCCCTGTTGCCCCTGTGGAGTCGGCGCCTATGCATACTTGGGCAATGAAAGAGCATGTGTAGTTTTTCATGGCTATACATTTTCTTATGTAGTTTTCATTGACTGTAAAAATCTACTTGCAGTTTTCGAATTTTCTCTTGCTATCCGTATGAAGTTGTTGGGTTGACGCAATACATATCTGTGAAACAATGACAGTGTTAAATACGCAAGTACAGCCTGTGTTCTAAGAAATGCCGTCATCTCGAATTTCATCACTAGCCATAAAAAAAACTCATGAACTGCTCGGGTGCTTGAAATAAAAAGTCCATAACAAATTTCATTATTACTAACTCTCAACAGCTGTGAGCAGATATTTGATGTCGGTGAAGAACTTGATCAGCATGTGAGCCTCCGCCTTAAAATCCTTCTCGTCCTCAACGTAAACCTTTACCGAAACCCGCCTTAGTCGCGTCTCTACCTCCGCTCTCTGGGCTCTGACAATCGGACTCTGACCTTCCTTTGACATCTTTGGAAACCCCTCTGAAATGACGCAACGCTTGTGAATAAGCTGGTGCCCTTCATTTATTTTAATAGCAGCGCTCTAGAAAGTTTGAGTTTACGATTAAAAATTTATGGACAGATTTTGGATAAAAGGAAGAAGAAACTGCCTGACGAAAGTTAACTGCCGTTCTTCAAGAACTGTAAAACGTGAAAAGTGGTTTTGAGAGTGAACTGTTGTAAATAAGTATTGACACTGAGTGAAGTAAACTTGTAAAATGTTAACCTAGAAAACATAAATCTTTTTATCCGCGTTCGAAAGCCATATAAATGGACTCAAGTACCGAATACGAAATTTTTAATGTAGGCCTCGGATTTTAAGGTTCTGAATAAGTATTGGCTTTGATGCAGAGAAACGCACTTAAATCTTTGCCAACCATCAAACGCCGTGAATAGAGTTTTAGGTTTAAACTGCATGGGGTGCTCGGTATTAGAATGGTTAGCTCGGTATTGGAATGGTTAGCTCGGTATTAGAATGGTTAGCTCGGTATTAGAATGGTTAGCTCGGTATTGGAATGGTTAGCTCGGTATTAGAATGGTTAGCTCGGGATTAGAATGGTTAGCTCGGTATTAGAATGGATAGCTCGGTATTGGAATGATTAGCTCGGTATTGGAATGGTTAGCTCGGTATTAGAATGGTTAGCTCGGTATTAGAATGATTAGCTCGGTATTAGAATGGTTAGCTCGGTATTGGAATGGATAGCTCGGTATTAGAATGGCTAGCTCGGTATTACAATGGATAGCTCGGTATTGGAATGGTTAGCTCGGTATTAGAATGGTTAGCTCGGTATTAGACTGGTTGGCTCGGTATTGGAATGGTTAGCTCGGTATTAGAATGGTTAGCTCGGTATTAGAATGGTTAGCTCGGTATTAGAATGGATAGCTCGGTATTGGAATGGTTAGCTCGGTATTATAATGGTTAGCTCGGTATTAGAATGGTTAGCTCGGTATTAGACTGGTTGGCTCGGTATTAGAATGGTTGGCTCGGTATTGGAATGGTTAGCTCGGTATTAGAATGGTTAGCTCTGTAGTAGAGTGGTTAGCTCACGGAGCTCCTTGCACTGGAAGTGCTTCTGATAAGGTTGTACTGCGACAGGTGCTTTATAAATCCATAAATACAATACAATAACGTGTGGACTGTCGAGAGAGAGGTCGGGCATTTGAAATCCGCGCCAGGGGTAGAAATTTGGTTCGAGATTTATGCCCCACCTGCGCCCCCTATAGCCAACTCAGCTGTAATGAGTACACTGACAAGGTGGGAAGATGAGACGGCGTGGGAGAGGATTGGCCACCCGCCCTCATATGCCGAGGCTAAGAAAATGAAGGCGCTAACACTTCATACTCATGGCTGCCTCGGGGCTGGATTAAGGAACTGCTCTTCTTCTTAAACTGCATGAAAATTTACTCTTCTTGCTGCACATAATTATCCTGCAAAAAGAAGTTGAATAATGTCTAGTACTTGGGTGGTTGCCCATCACTGGAACGCTAAGTCATTAGGGAAGACTGAGTCTGCCATCCCCACCAGGGTCAATAAACGAGGACTGGTCGGAAGGTGATAAAAGCCTTGAATGCTTTCGTCATCTTTTGTGCTGCGGCCTAAGGATCGATCATGTCGAACGAGAACATAAAATTAGAACGTAGGTCGTTATTAACGACTCATAAGACTTGAGACTGTTAGACTCGACTGTTTAGTTTTGAGAGTGCATTCTGAGTGCCAAAGGAATGGTTACGACCGCAGTTTACGGACGGTTTTCATTTGCCCGTTTCTACCGGCTTTTCAATCTTCTTCGTGCAACTTATCCTCCTTTGACTTCCCAATGATGGAGCCGACAAATTTAATGGGTTTACAGGTTCAACAACTTCCGACAAAAACTGTCATATTTTTACACTCTCCGATTGGGAAATTAAGAAGACAAAATAACAAGAAGAGCAGTCCATTAAGCTAGCCGAAAGAGGCAGCCGTTGGTTTGAAGTTTTAACGGGGTCAACCCGAATCCCCGAAACCCGAATCCCCTAAAGCGCTGAAAATACACAAAAGCCCGATTTCCCGAAAACAGTTTCATAGAAAGCGGCCGAACTCTCGAAAACTATTCAAAGTTAAATTGTAAACTCATACGCGAGAAAGACCTAGCGTGGCCTTGATGCATCTCGAATTTACTGTCTATTCACATGTTTATTTGTAATTTTAGTCTAAAATCGATTTCGGGGATTCGGGCGAAATTCATTTCGGGGATTCGGGCCGCACCCGTTTTAACGACTTCGTTTTCTTGGCCTCGGCATATGAGGGCGGGTGGCAGTCCTCTCCCTTGCTCGCCAGCTCGTACCGTTGATGGTATATATATATATATATATATATATATATATATATATATATATATATATATATATATATATATATATATATATATATATATATATATATATATATATATATATACGGTCAGTCTATTCAATATAGTCGAGTTTGATTTGGGCACAAGAGGAGGGGAAATCTTCAAACAAATTTCTTCCATGGCTGGAATTTGAACCCCCGACCTCTCAGTTGACTGTCCAGCATGCTAACCACTACACTATAGTGCACCCACTAGAAACCGGAAAAGTTTTAAACTGAGAAGGGCATCTAGAAACTCGGGAATCAAAAAATGATAAATTTTCCCCTCACTAAACTCGCCATACAAAATTGTTTCTGCACGCAGCCCTGTCTGATATCGTTATAAGGTAAACGTTTTCGCTGTGTCCGAACAAGGTACTGCCAGGTAATCGCACCTTTGTGCTGGTACCATATGAAGGTAATGCCAGGTAATGATGATCTTTGTGCTGGTGCCATATCAAGGTAATTCAAGTAATCACACATTTGTGCTTGCACCATAATGAGGTAATCCCATTTGTGTGCTAATGCCTCAGTAATGTCGGTATTGTAAAACATAAGTAATTGCACTTTTGTGCAAATTGAAATTAAAGTGCCAGGTAAGGTATTTCTCATATTTCTTGCCCACAGCTTTGAAGACCAGCAGGTCTTTGAGACCTGGTCCGGCGGCTATTGGATCTTTTGACCGAGGCGCTGGCTCGACATTAATAGCTGCTAGGCTTGAACAATAAATTGCCAATTTTACCTGTTTGGGCGTGGATTCAAACCCTGAACTTGACACGCATTGTCTAGCAATAAAAATACAGGTACTGTGGCCTGCATTTTGTCAGACAATTATGTAGTCTTTCAGGTGACATCTGTTAGGTGTAGAACTCCGAATAATCTGGCAGAATTATGCAGGGGTCTATCCGTTATGTAATCGAATAAAAGCTGTCTAGGTGCAGGACACTTTTATTGCTCAGCAGTGTCTGGGTGCAAGCTTGGTGGCCTCATTACCTTTTAAGAGTATCTGTCTTTGTAACTGTGCGTGTCTGCCGTATATGTCTTGTCTGTATGCGTGTGTCTGTCTGATTCTGTCTGTTTGTCTGTCTGTATGTTTATGTCTGCTTGTGTTTTGCTTCTTTTCCTTTGAAAACAGGTAGTCGTCTGTCTGTCTGTCTGTCTGTCTGTCTGTCTGTCTGTTAGTCTGTCTGTTAGTCTGTCTGTCATCCTATGTAGTTCTCCATGTCAATGCCTTATAAAATCTTTAATTACTGTTGAAGGCATGTACAGACGGACACTTTTAGCCGAGAATCTTCTTATAGTCTGAAGACAATAGAAAAGAATTGGCCATGGAATACTGATAGGATTAAACCATTCAGTCTGCTCAGCCCACTAGGGGGCCAAAATTCCATTCTTAAGGCTTGAAGTACCGGACTCAATACTAGTGGCCGGTCACCGGTGTGAACATGTTTAAGTAGCCCCAGCGGTCAGTTGCGTGTGACTGACCAGATCTTATTTTTGAATATTGAGTAGGCTGTGTATTTGTCTATAGTCTATAGTTGTCTGCCCAACCCCAAGACCAGGATTTTGGAGTCTACCCCACACCCGTGGCTTGTTTACCCCTATAGTGAAGCCCTATAAACACACCTTTGATATTTGAGTGACCAGGTAACAGGCCTTCATTAAAGCCTGGAACAGGTAGAAGACGTTGTGTTGCATTTAGAAGTGGAGTTTGTTTCAGTTGAGTTAGGATTTTATTTTAATAAAAGTAGATATTTAATTGATTTTTTAGTTGATTGTAATTGGTTAATTGATTATAATTAATGAATGGTTTAATTAAGCATGAATGATTTCATAAATGAAGTACTCCTGTTCTCAATGTAATGGTACATTTTTACCACTAACATCATAATTTTTTAAGATCAAGTTTTCTTACATATATTTTCATGTGTGATTTCTAAAGGATTGTTATTTATGTTATTTTTCAGTTTTTTTAAATTTTATTAGCACTTTGGACAATTTTACACAGTTATTTAAACTAATTTTTCACAGAACATTTTTATATTGTTTGAGTTATTTTGATTTGAGTTGGTTTTTTAATTTGTTTTACTTTATTGTCATTGTTGGATTATATCATACAGGTTTTTCAAACAAATGTTTTTTAAACTATTCTTTTTCCTGTAATAGTATAGTTTTCATAAATGACTTTAAAGTGGTTTCTCAATTTTTTTGTAGGGTGGTTGTGATTTGTCGATGAAGCAAGATGATGATAATCCTTCCGACCCCAGCAACTTGATGCCAATCCAAGTTGGTCTGCACTCTCCTGCCTCAGTCCCGCCACAGTACCACCCTTTCTGGACTGGTCAGACGATGGAGAAGCCACCCAGCGATGGAACACCGAGCTCCAGTTTTCCAAGCTCCAGCGGGCATGGGTATGGTTTCAAGACGGAGAGACCCGATGGAATGACAAGCGACTCTGCCAAGTCTCCGCAGCAAAATGCATTCCAGTTTCCTCAGGGATTCAACCCGGCTTATCCAAACGGAGTACCTCCGTTGACGTTTGCGAACGGTGCTCCGGTTATGAGATTTCCAAACAGTCTTCCTTCTTCCATGTTTCCGGGTGGAATGCCGAGTCTTGCAGTTAATAACGATGCTCTGATCTGGAGAATGTTGATGGATACCTACTCCAGGATGACGAGCCATCGGAATGAACTGATGAAGAACCACATGAACCGTCTACAGATGCAGAATCCAGTCGAGTATCCAATGCAGTTTGCCGCAATGGACCAAAGAGCAATGGCACACAGCACCCCTTCGAAACTGCACGAAAACCAGCAACAGTCGAGACCGAGTTTTTCCTCCATGGAAAACTTCCAACAACAGACAATGGGTTTGGGATACAGCAGTCCGCTGCCAAACAACACGATGGATCTTTCTGCGTCGAAGAAGAAGTCCTCGAGAGCACGGAAGATGGGTAAGAAGTCTTCCCCAATTCCCCAACTGGATGATCCCCAAAATTTGATCAAGAATTTCTCATCTGACGCAAGTGTTACCCATCCACTTGCGTTTTCATCTGCTTACTCTCCCTTTGCTTTCCCAAATTCCGTACCTGCGCCTCATTTTGCCACCACGTCGAACCCCAGTCCATCTTCCATCAACGTGAAATCTGAACCAGTAATAAATGATACTTCAACGACATTGTATCTTCCACCGACCAACAAGGAAACTGTCGCCCATTCGGAAATCCAAAGTCCAAGTCTGCGAAGTCGCGAGGTACTGGTCCCCGATCATCCGATGAGTTGCAGCACCGAAGACCCAACGGAAACTGGGAGTGGCCGTACGGAATGCAACATTCGGCAGAACAAGTCTTCAGAGATGCGGGAATCGTTATCGAGAAGCAGTGCTCGGAAAACGCCCCCTGAAGTCACGCTGAAGCAAGAGTTGACATCGGAAGAGAATCTTCTCTACACAAGTGGTAAGTTTATGTTCAGTGGTATTGTGCGCTGTGGAGGTATCTAAAGGAGCTATATCAAGTGCCTTGATACATTCATGTGTGCCCATATGTATATATATATATATATATATACACATACATATATATATATATATATATATATGTGTATGCTTGCATACATATATGCATGCATACACATACATACATAGAGAGGCACTACATACACATACACATGTATGCACGGAGAGGCATTTCAGTAGCACTGTATTAAGTGCCTTGCTACTGGCATACATACCTGTGCTGAGGGTCTTCGTCTGAGAGGGAGTGTGCGAGGAGACCTGTTCGTTGCTCGGACGAAGACAAAGTTTGGGGACCGGGCCTTCTCCGTGGTGGACCGCGTTGCTGGAATGGTCTTCCACCCGATGTCCGTTCTGCGCCATCAATTGAAGCATTCAAGTCCAGGCTCAAGCGTCATCTCTTCGCCAAGGCTTATCTTCCTGATGAATAGGACCGGATGTTATATTAGACTGTAGGTGATGTCTGTACAGCGCCCTTGTAGCGGCATGGTCGTGTAAAGGCGCTCTAGAAATTGTCCGTGTTATTATTTTACCTACGTATGTACATATATGCAGACATCCATATCTGTTTTTGGTGAATTATAGCAAGTTCAGGGTTATTAAGAGATGGTGTTATTTTCTTAAGCTTTTACCTAACCTTACAGTACCATACCTTCTGTGCTATACCATACCTTAGCATGCTTTACCTTACCAGTTACCATACCTTACCAGTTACCATACACTGGAATTAACTGACCTGGTAATGCCATACTTTCTGTACCATACCACATCCAGGCAATAACTGGCAGAGAAGAGCAGTTACAGATTCTCCGATGAGTCAGCAAAGTGAGCATCGTTATTGTGGTTATTAATGTTTGAGGTATGAGAGAGCGCCACCTGTTGTCTCCTGCTGAGAAATTTTGAATATAAATGAACTGTTTTGCATATTCATTTGTCCAATTGACATGTGGGTCGGAATGTCATGACCAGTGAAACTGGTGACAAGCTGTAGGTTGAATAAATGGTTGTAAGAATGTATGGTAGCTTTTGCAGATACAAGGAAGCAATTGATTAAATTTAATTAATTTGGGTTTAATATAATTACTTAGCTGTTAATTAGTAACTTCTAAGGCGTTAATGCTCAAGGCTTTGGCCGATGGTGCTCCAGTACCACGCCTTAATTGGGTCAGGTCATTAGCTACTTGGCTCAGAGTCAGTCAGTCAGTCAATGTCAGTCTTGCACAGGAAGTAGTCATTGTAGGTGAGTCATTAGGTCTTTTAGTGAAGCCCACGTTTGTCTTGGCCATTTAGTTGTCAAAGTCTGGGTATCTTTTGATTGTCTGCACATCATTTAATCAAGCGCAAGTCTTGTTCTTGGAATTATCATTTGTAGACCAGCTCGTAAGTCATTAAAGCCATTTAGTCGCAGGGAAGTTTTTGTCTCTAGAGGTGGTTGTTGTAAGCCAGCCATTGGGTCATTTAGTCAAATCACGCTTGTTTTGCTCTGGGAGAGGTCATATTAGACCAGCAGTGGGTCATTGAGTCCAGTCCATGTCTGTTTACCATGTATCTCTGGAAGCAATTGTTGTACGCCATCACACAGTCTTTAGTCATTTAGTGCTTGTTTTGCATTGAGGTGGTCATTTTAGGCCAACCAGTGAGTCATTTTGTTATTGTCTCCAGGTGATCCTTCACTGCCCTTGAATATCCTCAATCACCCTCTTAGGAATGACTGACTTACCTTTAGTATTCCAATATTCTCTGTGTTTCTGATTTTACCTTTGTACCCTCTGTATACACCCCAGATATTTGTCTTACCAGAGCACATTGCCCAGAAATATATGCTATACAGAGGAACGGGTATGTGTTATCTGTAAATAACCTCCTTCTGAAGCCAGTCACTATATGGGCTCTGTCTTCAGTGTATTGTTTACTTTGGGTCGGTGTTGCTAATTCCGGAAACAATGGCTGTCTTCTATTTACACTGGTCTGTGATCCACAGACGAAACATTTATACACATACACATATATATATACATGTGTATTTAAATGTTTATATATATACATGTGTGTATATACATAAATGTAATATACATATGTACGTATGTTTGCATAAATACATCTAATATATATATATATATATATAAATATGTTTGTGTGTGTATATATATATACAATTTTACATACATTAAATATATATATATATATATATATTATGTATAATTGTATATACATCTGATTATGTCTTGTATATCAAAAAAATGTATTATATATGCATATAAAATTATGTAAGCTTTCACCTAGCATAACAGTACCATGCCTTCTGTACTATACCGTACGTATACATGCATTCTATACATGTATTCCCATGTATTTCTATTTGAGTCGACAGTTGGTGGTTACTTTTAAACAAAGGTAATCGATGAATGGTGTTTACTTTTAAACAAAGGTAATAGTAGGAATGGTGTTTGTAATGCGATCCATCTTTTCTTCCTTCCTTCTTTGCCAAGCAACCATTCTTTCTCTCCTTCTTCCCTAACTCCTTCCCTTCCTTCATCGGCTCATCATTCCCTTTTCCTTCCATCCTTCTGTCATTCAATCATTCATGAGTTACATTTCGCAATCACTTCAAAGAAGTACTGTATTAGTTTTCTGATAAAGTGAGAACATTTTTATGTGAAGCAGAAAAATAAAATTCTTATCCCTAAAATGATTTCAGTGTATTGTGAAAACGTCTCGGAGGCACTTGACCGTGGTTACCTAACAAAAAATAAATAAAATAAACGACATGATCGTATTCGAAATCATAATCGTAAACTCTACATTTCTAAAGTGCTACTCTAAAGCAAAGCATAGGGCACCATCTTATTCACGAGTGCTGTGTCATGTCAGAGGGTTTGTAAAGAGATACAGACTGAAGGTCCAACTCCTGTTGGCAGAGAAGCTGCTAAACAGGTGAGATGTTTCTTGTGCATATTAATTCGTAAGTAAGTATGTTAGTATCTGAGCAGTTACATAGCGCGGGTAGGATTTGCTGTAATACTACAATATATTGATGAGTTACTGCTGTCATTTGTAGGAGATGGTGCGGAAGTGTCGGACATGCGCGGTGAAAGTCCTTGGCCGGACAAAAGGCAGCCAAGTCCTGCAGAGAATGAGAATGTTTGCATGGATTCCTCTGGAAGTGGTAGAAGTCTCGGCTTTTCACTCTACGGCGCTGCTCCGTCGCAACATGTGGCTACTTCCCTGCGACGGAAGAAGATTCTGCGCTGCAGGAGGTGCTCCTTCGTGACGACAGAGAAGGTACCAGAACATTCAGGTTGTGGTGGTAGTTGTAGTGGTGGTGGTGGTAGTTGTAGTGGTGGTGGTGGTGATAGTAGTGGTGGTGGTGGTGGTGGTAGTGGTGATACTTGTTATGATGAAACTTACGATACATGTAGAACACGGTAGCCAATTGGTTAAAGCACTTGCCTTGCAGCGCGGAGAGTACGGGTTCAAACTTCCACTGAGATGGTTACTGTGTAGGGGCCTTGGGCAAGCTTCCACTTACAACTGCTCTTGGCCATCAATTGGTGCTTGGTCATTAGATAATGATGCTTAATAAATACATAATAATAATAGTTGATGATGTTGAGACTTGTGATGATGATAACGACAAGGATGTAAATTATGATGGTGACAAAGACAATGATGATGACAATGGCGATGCCAGACATATCAATCAAAGCAATGTCCGTATGTCACTATCATCCTTTGGTTACAGAAATTTACTAACAACTTGCTTCCGAGCCATCAGTCCTACTATTCATACTGTTTCTGTATATATATATACATATTGCAATCGTATCATGTAAGTATGCATCTAGATACTTAACATAGCACCTTTTAAGTATCTCACAGAAGCACTTCTGTCTGCACTAGCCTATGTGATGATTTAATGTCATTACAAACGAAAATATTACACACCAGTTAGCAAAACAATTAGCAATTAGCTGGAAGAGTCACCAGTGGTGGGCACACACACACACACACACACACACACACACACACACACACACACACACACACACACACACACACACACACACACACACACACACACACACACACACACACACACACACACACACACACACACACACACACACACACACACACACACACACACACACACACACACACACACAACACAAACACAAACACAAACACAAACACAAACACAAACACACACACAAACACACACTGGAACAGTCTAAACGTCTAGTGTAGTTTTGACAGGACCCAGCCATGTCTCTAGTAAAATAAAGTATAAGTATATACTGTAAATACTCATACTCATATAAATACTCATACTCATATAAATACATATAAATACATATCACACATACTCGTATAAATACTCATACATATACTTGTATATGTGAATACTCGTATAAGTATATACTGTAAATAGTAAAAATGTAAAAATGCTGTAAAGTATTTATATGTATACCCTTTAGAAAATGATTTAATTACTGTACTTTATATAGTAATTCTAGCCATACATCTTGATACATGTATACATACATAATAATAATAATAATCTTCGTTTAATATCTTCAAACTGACAATAACGCAGTATGATTACAAATCAGTATGAACGGATGATCACAAGTTATTACAGGAGTCGAATTTAATTGTACACGGCAGCCATGCAAGGCGCCCATCACGTCCTACATCTCATTTTAACAACGCGCCATCTCGCGAATGAAAGGCTGAGTGGACCTAAATTTGGGAAGGTTGCGGGAAGCGATCCCGCTACCTCTTGCTCTTCATGCCGGTGATGTTACCACTACTCTATGGACCCCCCCCATGCATGCATGCAGACTTACACATATACAAGCAGACAAGCAACACACACACGATTTTGCTTTTGATAGCATGCATTTCAGTAAGCCACTGAGTGTTCTAGTGTTTCCATTAATTGATGTTTGTTATGTTTGACTTTTCCAGGAAGCCTTCTACAAACATAAATACGAACATTTTCCACCCGAACGACTGATGGTGTGCACAGAATGCACATTCGTCACTCAACTGAAACATCATTTCCAATATCACATCAACACGCACAAGGGCGTTCGACCGTATCCATGCTCCATGTGCGACTACCGAGGTACGAACCTCGCTATGCTCAAAAGTCATATGAAAACTCACAAAAAGTACAGTTGCGCAGACTGCGAATATTCTGCGTCTTCAATCGAAATTCTTCAGGCGCACATGAATGCGGAGAATCACAAAGCCGCGCCAGTTCTGAATGCAATGCGTGTGATGAGTCGAGTTGTCGGTCTTGGAAACAAAAGGAAAAACCCGAATTCGCGGCATCCTGGAGGTTTGAAGACGCGGAAGAGGTTCGCGTTGAACGGCTCGCAGATGGATTCTGTTGCACTTCCGACAACAGAGCCAACTGACTCGTTTGCCACTCCTCTGAATGCCTCTGCTCTGAATGCGTACCATCTGAACCAGTCTTTTGGTCCGTCCCACCTCAGTCCACAGAACCAACTGGGTGGTCTTGGTGTTGGTGGATCTTCCGCTGTTTGGCCTGGATCGTTGAATCTCTGGCCAGGAGCGTTTCCTTTGGCAGGGAGCCCTGGCCAGTTGGCATCTTCCTTTGCTCTACCTCAGCCGCTGCCTTTCAGCGCTAAGTCCAGTGAGAATCCGTTGCTTACTTGTGAGTTCTGCTCCTTTAGTACCTCTAATCAAAGTCACTTGATGCACCACGTTACGAGTCAGCACCGACAGTTGCTCAATAGCATCCTTCAAAGTAGTGAACTACCTCTGGATGGGTCCTCAGGGTCACGACCAATGTCTCACAATCGAAAATCAACACCACCCAGAACTACCCTGTCCTCACCCAGCTTGCATTCAGGTGGCAACTCTTTGCCCCGTTTCTCGGGCAACGACCATGCTGCTGACAACCGTTCAGTTGACCCCTCTGTCATCGCTGTTGAAAAAATGGATTCCCAGGTCTCCCAAGGTAAAGCGAATCCAGTTCTTCCTTTGGATCTCAGCTGTGTGCAAGAGCCTTGTCAGAAACCGTCACGTCGCAAGGGAGTGGCGCGCAAACTCGCTGTGGAGCAGATCGAGGATGAAGACGTAACCGAATACTTTTCCGACTTCCTGCCAACTCCGCAAGAGTTTTGCGACAAGAGCGTCGCCGGTGCAGCAGAGCACGTTTCTGATTCAAGAGAACATTCCGAAATGCGCTCTGACCCAAAAATGGAAACCGAGTTGGAGGAGTTGATCCAGGAAAGCCAGAACAAGGAACAGGTGGACCTTTTACAGGAAACGTCGAAGTCATCTTCACAGAGACTTCTTTCAAAGCCAGGTGACAAACCCAACTTGATTTCAGGGAAAAACTGTAAAGAAAAAGCAGCGCCTATGCCGCCTCTGTTGGATGTGAAACAGGAAGGCGATGTAAGAAAAGACGGTCAGCTGGATACTGCAAAGAGAAATTCCGCAACGAACAAAAAGTCGCCATCGAAAACTTACAAATGTCACCACTGCGGGATCATTTTCCTAGACTACATTCTCTACAGCATGCACAGCGGGTACCATAACTTTGACGATCCGCTACGATGCAACATATGCGGTCGCAGGTCCAACGACATCCACGAGTTCTACACGCACATAGGGAAGTACGCACATCCGGAGTCCTAACCTATCTCTGACATGCGCTGTTTCTACCTGCAGTTTCCACTGTCGAGTCGTTTCTGGTGCTGTGAGCATGAACGAGAGCCGTTCATTTTTCTGTTTCTGTTCATAAGTTTTGAATTATTAGATGAACTGCTGGGTTTTCCACTCTCTTGATTACCTCGTTGAATTGACTGCTGTTTTTTGTAATGTTTTTTTGTACGGATTTGTTCAGTCACCTCTCGGAAGTACATTGACTTTCGCATCGGTTGTTTTTCCTACGGTCACTGGGTAGTAGATAATTCTGTAGTTGTATTTTCTTTTTTATATGTTTTACGCTGTGACGGATGTTATTAGCATCTAGTTTAGTCACAAATGGTTTTCTGGTCCAGCCGATTCGGTTGCTTTATTTGCCCAGAAACTTGCGTGTTAGTTTTGTAAAGCTGCAAAGACTTGTACAGAAAACATGTACTGATTGTATTTAATTTATTTGTTTTTTTCTTCAAAGTTTTGTAGTGCAATGTTTGTTTTCATTTCAGTTATTTTGCATTTTTGTTTTGCTGATGGGGGTTGATACCCCCAGAGACGGGTGTTCACCACTCAGAGATGGGTGAAATAAGTTGTGCATGTATTTTACGAGATAAGCATAATGAAGATACAATGGTCAGTGTAGTTTTGAGTCCAAGTTCTATAAAAGTCATTTGGCCAAAGAAGAAGAGCAGTACGTTAAGCTAAACTCTGAAGGGCAGCGTGCGTTGGCAAAGTCCTGGTTTAAATCTTAAAACAGAATATCAAATGTGACTTAAAAAATATAGATCATGCAGGTGCCATCTTCGAACCTGAAGATATCTTGCAATTCGTGTAGTTATTAGAAATTTATATCCGAATATTTTATATCTGTTAGAAATAACAAGGGCTTAATACAAAAAGCCCTGGATGACAGTGATAAACAGAATAGTTGTGAGTTGAAGAAGTGTGATTTAGAAGTTACTGGATGAAATAGACGTTATGCAATCATATGTAATCTATTGGTAAACTTGTTTAGCTCTTGTTGAATAAATCAAGGTATCGGAGGTGCTTTTGAGCATTTTTCTGTAATACCTTTTTTCTCTGATATAATAGAGGCTGTCTTATTTGTTTGAGTGGTATATCATGACACAACAACTAAAATCTTTCTGATTTGCAGCTTGTTTCTGTAGTGTAATAATGGTTTAGAGTTTAGACCGAAGTTTCTTTGCACAAGGCTCGGTTTACTTTAGTAGCTGATGTAAAGACTCGTTTGTTTTTATATCTGTTTAGTTTTCCATGTATAATATGCTTTCTTTTTGCCACCTAATGTGAAGGGTGCTCCTTGGTTTAGTTCATCTTTGAGTTGAGACTGAAGTTTATTAAGTCTTAGTGCTTTAGTGTTTGTTTAGTTTACAAGTAGGTACTTGTTAATGACAGCATAAATTAAGGGACGTGTCCGCGTGTAAAGGTGCGGAAGAATAATATCATAAAATGTTAGAATAGAATAAAGTTTAAAGGATAGAATAAAGTTTAAAGATGTGAAAAAATTATGAATGAAATTTAGCACAAATTGAATTGAGTAAAGTTCAAAGCATTAAATAGTATGAAATGAATTTTAAAGATGTGAAAGGAAGAGAATAGAATAAAGTTTAAAGAATGAAATATAATAGAATGAAATTTAAAGAATGAAATATAATAGAATGAAATTTAAAGAATGAAATATAATAGAATGAAATGTAAAGATGTGAAAGAATAAAGATAAAAAAGAATAGAATAAAGTTTAAAGGAAATAGCAAAGTTTAAAGATAGGAATAAAGCTTAAAGATGTGAATGAATGATAGCAGAATGAAATTTAATAGAATAAAGTTTAAAGATTAAATAGAATCGAATATAGTTTGAAGATGTAAAAGAATCTTAAATCCTATTTAGGAATTTAAGAATATGTGAATTCTGTGACCTTCGCGCAATGTACTCGTTCTAATTCTAGTGTTACCAGCAGAATGGTTGATTGTTAATGTGTTGAATGTTGTGACCAGAGTTTGCAGTTCAAATCCTGGCTCAGATGTGAAATTGAAAGACTGTTGTGAAACCATGAATTCTGTAAGGAATGTAGTTGTGAACTTGTTGCATTACTGTTGTTGCACGAGTGCTTGAGCCAAGGCATCTGTTAACTTAGGACCATGCATCTGAGGAATTCGGTTGATGCATTATATAAATGAATGGTTGACATAGCTTACCTTTCACAGTATTAGTACTTGATGTTCTTTTTTCTATTTTCGGAAAACACGTATAAAATAATAAAATGGATTAATTTGAATTTAGATGATTTTGTTTGTTTTTCAAGTAATTTTATTTTGAAGAAGGCGCTCAAAATGGCTCCTAATAACCTGCTCATTTGCATTTCATAGATATTCATGGTTTTTATCTGTCGATGCTTTTTGCATTAAATACTGTAGAAGTTGCTTTCTGTTTAACTCTTCAGCACAAGCCTGCTTTTCAGCTTTGTCAGCTGAGCTTTTTCCTATTTGCCTGAAGTTTCCAGTGATCTGAGCATTGTCTAGAGTGGATTTCAGATAGAGAGAAATAGCTAAGCCAAATAGAATTTATTTAATATATTATTTAGACTGTCTGCGAACTATGAATGGGTGTACATTGAACATGCACACGCATGTGAGACCGCCGGTGCTGACTCATTGACTTATTTACTGATTTAAGTTTCTCCTCTTAGTGACATTTAACATCATATAGGTCGACTGAGAGACAGACTCTAATTGGGCTTTCGTGTGGCTATATGGGCGATATATAAATTTCAAAATGCACAATATATATATTATATATACATAATATATATATATATATATATATATATATATACATGTGTGTGTGTGTGTGTGTGTGTGTGTGTGTGTGTGTGTGTGTGTGTGTGTGTGTGTGTGTGTGTGTGTGTGTGTGTGTGTGTGTGTGTGTGTGTGTGTGTGTGTGTGTGTGTGTGTGTGTGTGTGTGTGTGTGTGTGTGTGTGTGTGTGTGTGTGTGTGTGTGTGTGTGTACTGCGCTCTATGATAAGCCGGAAGTGGACTGCTCAGCCAAAAACATTTTTAATCAGCTCTCTTCGTAAGTAGGATGAATGTTTGATGTTTCTCAATTAAGTGCTGCTTGATAAAGAAGAAGATGATGGTGATGATAAAGAGCAGTACCTTAAGCTAGTGTTAGTGACTTCATTTTCTTAGCCTCAGCATATGAGGGCAGATGGCCAGTCTTCTCCCTCGCCGTCTTCTCTTCCCACCGACAGTGTACATTCAGTGTACTCATTATAGTTTAGTTGGCTAGGGGGTACAGATGGAACAGAAATACACTTCTGCCGTGAACCCATGACCTCTCAATTGACAGTCTAGCGCGCTAACCAATACACTATCCAGCACCCCGCTGCTTGATAAAGGTGACGCATTCAAACGTAACGTTTCTACTCTGCAAGCATGCTCACATGGAGCCCCTACAGGATCCATATTTCCATATGGGACCTGTAGGCCCTAGCATATGGATCTCGTGGTCATTCTGACAGGGTAGGTTCCATAGCAGAATGTACGGGAGACGTTCATTTCCTCCCTTCGGCCTTTGGACTGGCAATGGACGAATCCCAAGGTCCTGGGGCCTGTGACTTGTCAACTGTTCAAATATTAACCAACAGTCTAGTCTAGTATAGGTGTTTCACTTTAATTTTTTTCTCAAGACCGTTGGGAGAGGCTGAAATAAATTAGTCTGTATACTTGGTCAACTGTTGCTCTCCAAGGAAAGACTTCAGCACTTGAAACTATTACCAGCGCAAAGATATTCAAAAGCTCCTCTTTTCCATCCATCTGCATTTCTTATTTTATTTCTTTGTCACCCCACCGTTAGGCGGGGCTGAGATAAATTAGTCTATAGACTCATTGTAATGTTCCTCTCCACGGAAATCTTTAGTAAAAGGCGAAAGATTTATTCGTGGATTGAAGAGAAACCAGAGTTAAGGTCAAGTCCTAGGTCGCAGGTATTTGAATTTTAAGTGTGCGATTCGAAAAGGTGTTTAGAGATCACCTGGGAAATAAAGATTGTCAAGGCTAAACTTTAAAGACGATTTCAATCAGTCTTCTCATAAACATGTTAAGAAAATTTCTAATATTTCTGTAAACATTAAAATTTCATTCGAAGAAGCTGTAGATAAGCATTTTGTAAGAGATTAATTAAAAGTTACTCAACGGTAAGGCCAGCGACACCTAGCGAATGAAAGCGAATAATATTTAAGGCAGAATTTCGTCACTAGGCTACTTAATTAGCGATGATCAATCAAGAGGGATGATCTACTTACTTTAATATTCTTGCTGTTTTTCGTAAACAGAGAACTGGACACGATTTTCCCCTATCGATTTCAAAGGCCTCTGATGCCATAAGACGTCGTTAAATAAATCTAATTAAATTTTAAAATTAGATCGCTGAGTCTATCTATTGACAATTGGTTAAACGTGTTGTCTAAACTCTAACTGCACAGCTACAGGCAGTGGCGGCGATCTTGTCTGAGAGGTGGGGGGCAAAGTCGCCCATGGTCGTCTGGTCGATAAAAAAGTTTCCACGACTTTTGTAAATAGTTCATCTCCCAAAAAAGTTCATGACCTTTTTTTAGTCATTCACCTCTTTTTGACAACTTTTCCCGGCCTCCCAACTATAATGTGTCATCATTACCTTCTTACGAATTCTCATGGCTTTTTTACGATTTCGTCTCCAACTAAATTTCATGACCTTTTTTCGGAAAATTCTTCTCCGAATGACTTTTTCTTACATTCTTTCTTACTTTCTCAGATTTTTCGGGGGACACTTCTCCTCAAAAAAATCAGTTTTACCTCATCTTGTCAAAAAAGGCTGTCAAAACCCTCACACGCATTTACATTTGTTCGCCTATTTTCTTGTTTCTTACAAATGTGGGGGGGGCAAATGTATGGCGTGTCCCCCACTTTTAAAGGTGGGGGGACATGTCCCCCCGTACCCCCATGATCGCCGCCCATGGCTACAGGCCTAAGGTAAGGCAAGTTCGTCACTTCGTCGTCAGTTTTGTAGGCTGTACAGGAATGGCAGGTTACTCGTTAATATAATTGTTTATTCAGGTTCATCCTTACAATACAATACAATCTGGAATCAAAGTAATATATAGGCCTAATTAGCCGTTTACGCTGTTGATGGGAAGATCAGACGATACTGGAGAGTCCAGGACTGGCAATTCTTCCAAACTTCCAAGCTTTCTCTTCCTCACCGAAACCCGCCTTAACAGCTGCTCTGCCTGCTCTCTCTGGTCTCTCTTGCAACTGGATTCGGACTTCCATTGGACATCTCTGGGCCACCCTTTGGATACGACGCAGCGCTCGTGAATAAACTGGTGCCCTACGCTTAGCTAGTAGCGCTTTTTACTTTAGAAAAATGAAGCTTACGATTACGTTCACATGTATACGCAGAGGCTAAAGCAAGCAAGTATTTAAACTCCACTGTTTTCGGGCGGTGCCAGTCCCAAGCCTGGATAAAGAGGAGGGCGGCGTAAACGGCCTCACAGCCTCAGGATGTCGTTAAACACTGCAAAATATTACTAAAGTCTTTATAGAGGACCTAGACAGACTTTCAGACCAGGAAAATAACTGAGGACCAGTTTTAGTCATCAAGACCGTAAGACTCAGTGTCAGCTGGTTTCAACCAGCAATTTTATTTGCTCCGCTTGGCTGATAATTCATAATGCTGACATTAATTCCTCAATGTTGACTTCCGTGTTTCCTTTCCTTTTACCCATTGTTTGCGAATTCGTCGCATTTGTTTGAACTACTTCCCTTCCGCGGTAGTATAACTCTCATATAAACTTGTTTGGGGAATGAACGTAACGTTATGCCCCAAACCAAGGGCATATGTTTATGTTCTTGGTGAACGGGCTTTTCTGTTGCTGGACCTAAACATTTTGGAATTCCCACCCGTTGTCTGTTCGTTCGCAGTCAGTTGTGTCATTTCTTTCTCTACTCATCTTTTTCAAATCGCTAACTCACCATATACTGCTTGGCTGCAGTCTTAGCGGACTGCTCTACTGCATGCATATTGACCTGCGTGGTTTGGTGCGCCATTGGTTGATGCCTTGTGCATTAGACACCGGCGCTATTGTGTTTGCTAATTAATATTAACAACAATAGTATTAATAATATCCAGTTAGGTCCTTTGAACAGGGGCGTCTACACCATAGAAACCTTGGAGCAAATGCTCCATCCAAGAAATAGGGGGGGGGATCTGTCAGTGAATGTGCCATCATTTTAAGGGGGAAGGAACGGGAAGGGGGGAAGAAGAGGTGGAAAAGGGACGTTGCTCCAATGACTTAGGGGGGATAGACACCCCTGCCTTTGAATCCGCCCTCAGTTAATTCCACTGTCACACCACGCATCCATTTTATGAGAACTGTCAAGTAGCCCACTTGTTCCCCAGGCACACGTGTGTATATATATATTTATATATATATATATATATATATATATATATATATATATATATATATATATATATATATATCTACTGTAGGCCCTACATACATATACTGCATATATATAATATACTGTATATATATGCATATCCACTGGGTGTTCATTGATACCTCTCGACCGTAATTCCTTTAGCGCCATGATATCCTGTATAATGACAGAGTTCACAGTGCTTTGGCCGATGTGATGTTAACCTTCGCAGGCTTCGCTCGATTGTATTACGTATGATTGGCAGAAGACTCTTCGAATGTGATTTTTGATTGTCAGCAGGCAGCTAAAACCTTGTGCAAGGAGATGGGAAATGTAAAGGAAAACCGATCTCCAGGGAGTTGTAGCATGAATCAAAGTAGGAAAGACATATAATTATGGACAGAAGCAAGTGTAAGGTACCGGTAACGTAAATCTAAAAAAATTGTCTACAGTTCCCACACTGTATGATACGATGCTATGGAAGTATCGCAATGTATATAAGAAAATGTATCTCGAGTGGAAGAAAGTTCCCCCTCTCCAGGCTCTCCCAAATCATACTATGGGTAAAATGGCCACACCCCCTGCAGCAGGTCGTAAGTGGGGTAAAACACTTCATGCATGCGCTGCATAGATTCCATAGAGATGAGGGCTTCGAGTATCGTTGAACTGGTTGTGGAACTGCATGGCTATAGGGGAATGAAAGCATCCGAACGCGTCTTCACGCGTCTAGCATCCTCCGACACAGCAAGCATTCGATCGGATAGGCTACGCGGATGAGGATTGTCACACCGGCATCAGCATCAGCCAGCTGCCGTAGCCACAAGTCATCTCACAAAAGCACTATATATAGTCGGCAAATCGTTAAGCGAGTTGTCTTAGATTTCTAAACTAAGATTAGATTAGATTGGAGTGTTATCTAAATCTTTCGACTGATCATCGTATTCATCATGTTTGCGTTCTTTACGTTCGGTGTTTGGATGCTGATGATGGCGACATCTGGCGGTCTTTTCTGTTCGGCCGTTACACTACAGGAAACGCTGTTCTTCCAGAATCCCACGAACCCCGCATCTGAGGTCCAGGCTTCGTCCGGTGGAAACGTGGTGCTGGAGTGCGAGGCCGGTGGAAATCCCACTCCACTGATACGGTGGATCAGAAAGGGACAACAGATCGTACAGGTTACGTTGTAATTGTAAATGAACATTTATATAGCGCCGCTCAAAGAGCAATAGAAATCAGAGGCGCTCTTTACCGTGTCTATTACCAGACACTCTATGCCATATCTATAACCAGACACTACTTACCGTGTCTAGTGAACGCTGCATCGTCTTTTTATTTCGTTGTGTGGCTACTGTTCAGCGACACTGCCAGAACGAAGATGATTAGCGTCGCCTTCCTCCTTTATCCATGCTTGGGACTGGCACAACAGAGTATTGACAGTGGCGGATCGAGTTTCTTCCCGTATCGAAAGCCACCATTCTTATATAGCGTAGGCCTATTTAACGACCAATAAATTTGAGTTAGTGACTAGTGTTCGATTTGCCTATTACGGTCCTTGCTATAGCAGAGGACATTTCCAGCCATAATGAGCTCCAGTTCCTAAGCTGACTAATTCCTCCCATGACTCATCTGATCCTCCGCCTTCCAATTCTTCTCGCCCTAAACGACACCCGCCTAAACAGCTGCTCTGTCCATTGCCTTCTAGATACTGATCTGGATTCCTGGAAGCCGGACTCGGACCTCCTTTCACTACCCTCTCGAAAGCCCTCTGACTTGACGCCAGTGCATATTTTAAGGAATTTAGTCTACTGGGACAAAATACAAAATCAGCCATGACCTTTTTTGGAACTCGTCTCTGAAAAAACTTTTATGACCTTTTTTGGGAAT
>OY744606.1:4297691-4480191 GCA_963556255.1 Allolobophora icterica | reverse complement strand
TTCATCGTTGAGTGCAAAATGGACTACGTCGTCGATTGTCTTCATTAAACCGGGCTTTTTCAGAAATTACGAATCTGAGATCACGATACATTCATAGAGATGGCCAGCAATACGTTATAATCGATCAAAACTATTACCTCATTGATGTCAGCAATCTTCCGCTTTGAAAACTCTTTTCTTTTTTCTCGATCTTCAGCGCTTCCAGTTAGTAGTCTGTGCAGGCTTCTGGACTTTTGGCATTTTAGTTTAGACACCGAATCCAAATGAATTTTCTGAGTAAGGTGGCGCTTCAAGTAATCCATTTTCCAGTCGTCCCAGCGTTTCCCGTTACTGAAATCGCCAACAGCACGAGCTTGTTGACACAACTGACAAACGACATCATCAGTTCTCGCACGATAAATGAAGACATCGTCCAATTTCCTTCGTCTGTGTTCTGCTGACGTTGGAAGTTCTGTCTCTACCAGCTCACTAAGCCATTCGGTTTTAAACTTAGAACTACACTTTTTCTTGAAAAACTGTCTAATCTAATATGGTCTGGTTCGTTTTACGTTTCGACATCGGTTACAAATTTTAGTCACAAAGAAATATTATGCTGTATGAAACCGGTAGCAACTTTCAAAGTGGAATCCTATAGGGATAATCTGATGGACACACAGACCTAATTATAGTAATTAAGGCATCATCGGTGATTCGGGTGGAAGCTAGCTAGCCGGCAAAGCCGCAGAGCGGCTAGACAGCTCTCTAGCATTAGGTTTATCAGCAAGATCTTTCCAGTCAGTGGAGAAACCTTGGACAACCAGCATACCTCTCAAATCTCAGTAGACTATCAGCAAGATCTTTCCACTCAGTGGAGAAAACCTCGGGCTATCAGCATCCCTCTCCATAGGCTGACCCACTAAGCTAGTCTGCTGCTTATGAGTCAACGCAGGACGTCCCAGTTAATGAGAGATTGACACAGACAGACACTGAATGTGGAGGTGTGATCACCGATCCATTAATAGAAATCCGTGGTTGTGACCAACGGTAGTGGCTGGTATGCTCCTCTACGGGCGCACACAGATCTTGGCCTTCCGTTGACGCAAAGATAAGTAAGTAGGTTAATAATTCAGTGGTCTACCTTAAGTTAAACAAAACTTTAGCTCATATATATTTGCTATCAAAACTTGTGCGCGGAATTTTGAAACTGCTGCGCGGCATTTTCCAATGAGCTGCGCGGCCGCGCAGCCGCGCAGCTTAGAGGGAACGTTGCTTCTGAACCCGTCCAAAACTCAATTCATTTGGCTTGGTGGTCGTAGTCCGCAAAGGTTCACCAGTCACTCTGGTACAGAGTAAAGCAGGGAGGCGACCTGACCGACGACTCTGATGAGCGTAGACTCGGATCCGACCTGGGCTGGTGAACCAAAGTCCTCCGTGCCCACCTTCTCGTGGTGCGGACCGTTAGTACCCTTCCTAGGAAGTACTCTTCCTAGGAGGGGGAACGAACGGGCACGGCAGGCAAAACCAGGGGAAGGCAATGGCAAACCACCCCTGTTAATCATGCCAAGAAAATCGTCATGCCACACACCAAACCACGCCGATGGTCGCGGATGGAGGGACTCCCAGGCCGGAGCGCTGAGGTGGGACTCCCAGGCCAAAGCGCGACTCAAGGGCTACTGGGAGAAGTAGCAAGACGGCAACGGAGACTGTGTGGCATGACGATCGCTAGGGCTCCTAGAGCCGACGGCACAAAGAGGGTGGTCGTAGACAGCTGGCGGGGGTTGACCTACACCAATTGACTGAAACTTTTCCCCATATCACTTTCTCCCTTACTGTTCGTGACCTAGGTGTTACGCTGGATCGAGAGCTTAGTCTCTCTCAGCACGTTAACTTGGTCACTCGGAACTGTTATTATCAGCTCCGGCAGTTGCGTGTTGTACTGAGATCCCTCTCCCATGATGCTGCAGTGATCTTAGTTCATGCATTTGTCACTGGTAGAGTTGACCACTGTTGCTCGGTCCTTGTTGGTCACTCCAAGGGCCTAATGGGGCGACTTGACCGGGTCCTTCGTTCTGCTGCTAGACTTATTGGTCGCATTCCAAAATATGCCCCAGTCTCTGCCTATATGCGTGACGTCTTACATTGGCTTCCTGCCTCTGAGCGCATCTCCTACAGGATAGCAGCACTAGTTTGGCGGTGTCTCTCCGGTAGCGCCCCATCCTACCTGTCTGAACTCTGTTGCCCGATTTCTGACTTAGCTTCTCGCAGAGCTTTGCGCTCTGCGACTAATGGGGAGCTATTGGTCCCTCGGACCCGCTCCGCAGTCAGGCAACGCCGAGCCTTCTCGGTTGTTGGCCCGTCTACCTGGAATGGTCTTCCGATATCCTTACGCTGCTTCCCCCGGAATAATTCACCTGTTTTCTTACGACAACTCAAGACCTATCTGTTTAGCCGTGGCTGGGCTGGGAGCGCCTCTGAGTAGGTCTCTTGAAGAAGCGCTATATAAATGTCCAGAATGAATGAATGAATAAGAGGACTGCTCAGGGAAGGCTCGAACCCGCGAGGGTTCAAACCAATGGGGGTACCATGTCACACAGGATCATCGGCGATGTCGCGGTAGTTGAAATTCCTCTTTTTCTCAAGGATGATACGCGAATTTCTAACATTTTCATGTAGTGCATACATGTATAGTGTGCATTAGAGGAAAATGCACAGCCCTGTAAATCGTTGGCTAAACCATCTTCTCCTCCTTCCTCATCTGGCGTCGCTTCTGGTTAGTTCTGCAGTGCACATGCGTTTGCAGGCGCTTAATTAAAGAATAGATTATTATTATTATTATATTAATTTCAGTGTAGAATTATATAAGGGGCATGCCCCACCTGAGTTAAGAGACCCAGTACCAGTGGCGGCGCCAGAAAAAATTTGTAACCAGGGCATAGCCAGGGCAGTCATACAAGTAACCAGTGCAGAGGGCGATTTATGCCCCGAACAAATCATGGGCAGGGCAAAAATTCTGGCAGGGCAACGACCAGGGCAAGAGCTTTTTTACTGCAGGGCATTTGCCCTGGCTCGCCCTGGTGTAGCGCCGCCTCTGCCCAGTACAAATACCGAAGAAGACAAAAGGTCCAAGGGCGAATTCAGAAGCAGCCACGCTAGCCTGGCCTCCCACCTTTTAACTACGGAGCCATGGCAGAATTAGTGATACTCGCTGGAATACCATGAACTCAGTTAAGTATAAACTTGCCTCATTAGCGATTCATTGAATAGACTAACTGCTTTCGCACTCTGTCTGTCTGTCTGTCTGTCTGTCTGTCTGTCTATCTGTCTGTCTGTCTGTCTGTCTGTCTGTCTGTTATCAGTGTTTAGTTTTCGACATTCTGTTTATGGTATACTCATCGTGTACACGAAGGTATGATGTACAGATGCCAGTGAATTACAATTTCCATGCAATTACAATTTCTAAATGTGGTCCATGTTAGAAACGAGCGCGTATCTTAATGTATTTCTAATCCATCCTGCTTCAGAATGCATGGCCGTGACATTTGCATGATTTCCATTGCCCTGATCTGTCGTCCTCTCTCATATTACCACGAGGAATCTGACCACAGATCTGATTAAAAATAACTGACTCTTGAGTGCTGAGGTCGAAGAGATATGCATGTCATTTCTGTTGGCGGTTTCGCTCGCAGTCCATTTAGAACTACCATTCATGGCACGACTGCCAAGAGATAACCTATCGTTGTGAACTATAAGCCGCAGACATTAACTTAGTGTAAACCAGAGTCATTTGCTTGGTGCGATTTGTAAGGGGTAGATTATATACACCCGCTGATTCACACTATCTACAATTAAAGTTCACTACCCTCTTCAGAATGCATGAAGAGCAGCTGCCCAGTGGCGGATCCAGGATTTCTTGCGCGGGGGGGCAAGGGTTTCTTCTGAGGGGCGCCACGTTCTAGGGTAAATTTGTAATCAACTTTAAATGATAATAGATGTATATTTGAAGTAATGCCATTTGTAGTAGACCACTAGTATTATAGTATATACTATCCTATGTTAAACTGTTTCAAAGTGAAGAAATGTTTCCTATTCTATGTACACCGTCAGTGGGAAGATGAGACGGCGAGGGAGAGGACCCACCCTCATATATCAAGGCTAAGAAAATGAAGTCGCTAGCACTTCATACCCATGGCTGCCTCAGGGCTAGTTTAAGGGACTACTCATCTTCTTCTTCTTCTGTTCTTTTACACTTGGCATCGTTCCTGCCTTATTAAATTAGGCATTACAGTTTGATCATTTGAAAACCGAAATTTTGCAAGCAAATATAAAATGTAAATCTGCGACTAAATGAGGTTGCAGATGCTACAAAGAGACGTAGTGCCTACATGTAGCCCCTACATCGATAACATCATTCTGCGGAGTCTGTCTATGCGCTTCAAATTTAACCCTGCCAAATCCGAGCTATACGTTTTCTGCCGGTTTGCGTTTAGTAGTTTAACATCAACCATGAGGATACAATTTATAATTATATCCAATTTATTTAAGGAACGTGAATTGATATTATAAATACCATATTTTCTTCGTTTCATGGCAGTTTAATCCAATACGCGGATCTCCAATCCGAAAGCGACTTGTAGAGAATTGCCATGATAAAATTATCCAAAACGCCGTGTCATTTAGGTTTAGATGCCGGCTGCGCTAGAAATTTAATATACTACACTCTTTAACTGCCGGAATGTGTGGTAGTTTGATGATGGATATGTTTAAGCTTGGCACCGGCGATTTGAGGTATACGATATCGTATGACTCATAGTGAGGATGACTTTGCTTGCCTGTGGGCTGTGTAGGACTTTGTTGCACTTTGGAACTTATAACCTACATCCTGAGACACATGGAGAGTGAGGGTCAATTCAGGGTCATGCCAATCTTCCATGTCCTGCCTATGTTGTCTGTCTCTCTACCCTTCCTACTACATACGTAAAGATAGACAGAACAGCAATACTTGGGGGAAGCACAGTTGAAATTAGACCTAGCCGACGATGGGCGTTGTTTATTGGGGTTATTAAGAAAGTGGGTTACGATAACCAAGTCCATAGGAAAAATTACGCCTATCACTATGGACATGGCTTTAACTAAACCTCGGTCATACCAGGCCCGTTCTGGCAGCCCACCATAACAGGCGGGTCTGGTCTGGAGGGGCGCCGTCAGACAACCAAGAGGGGCGCGGGGGGCGAACCGCCCCCCCGGGCCTATAGCTAAATCCGCCACTGCAGCTGCCCTGAAAAGCCAGTTCGGCAAGATGTCCCTTCTGGGGAAAATTCCCATTGCTCCCCATTTACAACGTGCTACAGAAAGTAGCTACCGAAAATTTTCGCGATTTTGAGGAATCAAACCAAAAATAGGGTCTTTTACTAACGAGCGTTTTTGTTCTCAAATTAGGCCTATTCGTGAGATCGCACCAGCGTTCACTATAGCAAATATGTGCTCAGAGCCTCAGACTCGCTGCTGCCAACCGCAAGCCTGACCCTGGCTGTTTGAATCTTTTGTTGCAGGTTCTTCGTAATGGCGACCTAATAGTGAAGAGCGTTAACTGGGTCCAGAATATGGGTCTGTTTCGTTGTTTGGCTCAGAACGAAGCCGGAACGGACGAAGTCTCAACATTTGTATATCCAGTAAGTCTGTACGATTGTAGGATTTCATGGTGTAAATTGTAACCGGTCAGCTAATGTCTTCTAATGTTTATGACGGGGCTTAATGGGCACTCTAGGCACTCTTACATTCGTAAGCCCCTTCTCAACTGTCAACTCTGCATTAAAGCTAAACGCATTCACATTAGCTTAACTGTTTCAGTGCAAAAGTTATTAAATTTGAATTTGCTGTATTTGCAATTTTCCTTTTTCCATTTTCCCGCTCAATCATTTAATATCTCATTTTCAGATTTTCAGACTTTCGTAAGCCCCTGAAAGTTTTGTAGACCCTAGGCACAATGTCTACTGCGCCTAGTGGATAAAACGACCCTGAGGATTGTTGAAGGGATACAATTTTCCCTAGCAGGCAACTTAATTGACTCCATTCTCCTGGAATACAACGCCTAACCAGTAGTTCGGTAAAATTATTCCAACTTAGTCACCAGGTGTCGTATGTTTGCTAGCGTTTTAACGCTTAGCTCTCATGCATCAGACTAAATGTTATTCGGTAATTCTCCTAATTATAAATATCAAGTTTTAACATATTGTAATCTAACTCTACAGCAATAATTCTAGAATTGCTATTTTAAAAAAATCCTTCTTTGTAATTTTTACATGCTTTAAGAAATTTGCTACTACATACATACATAGGCTACATACTACATACATTGGCACCCTGTTAATTGGTGCCATCAACAACGAAATATATGCGGCCAGCTACTTTGATTAATAATATATTTGTTGTCGAATTAATTTTTGTCGGCCTTAGTGGCCATACCATAAAATGATAAGATGTCGTTAAACTCTGGATTTTTATCGCTGACTCAGATTTCTCTTCAATCCACGAATAAATCTTTCGCCTTTTACTAAAGATTTCCGTGGAGAGGAATATTACAATGAGTCTATAGACTAGTTTATCACAGCCCCGCCTAACGGTGGGGTGATAAAGAGAAAATAATTTTAAACGTGAAATTCAGTGCATGGGATACTTTTGTTAAGAAATAAAAAGTGATTTAGCGTGAGGGTGACATTAAATCAATTGATGGGATTATCTGTTAAATGTCATGATTACTTATTCGCACCTGCTCTTTGGAATGAACTCCCAAAAGATCTCCGCCAGTTTGCTCATTCTCCAATCTCGCCTGTTAATTTGACCTCTCCTTCGCTTGCACTCTCCTCCGCTGCTTTCCACTCAAGACTGAAATCTAACTCTTCAAGCTACAGACCTACTATCCTAATTCTATTCCTGTGCCACCACACGACCACCATCATCACCACCGAATACCACCGTAGCACCATTCTGCCTTCTCGGCTTGACCTCCCGAATTTTGACCTGGCACCGGAACAGACGAGGCAGCCTGGCTATGGCGAACTTGATTTGATTAGTGCCGGTATATAGGCCTAAGCTAAAGCTGGTCTCCCTGACGCGGCCTCTGTGTGGCGCTAAGAAATTTCGAAGATAAATTATACATTTACATGTATACATTACATTATACTCGTCATGTTATGTTTCTGTGTGGTGTTAAATGTTGGGAACTGTTATGTTTTTCAGACGGCGGCAGAGAAGTCGAGTTAACGGAAGTGAATGAAAATTGAAGTCGTATATGAGAAGCAGCGTAGCCAATCTTCTTGCGAGCAACAGAACCAAAATGACTAGAACAGAAACTTTTACCGAGCATAAATTTGTTTCGGCTTGTGTTTTGTCATGCAGTCCAAGGTCATTTGTAGGCCTACTGGTCGTGTGGCAACTCGTTTAAGAGACCAATTACCAACCCCCACATCCGGTCAAACACCTTAACTAACCGCACAATATGAAAATTTCGGACAAGGGTCTGAGATGGCACAGAACGAATCAACTGCATCAGAAATATGACGACATTACACAAATCTGCCACATATCGCTCTTGCCCTTACCTCCCTTAGGGCCTACCGTTTCAACTCTAAACACCACCCACCGTAGCCGTCTGACTATCTGCCTGCCTGACCCCTTTGGATCTTGACCTGGAACCGATTCCCCCCGCCTATCGCTTATGGTTTGACTAAGCACATGTGAATGAGCTGGTTTCCGCGACTTCACTGTAGAAATGCCCTACAGCACGAAATGATTAACCCGGGAACGTTTACCCTGTGACATAATGTGAACAAAAACCTGCAACATTCTTTCAGTCTTGTTGTCCTCGAGACCAAGGTCTTGGTCTCGAGTGCGCGCGCTCGAGTTCGTTTTTAAAAGTCTTGGTCTTGGTCTTGGTCTTGAGGTTCAAGGTCTTGGTCTTGGTCTTGGTCTTGAGGTTCAAGGTCTTGGTCTTGGTCTTGGTCTTGAGGTTCAAAGTCTTGGTCTTGGTTTTTCAAGACCAAGACCAAGACCGACTGAATTTTAAATTTATCCGCAGCCATTGCAGTCAATAACGGTTTCAAAAAGGCTCACGATTTATACATTAAAATCCAGTGCTTGTAAAGCTACTCTGTGTGCCAGCGACTTCAGCACCTATGAAAAGTAGGTCAAGCCAAAATCGGTAGGAATATAGATTTCCATACATCGAAATTGGTTCAAATCTATCTATCTCCGGCTCATCATGGAAAGAAACATGACCACCACACACGATTTAGACATGCAAATGATCTCTTTTTTACATGGCGAAATTTTTATGAGGCCCCACAAGGCACGTCTTGGTCAGAAAATTCTGAGCGAATTGGTTTTTATAAAATGCAACCGGCATTTGAAATGACATTTTGCATGAAGGACTTAATTTGTAAATTCGAATTCAGAAATTCTCTGCAGTCTGCATTTAGAGTTGGTTTGCTTCATTAAAGTAGCGACAGTTTTTAGTAAGGAATAGTGTGGATATGATTGTGATTTTTGGGTCTTGGTCTTGGTCTTGGTCTTGAGGTTCAAGGTCTTGGTCTTGGTCTTGGTCTTGGGGTTCAAGGTCTTGGTCTTGGTCTTGGTCTTGAGGTTCAAGGTCTTGGTCTTGGTCTTGGTCTTGAGGTTCAAGGTCTTGGTCGTGGTCTTGGTCTTGAGGTTTAAGGTCTTGATAACAAGACTGCATTCTTTTCGTGTGTCAGATTGAATTTTTTCAGATCTTAAAACTTGTTGATATATTTGTTCTTTTGACATTTAGGATCAATGGGCATTATAAAAAACCACGTAGGCCTATAAAACATTATAAAGGTGGGGGTCTGGTCCCCTCGACCCTCCGGGATCGCCGCCCATGCCAAGTCCAGTTCCACCAGGATACATAGGCACTTAACTTTTCCAGTAGACCCTAGTTTACATTAAAATCAACGTATACTTTCATGTTAAAATTAATTTTCTGTGTTATGAAAAGCTTCGGTGACCTGAGCATCGTTGAGGAAATTTATGAAGCTGGCGCTGGTTAATACATGAATGCATTACATCACACGTACACAACTCAAAGACTTCAAGAAATACCTTTGCTTCAGATAGCTCAATGACGGGTTAGGCTAATCTATAAATAGCGTTAGTTCGCCATTCAGGCGCGCGGCTAGGCTAGTGTAGCCTATACGGTTCGTAGAGTCATCATACACAGTTGAAACTAAGTCGGAGTAACTCGCTATTTTTAAAGATGGGCTTACAACGAGGTAAATCCAATTAACTAATGCAAGACACTTATGTATATATGTATGTTTATTTCGAGTATAACAGGCAGAACGGATACAGGTATTGATAAAGAAGATACGGCCTAATATGTAAGACGTTTTTGAGGCTGTTTATCCAACAGGTTCTGTGGTGTAGTGGTTATCACGTCTGCTTTACACGCAGAAGGTCGCGAGTTCGAACCTCGCCAGAACCTCGTTGATTTTTGTTAGTTTGCATAATTTGTGCATTGATAAAATGGAACTGATCTAATCCATTGCTTTATCTGTGAATACTTCTGGGAGTTTCGACGGGTCTTACCGTTGATTACAGTATCGACAGCGACTGCTTAGCAGCGACCATCGAGTGGTGCCTTGAGCATTATTATTGGGGTGCTACAGAAATTCTTGGATGGCATTGCATACCCCAGCAGTTGTTCGCTTTGCTTAAAATTCTGTTTAATTAATTATAACATACTTATGGAGTCATAAGAACGGTAAGAAGTTTCTGAGAACTCTTCAAAATAATTTATGCCGACCTCAACGTCCTTTCTTGCCATAAGATGTTGTTAAACTGTCGATCCTATCCTAATTCAGTTTCTGTCTAAATGGATCGTAAACCTTTTCTGAATCTGGTTTCAGATTACTGAAACTTCTGGCGCCCGGAAGTTGTTAGCAATCCGATGGCGTCAGGAAAACAGCAATGACGTTGCGCATAAACCTAATAAGAACTATAGTCTATAAACAAGCATAAATATCGAAATGTATTATGGAAACTTGTTAAAAGCGCAGATTTGGGGTTGAGTGGGTGAGAATCGGAGGCCGTAATGGTCCTGTTGGGACACAGACCGAAGGAGAGAGCAATGCCGCGAAGGTAACAAAATATAACTAAACCGTGAATGGATTGGGAAATTTTGTGGGATTAAACACATCCGCGCTGAGCTTTAAAAGTACGATACATTGTTTTAAGTTTATTATATCGCAACAAACTCTCATTTAGTCTGTAATTGTCGATACTTAATTACCTAATTAATTTATGAAGGCCTACATTAATTGATGGGGTAGCGTTATAAATGATAATACACTTCTGAACCGTGATAGGTGGGTAGAATGAGTCAGCTGCGATGACTATAGTCTGTCTAAGAATTCGCCTATCGAACACGCTAAGTGAGCTAATTACTAAATTTTTATAACGTTGTTTCAGCAACGGAAAGTCCAACATCCACAGTGGGAGAGCAACTGAGTCTAAACTTTTCCTTTTAGACAATTACGCCTATGTCGTAGGTTAATTACGCAGCAATTTTTAAAATGAATGTACACACACAGTTAATATAGTTGCACATTTTACACTGAATATTTTGTTTACAGGCGCTTTGTTCGTGCTTGGGAGAGCCGTAGCTATCAGGTTAGGAAAACGAGTGATGGCCGATTCCGTCGTTGGAAGCCATGGTTACGCGGTCGTCATGACAACGGTGCCGACCAGAGCGGTATCCATGGGCAACGGGTTTGAAAAGAATAACTACCTCAGCAAACGTCAGTGGTCATCTGCACAGGTGCTTTGGGACTATCTGCGACTCAACCAGCCACTGGAAAAGGTCTGTTTGAAAATCAGAATCCAAATGAAGCAACGAACACACACACACACATACACGCACATAGGGAGGGAGGGAGGGAGGGAGGGGGAGAGAGAGAGAGAGAGAGAGAGATTTAAACCAACTGCCTGTGTTCTGATTTTCTGTTTGTACTTCTCACACTAGTAATAAGCCAGACTCAATAAACAAGCTCTTAATACCAGGTCCTTTATTTTGTTAAGACAGAGAGAATACATTCAATACACATCACTAAGGTGGTGTTTTTTCAATATAAGTTTTTGGTGTTAATGAAATTTGATATTGGCTTGTGATTACAACTCTCCAAAGGCTGAACCTCTATCCTTCTGTCTTTGCTTCTGTGTCACTCCCTCTGTCAGTTTCTTTCTCTCGCTACAGGTTACACCACTTCTTACAGCAATGCTACATTTGCACATGTGACTAAACCAACTCAACTGACGTTGCACATAAACTTAAGAACTATAAACAAGCATAAATATTGAGGAGCTTCTCTTGAAGGTAGTGCTATATAAATTTGCAGTTAAACAGTTACAATTTGGGTTGTGTATAGGCAACACTTTTGTGAGATAACTAAAAGAACTGTATTAAGTGTAGAACTGACTAAGACGAAGAAGGGCATTCCCTTAAGCTAGCCGTGAGGCAGCCATAGGTATGAAGTGTTAGCGACTTCATTTTCTTAGCCTTGGCATATGAGGACAGGTTGCTAATCCTCTCCCTCACCATCCCACCGAAAATGTATAGTCAGTGTTCTCATTACTGGCTAGTGGGCGCAAGTGAGGCAGAAATCTCAAATTAAATTTCTGCCCTAGCGGGGAGTTGAACCTGTGACCTTTCACTCGACAGTCCAGCATGCTAACCACTACACAATCGATTACCATAGTATAACTGTCTACACCCAGATACAAATACAGTGCTAGAAATGGAAGCAGCAGGCTTCTAACAGAGTTATGGTGTCTTTTCAGAGTGACGTTATTCTAGTGTTTGGAAATGTGGACCCACGAACCGCGGAACATGCTTCATCACTCTGGCTCCAAGGCTATGGCAACTGGCTTATGTTCTCCGGGTATTTAGGAAACTACACACGAGGTATGTTTGCGACTGCTTGTAAAAGTTTGGCAATATGAGTGACAACGTAACAAGAATCAGAGTAGACATAAGAAAAGCAGTGCTGGATTTAGACTTGGTGAAGCCTAAGCTTGATAAAGCTTAGAGGCCCTTTGTTAAATATTACACCAGAAGGTCTAAAAAACTTTAAACATGTTTGCCTTTTAATTATCTAATAGCATGAATGGGTGCCACTTTAATCTATAGCAAGACAGTTCAGTTTTTGCTAACAATTTTACCACTCACACTTTTAATCCCCTCTGTGTAGTTGGTGCCAACTCAGGCGAGATGGAATTTGCTACACAAGCTGATACAAATGTTCTACATAATATACATATCTAGAGTACACATAAAATTGTAAAAAAGCTCCCCAAAATTCTGAATTTTTAGGTCCCTGCAGATTGTGAAACCCTAAGCTGTACATAGCTTTTTTTTAGCTTATGCCTAAATCAGCTCACTGAAGAAAAGCAACGAACTTCATTAACGACTGAAAGAATGGAAATATTCATTTGCACCTGTTGCTGATTATGACAGTTATGACAAATACTATAATTTATTCGAAACTGCTGTCTAGTTCTTTTTGGAGGGTTCTGCATAAATTGGCCTCTGATCTGTTCACTTCCTTCAAACTTCATACAGAAGATTTTATATGTGGGATGGTACGTATAATTCTAATATTTGTATCTGGTTTGGTTTCTTGGACACTTAAGAGAGCACCTATTAATTGCCTCACAAAACTGATCATCGATTGAAGCTTGGGGCCTTTGATAGTGCTCAGCACTGTAGAAGTCATTAATTAGTAACTAAATTAAAATATTTGTCGCAACTGTCAGCATTGTCATCACCAGCTGCAGTAATTGGTGCAAATGAATGTTTCCAATTAAAGTAAGTAAGTACTTTACTAAAACCAACTGCTAACTGCACTTTGGTGTACATTGTTGATTCATTTCGGGTTGTTCATCAAGTCCACTGCTCTTCTATTGTTTAGTTCGAGTCTTATTATGTAGTCGTTGATATTTGGTATCCAGTGTGTTCCATACATGTTCCATGTATTTTTTGTTCATTGCTCTTTCTTACAAATCTGATGTGTAGTGCTCCGTGAGGTATTACTGACCTTTTTCAAATTGCTTATCCACCATAGGCTGCCTCTGTGTCTTACAGACTGATCTTCTGGATGTTGACCTGATCATGGCTGGGTTTTAGTATGCCATCGTTTGGTGCCTTCACTGCCTGGTGCATTAGACACTGGCGCAATAGAAGTTACTAATTACAATTATTCGTTCAAAGGCATTCTCTCCGCATGGCCAAAGCACATGAATGAATAGAAAAGCAACAGGGTTCTTTAAATGTATTAAGTGCTTTTAATTTAAAACAAATACAATGTTCAGTCACCGTTGATATTTCAGACAGATGGACTCGACCCGAGGCCGAGATATTTCGAGATGTAGCCATGGAAATGGGCGTACCATCCGATCGCATAATCGTGGAATCCAAGGCAACAAACACGGGTGAAAACGTCCTATTCTCCTACGAGGTTCTCCGCAGTCGAAACTTGATTCCATCCAGTGTCATTCTAGTCCAGATGCCTTTCATGGAGCGCAGGGCATATGCAACGTTCCTTCGACAGTGGCCAGACTTTCAAGTCCCTTCTGATGACAAACATCACATGAAAATCTGCAGCGTTACTGCGTCTTCTCCACAGATCACGTTGGTGCAGTATCCGAACAAAAACGTTGGACAGGTAGTCGATATCGTGGAAATGATGTTGGAAACAATGAGGCGAATAATCGAATATCCGGGCCAGGGTTTACAGATCCCGCAGTTCATTCCAGCTGTAGTTATGAACGCCTACGAGAAGCTAAAAAATGATCCAAGGTTTTCGAGCAAACGAAGAGAGCTGTAACGACCTGAGACTATCAACTCACAAAAGCAAATCAACCAAAATGATCTCTGTGATTGTACAAATTCGAATTAGGGGAATAAAGATATATCACTTTTTCAGCTAAATCAAGCTTTCTATCAGGACTGGTTTGACCCATTTCTCTAAAAAAAATAAAAAAGATGACCAATTTCTGGCTTTAACATATATCTAATAAAAGATGGCCATTTTCTGGGTTGGGAATTGAAAAAAATGGCCAACTCCTGCCTGGGTCGGTCATCTATAATATTTATTATTACAACAATTATATTGTGAAATCATGTGCTTATTTAAAATTCTAGTGTATTCTTCAGTTGTTTTTCTGTATTCAGAGTAAACATCACCAATTACGCCTGGCAAGCAGTGGTATTCTGAGTGAACAGTTTCAAATCTAGGCTAAAACCCACCTGTTTGCCAAGGCTTATCTTGCTCGCTAGAAGTTGTGAGGCGCCTTGTAGCGGTATGGCCGTGTTACGGCGCCATATAAATTGTTATCATCATCATCATCATCATATTCAGAGGCGTCTATCACCCCACCCCTAAGTCATTGAGCAACTTCCAATTCCCCTTTTCTTCCCACCTCCCCTTTCTTCCCTCCCACCCCCTCCATTGATGGTGGCACACACACTGACAGACCTTCCCCCCACTATTTCTTGGATGGAGCATTTGCTCCTAAGTTTCTATGGTGTAGACGCCCCTGGTGGCATTTACTCCACTTTGTTATACTTCTCTACATGACTTTTGTCATGCTATTTCATATTGTCATTTCCTTTATTAACATGGCTGTATTGATAGGCTGTTATGTTAGACGTATTTGAGGCTTTTTCGGCAACAGGTTCTGTGGTGTAGTGGTTATCACGTCTGCTTTACACGCAGAAGGTCGCGAGTTCGAACCTCGCCAGTACCTCGTTGATTTTTTAGTTTGCGTTATTTACGCATTGATAAATGGAACTGGTCTCATCCATTGGTTTATGACTATAAGAATACTTCTAGGAGTTTCGACCGGTCTTACCGTTGATTACGATATGGACACATTGGACAGCGACTGCTTAGCAGTGACCATCAACTGACGCATTAATGGTTTCCTCTGCTTCAAAGACTTTAGGGCAAAATGATGATTATCATGATCATGATCATGATCATGATGACGATCATGATGATGATCATGGGGTGGATCATGGTGCCGATGATGATCATGATGATGATGATGATGATAATGATGATGATGATGATGATGATGATGATGATGATGATGATGATGATGATGATTATCATGATGATTATCATGATGATGATCATGATGATGATCATGATGATGATGACGATCATGATGATGATCATGGTGATGATCATGGGGTGGATCATGGTGATGATGATGATGATGATCATGGTGATGATCATGGGGTGGATCATGATGATGATGATGATGATGATCATGGTGATGATGATGATGATGATGATGATGATGATGATGATGATGATGATGATGATGATGATGATGATAATAATAATAATAATAAGTTATAATAATACGGTCAATACTTTGGGCTTATGTATAGGTCAGTGCCAAACCTCGGGAAGTCCCAGAAGATGCAATCGATTTCTCGATGACGAACCTGTACTGTCGATATACGTCGATGGTATAAACTATACATCAGCAGTACCAGTGCATATTTAAGAAATTTACACTACTGGGACAAAGTCTGGCGTCTGGTTGATCAGTGTTTAACCTCTTATGGAACAAGGACGACCTTTTTGACTAAAAAAAGGTCATCAACTTTTTCAGAGACGAAATTGTAAAAAGTAAGAAAAATTTAAGATAATTTGTGAAAAGTCTGAAATTTTTCTTAGACGAATTCATAAAAAAAGGTCTTCACATTATTTTTAGGGTGACACCAGCCCTATAGTGACGCCGCTGCTCACCGGTAGCGTATACTCACCTCTAATTTTACCACTACAGCCCTGATTATAACTAGCATTTTTAGAAGAACTAATTAATATTAATATTAATTAAAATCAGAATTAGCCATAGGCGTAATTTGTGGGGGTACGAGGGGTACTCGTACCCTCTACTTTTTGGACTGGGGGTACCGTACCCCCAATTTTTGAACAATGCCAATCAATATTTTATTACTGTGCCTTCCCAGGGATCGCAGTCTCCGCATTGCTTCGTGTATGTAAGAAATTGGTACCCCCACATTTTAGACCAAAGTTACGCCCCTGGTCTCAGCGCTCGTGAAAAAGCTGGTCCCCATAGGCGTAGACTCTGGGGGCAGCCGGGGCACGTGCCCCCAATAATTGAGGACTGTATAGTGTATATCTAATGCAACAAGTGTAGAGAGAGTAACCAAATGCCCCCCCCCCCCATATTTTGGGCACGTTTACGCCAGTGCTGGTTCCTGCGTTCAGTATGAGAATTGTAGAAAAAAGACTGGGGGGTTAGACCTTGATTCATGTCGAGTTTGGGTGTGCAATGAAGACTTTACTATGGGGTCCTAAGAAAGACTAGGGGGGTTGAACCCCCGACAATTCTCACCCTGCCTGCGCTTAGCTTTCGAGAGGGGCGTTAGAAATTTGGACTTTACAAACAGAAATAATCATCAAATTTCAAGCTGAAATTTTGTTTAAGTTATAGTCCACTCTACAGTATTAAAAAATATGACAAAGTAGGCCTACGTTCTGCAGGTGAGTTTACGTAGGCCTACACGCTCTCCAGAGGTGAGTATAGGGGGCCTACTAAAATATTTTGCGAGTGATATGTACAGTAGGCTATCTAGACGCGCACGACTACACGCTGCACACCCGCGTATAGGCCTACCCTCGTCTACAGTCCTGATTTAAAGTGAAAAATTATAATTATTTTCAAATGAGTGCATAGGCCTATTTATTCAGGCGAGATGGAATTTACTACACAAGCCGTTTTAAAAGATTCTACATAAAACTAAATATATGCATGTACACTACAAATAAAATTTTAAAAGCCCCAAGAAATTCAGAATCTGTAGGCCCCATGCTGCGAATTGTGAGGTTAGAAATGAAAAAAGTTGAAATAAAAATCATGTCACTGCGCAGGCGGGTATCGAACCGAGGTCCGTACACATCTGGTGAGTGACACGGTGTCAACCAGCCACGCGGCACATCGCCAATAGGTATGGTTTTAAGCGGTATTTATGCAAGAGAAGCTGATAACGTCTTTGTGACGTTATAGCCTAATGCTCTCGAACTGTGGGATTCGGTAGGCGGGACTGCATAGATTGAAAGATTTCAAAGAAGAAATTCAATCGTCTGAATGTTATAACTATTTAATTGCTTCTTAAATTTTGATTTTCAGGAACGTATCGAGCTATATTGCGCTCTGTGCCAAACGTTAATAAATCATCCCTCCAAAAGTCCTACATTTAGCGCCCCTAAAAATCAACTTAATCAATAACTACCAAATTTGTGGTCTCGAATATAATATTTTTTACAAATATGTTCAAATGACAATTTTCACAAAAGCCCCCAAACTATTAATGTTATATATACACACTTATTTAAACTTTCGATAAAACTTTCATGTACACAAAAGTACGGTTAGCAGTTGGTTTGCTTACTTACTTCATTATACACTAATCTAATGACTTCTATAGCGCCGTTACAATTACGTAAAAACACCAATCGATGGTCACTTATATAACAATCAATTCGAAGGATTATTATTAAAATTATGTAGAAGGAAATATGGGATCTGAAATAGCGCAATGACCAGTGGATACCTCTATACCCAAGGACTCTATACCTATTCTTAGGTGGATAACATCTAATCTAATTATTTCTCTAGCGCCGTTATCTAATCGATGGTCGTTGGAGATGCCCGATCGAAATCCTATGGGTAGCCTAACCAGTGGGGGCGCCAGGATTTCAGGTTTGGGGGGGGGGGCTGAAGCCCTAGGCTCTTCCCTTTCTCCCTTCCTCCTTTGTAAGCATTGCAAAGTTTCAGAGGTTTCCATGGTTTTGTTGGGGGGGGGGCTGAGCCACAGTTTGGAGGGGCTAAGCACCCCCTAGCCCACCCCTGGCGCCGCCACTGAGCCTAACGTACCTTAAACTATTGCAAGATGATTTTAGGCAGTGCCGGATTGAGAGTTGGTGAGGTCCTAAGCCAGTGGTTTTCAACCTTTTTGTGGTGACGGAACCTTTCACAAACTACTCGTTTGCATAGGCGTAATTTGTGGGAGGTATGAGGGGTACCCGTACCCCCACTTTTTGGACTGGAGGGTACCGTACCCCCACTTTTTGAACAACGCCAATAAATATTTTATTATTGTGCCATCCCAGAGATCGCAGTCTCCGCCTTGCTTCGTCTGTGTAAGAAGTTGGTACCCCCACTCTTTAGACCAAAGTTACGCCCCTGGAATTAGCGCTCAACTAATTAATTATAATTAGTTGTTGAGGTCAAAATACAAAACGACACAAAAATGTAGTTTACTATTTTGGGCATAAAAATCTAGGCCTATTTGACAAATAGGCCTATTTCAAATAATGACGGTAGGCCTTAACTCAAATTTCAAGGCCCTATAGGCCTAGTCCAATTTCTGCTTATTACCGCTGAAAATTTTTTTACTAATAAGAAAGGCTATACGCAATTGAGTCATACAAATACAAATTTACAGTAGGCCTACCGTAGGCTATATATAGCGAGGAGTGTTTTAACGGTGCCATGGAACAGGGCGCAACTGAAGAGGGGGCGCAAATTTTGAGACGGAATGATTTAATTATTAAATTAATTACTTTATCTTGAGACATAATATCCATTCCACTCTGGTACATGCATTTATTGTCAATCGTTTGGATTATTGCTCCTCTCTCTTTGTTGGACTTCCTCAGACTCGCATTGTTTGTCTAGAGAGGGTTTTGCGGTCGGCTGCACGCTTGGTTGGCGGTATCTCCAGGTTTGACCACGTCTCTGAATTTATGCGAGACGTTCTCCATTGGCTTCCTGTCCAGCATCGCATTCATTACAGGGTCTCCACCATGGCGTGGCATTGTGTCCTAGGGCGGGCCCCGGCCTACCTCTGCGAGCTCTTTACTTTAACTTCCGCTTGTGCGGGGCGCCGTGCCTTGCGCTCGGCCTCCCGGGGTGATTTTGTTGTCCCCTATGCGCGTACTGCTATGGCGCAGCGTAGGGCATTCTCCGTGGTGGGTCCTACCGCTTGGAACGACCTCCCTCTTTCCCTTCGCTCTCTCCCTAGAGACCTCTCAGGTACTTTCTATGGCCTTCTTAAGACCTTTCTTTTTGACCGGGCCTGGGTCGGGAGCGCCACTGAGTAGATTTCTTGAAGGGGCGCTATAGAAGTTCATTATAGATAGACAGATAGATTTAAAATGAAATAAATGTAATAAAATTAAATAACAACGAATATTGGCCTAAGTAATAAATTTAAATAACAACATAGGCCCCTATATATATATATATATATATATATATATATATATATATATATATATGGTTTCCTCTGCTTCAAAGACTTTAGGGCAAAATGATGATGATCATGATGATGATCATGATGATTATCATGATGATGATCATGATGATGATGATGATGATGATGATGATGATGATGATGACGATGATGATGATGATCATGGGGTGGATCATGGTGATGATGATGATGATGATGATGATGATGATGATGATGATGATGATGATGATGATGATGATGATGATGATGATGATGATAATAATAATAATAAGTTATAATAATACGGTCAATACTTTGGGCTTATGTATAGGTCAGTGCCAAACCTCGGGAAGTCCCAGAAGATGCAATCGATTTCTCGATGACGAACCTGTACTGTCGATATACGTCGATGGTATAAACTATACATCAGCAGTACCAGTGCATATTTAAGAAATTTACACTACTGGGACAAAGTCGGGCATATATAAATATATATATATATATATATATATATAATTATATATATATATATATATATATATATATATATATATATATATATATATATATATATATACATAGATACCTGGCTTATTTAAAAATTGTCGTTTGAACATAATATTTATAATACATGTAAATAAACGTAGGCCTAGGCTACACGTTTTATAGGCCCTATAGACCCTGCTCATTTTGCAATGAATTGATCGGGCGAGATCCTTCACCACCGCTGCCCGTTTGAATGAAAGCGACGCCATTTAAAGTCCCCGTGTACGGACCACGATGTAAGAAAACCGTGCTACCCGGTATTAAAATCATCTCTGAAATGAGTCACCTTCGGGAAGCGATCCGCGATCCGCATGGGACGCAGCCCAGAGCCCTATATTACGCTCTTACCAATGTTGCTAACTAGTAACAAATTTTGTCGTTATAGGTTAAGTTGCCTTTGGGGGCGCTTTATTTAAACTTAGGACAGAGCGCAATTATAGATTGCTACAGTCCTGCAAATTTAACCAAAAATTGCCTAATTTTAAAATGCAGTCGATCGAATTTCTTCGTTGAAAACTTGAAGACATACAATTTGAACAACCCGTTACAACCCGCCTAAAGGAAACCAAGTTCACACCATTATAACGTCATAACGGCAATGGCGTCGTTTCTTTGCATAAATGCAGATTTAAATCATGTATTAACGGCCTAGAGCCGTGGCCGTCGACGTAAGTCCGGTCACAGTGTCGCTGAACATCTGGGATCGAATCGCTTACCAAGGCATTCGAGCGGTGCAATCTAACCGACACTTTTTTTTACTAAAGTTTGTTTCATACAAAACTTTAGGTACTTCGAAAGACTTTGATAAATTCCCCAAAAAAATTCGAATCGTACGTTTTACTGGTATAAATTTCAAGTTTTCATGAAAAAACGCGACGCGTTAGCTCATATAGGCCTACCTATAGCCCTAAAATCAGTGTCGGAATGCGGTTCGCTTCTCGAAGGTGGCTTATTTCAGAGATTTAAATCTCGGACTAGCACGGTTCCAACACGGGGGACCTTAAATGGCGTGGTGCCTATTCAAACGGGCAGCGGTGGTGAAGGATCTCACCCGATCAATTCATTGAAAAATGAGCAGGGTCGAGGCCATATAGGCTACGGTCGCTATAGAAAATCGCGTACATTTACATTTACATAAGCTAAAACGCTACAGCTATAGGGCGGCTATTATAAGGGCCTCGGTGGAATCAGGGTATGTAGAAGAGGTGGAATCAGGGTAGGACTGTGGGAAAGAAGTGTGTTCACTTTAAAAGGAAAGACCTGTACAGAGATAGCAAGAGGTAGATCATGACTTTAACTTCACACGAAGTGTAAATCGACCTGGATCTGATTTTGACCCTTCTGCCCATCGATTTTGTTTTGACTGAGCGCCTGTGAATAAGCTGGTTCCCGCGACTTGGCTTTTTGGGGGCCCTGTATAAATAAATCTCGAGATTGCGATACGATAGGCCTACGATACTAATCGATTGATTCATTGTACATCATGATTATAAGGGCGTTGTATAAGTCATTAAAATAATTACATTTTCGTTAGCTGCACATTACCTTCGATCGTTACCTTCACTGGCGTAAACTTGTCCAAAATATAGGGGCATTTGGTTATTCATTTTGCACTTGTTGCATTGGGTGTACAATCCATCTCAATTATTGGGTGTGGGGGCACGTTCCCCGGCTGCCCCCAGTCTACCCCTATGGTTACCTTCCCTTGCACATTAAGATGGTTACCTTCCCTTGCACATTAAGCTAAGGGCATTATAGAAGTCACAACGGATTTCCTCACAGTATGAAATTGATCCCATCTCCCTTTTCGTCTGGTCTAATTTGCCTGTGCTTCAAGTTTATTCGATTTATTTGATAGCCTTTGTTGATGAGGCGCTAGACGATGCTGATTCTTTACTATTAGGCCCGCTGTAACAACTTGATCAGAGCTAGCCTTAGGCCTACCTGTACCATTTGAAAACAAACAAACATTCGACCGCTGTACAAGTCCCACTGTATCTGAACATCTGTGCATTGCGTGTATAGTTACGACGGCACCACACGAAAAGTTAGAGGCGTAACCTTGGTCTAAAAAGCGGGGGTACCAATTTCTTTTCCACTTTCACTTTTCGCATGGAGACCATATCTGGGAAGGCATACTAATAAAATATTGATTGGCATTGTTTAAAAAGTGGAGGGTACGGGTACCCCTCGTACCCCCACAAATTACGCCTATGGATGTTAGTAGGATGATGTTACACTTTAATTGGAGCTATCATGAGTTCTAAAGTATAGTATTCTTCAAGCCTATTTCCTCGCTCATTTTGCCACAATCCTGCAAAACCAAACGCTAGCCCGTACTATGGTGATGTTGCAGGAACAACATGTTTCAGATGCCAAGTCATACCATCCATGCCATGTTTAGCAGAACCGTGGCTCTGGGTGAGGCGTTCGCAGAGTGCTCTGCAGTGGTTAATGCAGCCCTTAGCGACTTCATTTTTCTTAGCTTTGGCACAGGAGAGAAGGCAACCAATATTCTCCCTTGCTGTCTCACACCCACTACGGCATACGGTCAGTGAACTCGCTATAACTGAGTTAACAAAGGAGCGCATGTGGATGGATGAATGGATGGGCGAGTGGATGAACGGACGGACGGAGGAATGGATGGACAAATGAATCAAAGGAAAACAATCGGCATAATTTGTGTGGTATGAGGGGTACCCGTATCCCTACTTTTTGGACTGGGGGGTACCGCACCCCCCACTTTTTGAATGATGCCAATCAATATGTTATTATTGTGCCTTCACAGAGATCAGTCTCCGCCTTGCTTCGTGTATGTAAGAAATTGGTACCCCCACTTTTTAGACCAAAGTTATGCCCCTGACTACACCTTTAACAAGCATTTGAAACTGTTCTTTATCGCCCTCAGCTGGGCTTACAGCACCTGGGAGTAGGCATCTTGGAGGAGTGCTGCATAAGTTCTCAGAACAAATGAATAAATTATGAAACATGGGAGCCTTACTTTTCTGACTACAGAAATATTAATCTGAACCAAAGACACTGCGGCAGAAGTAAATCAGTGACCAGAGAGTTTTTATAACTAAGAAACAAGCAAACTGACCCAAATATCCAATTTAAAACATTATTATTATTATTTACTGCCAGAACTGAACAAAATTTACACCATCAGTTGCTAGCATCCTATATTCGTAATATGGCTGTCCATTTTCAATCGATTAGCAGTTACTCATTAAACGAGCCTTTTCGACAAACAAAATATCAAAAATTTGTCCAATTCTTGAGCTTTAGAGTTCATATTCTTTCGAGTTTTTAACTAAGGGCATTAATGATAATTATTATATAAGATTAGACAGAAAATCAGCAAAATAACTCTTATTTGAAGTAAGAATTCATTGCATTTTGCAACCTTAGGGTTAAACACAAATGCAATGATACTGATATCAATCTTTTCTCAGCTGTTACTTAGGCAAGAACAAACAAACTTTGTTTATCCGATTCTTTAAACGAAAGGTTTCCTCTCAACAGAATATCTCGTTAGTATATTTGAACTCTGCTTTGTCAAATTGTTTTAGTCTAAGGGGTCGAAACTCAAAAACCAAAATCATAGTGAAATTTCCTGTCGCAAAATGCAGCACACTCGTAAAGAAATCGTCTACAAAGAGAAATTTCTGTTTCGTGGAACTCTGATGTTCGAAAATTCTCATACAGCGGCATTTTGCTTGTTTGTGTTCACGGAAATCATCGGTGTGACAGTTTCAAAATTGCGTCGGTGAAAACTCACGCACGCCGTTCATAATTCACCAGACGCTGTCCAACAAGGTACCTGAAAATAGCAACTCAAACTGTAAAATTAAATTTGTAACGCATGCAGTCACACCAAAATGTGAATCTGAGGCACGGATAGTCTGTTGTCAGAAGATGCAGTTAGATATCCAAGTGCTTGTAACAGTGAAAATTGAACACCTGATGCCGTAACCTATTCAAAATGATTGTGGACTTTCTGCTACATCTGGGCTTTCCTTCAGTAAAATGTGACTGGCTCAGACCAAATGTGTATTGTTATTCTACCATGCCTGAGTAACTTCTAGTAATTGTAATTCAAAATTTATAAAGCACTTCAAGAAAAAACTTTCATTTATGCATGAAGGACTCGCACGAAATGATCATGGGAATTCTGCCATGCCTAAGAGACTTCTTGGTTTCAGTCATGCATGACCGACTTGGGCCAAATGATCTAGGGTTTTCTGTCAGGACTGACTTCTCTATTTCAGTCATGCATGAGTGACATCGACCAAACGTTCAGCTTTTCTGTCATGCCTGAGTGACTTTTCTGTTTCAGTTACACATGACTGACTTATGCCAAATTATGGAACTTAAATACCAATCTTGAGTGACTTCTTGGATTCAGTTACACACAACTGACTTAGGCTAAATGATTGTAAATTTTCTGCCATGCTTGAGAGACTTACTGAATTTGTGGGTTCCTGCCAAACCGGAACAACTTACTTGTCGTTCTTGATGTGCTCGTAAAGTCGCCTGAACTGTCGCGCCTGAAAGATGCAGAAAAAGACGAGCAGGAAAATGCTCAGCAGAAATGGGTAGATGCGACGCAGGACCAGATTTTGCATTTCGAAACCAAAACCTAAAACAACACGAAGTACCATCCAAATTACTATACCTAACCACAGTAAGGTACGACCTTATAAAGTACAGAGAGGTATATTAAGAAATTACAGCAATTAAAGAAAGAAAATATGCCAAAACACTTCTACAGCAAAGGTAAAGAAAGGTAAAATAAGGTAAGGAAAGGAGAGTTAAGGTAAGACAAAGGTATGGAAGATAAGTCAAGGTAATGTGAAGTAAAGTAATGTAAGCATTAATTTTCCCGCCTTTCAATCACAAACTTTGAAGTGACCACTGACTGTCTGTGACCATTTGTTGCCTATCACAGCAGTTTTCAAACTTTATTTACACTGACAACCAGGTAAAAAATTGAATGATGGTGTACCACCAACAAGGTCAGATCAAAAGCAACAGTGGTCGTATAATAGCTAATCAAAGATGGGCATAAACTCACGAAAATTATTTTTCTAAATTTTTTGTGTACCGCTTATCGACACCTGTTGTACCACGTACCACCGTTTGAAACTGCTGGACTATCGGGTCACAAAAAAACTGTAAATCTTAATACCTGATGAGATGAGTACAATCAACAGCACTACATACATACAAAAATACAAACATCCATCTAAAATATACGATCATATATATCAGTATATACATAAACAAAACTTCCCAGCACATCTACCACACGAAAAACATCTTTGCATACACACACATATACATAGAGAACATAGAATACACAGTTTTACACACATAAAAAATAACAGACACATAAAATATATCCATACATCCATGCTAGTACATTACAATACGTAGCATAATTTATGCATGATGACGGAGAAGTGCTACCGACCGACGGCTGGTACAAGGCTTTTCGCGATGATGTACGGCAGGGCGAGGAGGAGACCAAGAAAGACGAGCACGGGCAGACAGAACTCGATCATCACAAACTTCAAGTCCATGTTACGCAGACCTTGGTTGTAAATCTACACATCAACAACAACAAAGGATTAACACAGGACAAACATCGCACGGTTTTAAGTGTTAACACGTTTGTCGCTTGACCGCCATGCAATACAAGGATGGATGGAAGGATGGATGGATGAATGGAGAGATGGAAGAATGGATGGATGGAAAGATGGATGAAAGGATGGATAGATGGAAGGATGGATATAAGGATGGATTGTAGGATGGATGAATGGATGGAAGAATGGATGGACAATTCAGTTTGCGTTACCTCTACCCAAAGATGTCGTTTACTTTGGTATTTTAAAGCGATCTCTTGTTCAATACTTTTAGCCTGTTTAGCAATCTAAACAAGCAGAAAAAGAGTAAGAGTCCTGACGAAGCAAACTGTTTAGTCCTATACAATACAATACACCTGTATTTGATATTACCCTCCTTCCAAAGTTCAGGAGTGCACACACGACTGCACGATAGAACATCGATGTCGATGAGCAATTGTGAATAAAGGACTTGCTCAAGATCCCTACACAGTGACCATCTCAGATGAGAAGGCTCGAACCTGTACTCTCCGTATTACAGGCCGAGCACTCTGTCCATTTGGCTACTGCAAGTGCCCCACTCGCAGAAGGCAAATCCAGGACAGCAATGGTCAAGCCTCTGTCCATATTACAGCTTGTCTTCGCTCTTTTCTGTATGTGCTCAATAATTATTCAGATACTCATTTCCAACGTGTTTTGTGTATGTAGGTTGGGAGTACCTCAGATGAGTTTCTCTTGAAGTGGTTCAATAACAATTTGCAAATATAAGTATACAACTTCAGCTAAAATTACAATCCGAGTTTAAGAATCCTGTGTAGAAGACAAAGTGGCAGTGTATAAGGACCACTGTGCCGTCCTAAAACTCCAATGGGAGGGACCATGGCAGCTGTGGTCCACCCTCGACCAGCCTGCGACTGTGGTACATATGCTGGTTACTTGTGAGGCTGAAGGATACACGGATTACCTGTAATCCTAAAGAGGGCCACGCTGGTTACCCGTGAAGCTGAATAAGGACATACCATTAACGTAAGATGCTGAAGAAGAACATACTGTTAACCTGTGATGCTGCAGAGGGATATATATACTGGTTACCTGTTCGATAACTCTCTTCATTCTCCAGTGGGGTCCCATAAGTGTGATGGCTGTCAAGATCTTGGCGTGAAGAACCCCAAGCGCCCAGTCCTACAAGACAACCAAAACCACGTCACCATTAACCACAGCAGTCACCAGTTTAACCAATGTTTACACAAACAGTTTACACGCACCTTACAACCAAACAAAACATGAAGGCCGACTGGTTACAACGTATGGCTTATAACACTGAGAGCCTCCACTCAGGTGGTTACATAGTAGGGACTTTGAGCAAGTTGCTCAGTGCCATCGATGTTCTGTCATATGCTCATGTGTACACCTTGGAACTTTGAAAGGAGACCAATATCAAAAACAGCTGCACATTGTATTGTATTGTAAGACAGATCAAATCACACCATCACCAATTAACTGCAATTGCATACTTATAAAATTAATCAAGTGCACCTACTGGCAATTAAGAGCACCAGTTGGAAATTAATCATAAGTCCTTGTTGGCTCTTAATCAACAGCACCTATCTTCTAAGCACCAGGTCCTTCTGTTAGAACGTCTTCTACACCGGCTTTTCAAACTTAACTGGAAACAAGGCCTTGTGGCGACTGTGACCCCCTCAAAACATCCTTGAAAGCAACATTCAGGTACTAGACGCATAGAAAGTGGTTCTCGAAGAACAGAACGTACCTGCCATGGAAAGAAAACGGGGGTCTGGTCGACAGGAACTCGAATCGGTATGACGAGAACGAGTTCAAATATGAGTCCGAGAAGCAGCGGCAGGATTCCGATCAGTACGACTGCTACAAAGACGGACTTAGACACCTAAGAGAAACCAAAATAAAATAAACACATAATCAAAACAAACCAAACACTGCTCCTTAATAATTCACAGTACAGTGGGAACTCATTAACACAAAGTCTCTGGAGGACATGATGATACAGCATTTAAACCAGACTATGAGTATTAATGGATAATATGGAAAAATTCATTATCATTACACCGAAGTTCTTGGAAGTAAGTATATTCTTTATTAACCATTTGCTAATTGCACTTTTGGTGTAAAAACATCTAATAAACACCAGTAAAATCTAAGTGTAGACCAGTCAGTGATACAAATTAAACGAAAACCGAAAGATGACACAAAGACTTGCAGCCAACATCAGCACCCATCCCTTCCCAAGAAGAGATGGGCGAGTTAACCAATGCCAATACAGCATGTTACGTTAACAGTTTTGGGGGACAAACCTTTCAGCAGAAGGACATGACTTCTACAGCAGCGTTATTAAGATGTCCAAGACATCATCAGACAGTCGGCCGCTTTGAGTAAAGTTGCAATCAAAACAGATAATCCATTTGAAACAGAGCATTGACTCACGAGTAGAGTCCATTCCAAGAGCTTATTCGCGATGGCTCTCCAGCCGAGTGGAATCCACGCGTAGAGAACGAGACCGATGCGAAGGGCCACCCAACACGTGTACAGTCCACAGGCAGCCGTGTACAGCTCGTGTACCTTCATTTCACCCGTCCAGAACGACATCAACTTACGCCCAACATAAACTGCAACAAGAACAACAGGCAACGGTTGCAATCTCATTTCGAATACATGAAATTCTAATCTAATTCAAAGATTTCCTGGGCATAACATCTTATTTATTTATTTTATTTATTTATTCCGGAAATTTCTATAGCGCCTCTCGAGGTCAACTACTACTCAGAGGCGCTCCCGACTACAGCATTTGATACTGTGCCGGAATTTTCACGCCAAAGCGCCACGAGCAATTGCGAGTGAAGGACTTGCCCAAGGTCTGTACGCAGCGGCTAGAGTGGGATTCGAACCTGCAACCCTCCGGTCACAAGGCGCCGAACTTACCACTGAGCCACCACGCCCCACTGATGTCTTGGACATTTAAGGTTAAAAAAAGGTTCTACATAAATGTCCAGCTAAAAGCATTCCCCAAATTCACCACCATACCACTTTCTAAGCTAGCAATTTGTTTGACTATGCGGTTAATCGCAAAACTTTGTTTACCCTTTCGTGACTGTCCACTGAGTTGTGTGACTCACCTGGTAGAACGAACAGCACAAGACTTGCCATGAACAGTGTGAGGCACATCAGAACGATCAGCAACAACAACTGTCAGAAGAACAACAACAGAACAACGGCTAACTGAACAACACACAACAGCAGAAGTTGCTTTATGTTAATCATGAAATTCCACCAGAAATTTTATTATTACTACATTACTTTATTTTATCTTTAATATTATAAATTTAATTTTCTATTTTTATAGTGCCTAGCATTCTTACAACATTTCGTAATCGTAAATGCATATTTACATAGCACTGCTTTGTGACAGAGGCACGGTGTGCGCAAACTACTTGAACAGAGGCGTTACACGGAGTTGAACAGTGTCAAAACTTCAACTTACCCTGAGTGGAAATAAGTCTGGGCGTGTGTATGGCTGAAATCCAGTGGGGCCACCACCCTGCATCATGGCCTGATGGGCATCACCCAGACCCTGCAGAGGGCGGTTAGGACGTGGAGGAACCGGTGGTGCCACATCTGGATCAGCGTCGGGCCCTGGGGGTAAATTGTTGGCCTCGGCTGGTACTGCAGCTTCAACAAAGGCAGGCAACGGTTGCTCTGGTTCCCTTGCTGTGTTGTCTGGTTGTGCTGGCTCCCTGTCTCTGTTGTCTGGCTGTGCTGGTTGTTCCCTGGCTGTTTCTTCTAGCTGCTCTGGTTCTCTGGCTGTGCTGTCTTGTTCCACTGGTTCCCTGTCTCTAATGTCTGGTTGTACTGGTTCTCTGGCTGTTTCATCTAGTTGGTCCGGTTCTCTGACTGTGTTGACTGGTTGTGCCGATTCACAAGTTTTGTCGCCTCCTTCTCTGGCTATGTCATCTTGTTTCTCTGGTTCCCTGTGCCTGCTGTCCAGTAACTCTGGTTCCCTGTGCCTGTCATCTGGCAGCCCTGACTCACTGGCTGTGATATCTACCAGTAATTCTGCTTCCATCCTGCTTTTAAAACTCGTCAGTTTCACGGGCGGATCATCCAGTAGCACTAGTTGCCTGACTAAGTTCCCTCGCAGTTCTAGTTCTCCGTCCTCAACCTCTGCAACACTGTCAGTGAGTAAGTCCAGTTTGCCTTTAGACCTGTGGACCATTACGACACGTGTCTCTTCCTTTCCATTCTCATCCCTCAACATCTTCATCCATAGATCTTCTCTTTCCAATTCTCCGCTTTCCACCTTGTCAGCCTCCGAAACGCCTCCGACCGCACCCAACAGACTATCTCCCTGTTCTGCTTCCTGGCCCTCTCCGTCGCCTACTACCGCCGTGCGAGAGAGTTCATCAGGCGCTGCAACGGGTTCGCCAGCAGCTTCTGGACCCGCACCTTCGTCCATCGCTACAGGTGGTTGGTTAGCATCTTCCTCGGCACGTGGTGCTACGAGATCCTCAGCAGCCACATCTACAACGACTTCCTCGGCCGCGTTTGAAGCATCCTGCAGAACCATACATCCAAACGGAAGACATATAACTTTCCATGCAATAGTTACGATGCTTACGTAACGTAATTATACGGTAATCAGCAACAGTCGACTGAGGCCTTGTGCATTAATAAGCATTATAGAAGTCAATAGATTATATTGGTTCTCATGGGCGCCCAAATGTAGGGGCAATATGGGGTGCTTGTCCATCCGGGAATACACACCCGAGCAATTTTGGCTGACATCGGGACAGGGTCATCATCCCGTCAACAATTTACCTCCAGGGTCATGAGAAGGGAGAACCAGTCTCGTATTTTGCCCCTCATGCACAGATTTCTGGGAGCACTGGTGTTGCCATCATAATCACTGTAGCACGACTCCGCCTTTACCAACTTGACCTTACTTAGATTCTGACCTGCCACAGAAACTGAATGAGCAACCTGCCTCCGGTGGTCTTGATTTGATTTATATAGCACCAGTGCTTCAGCCGATCTCCTAAAAATGCTTCTGTGCCGTTCTGTAAAATTTGAAGCTCTTTACATTTATTATTAAAGAGACTCTGAAGTCCTAATTTTTCTTAAAAGGGTGCTACATAAATTTCTGACTAAGCAACCTGCCTCTGGTGGTCTTTGCTTTCATTTCTACAGCACCAGTGATCCTGCTGCTCTCCCTTATGCTGGTCTTATGTGTTGCTGGGAAAGTTGGAGCTCTTAACATTTATTATTAAAAAGCCAATGCTCAATTTATTTTTAAAAATGTGCTACATAAATTTCTGACTATAAATACAAGAGGGTCGGTGACCCTGCTGACCTCTGCAAGGGCGACGTCTCCAAGGAGATAGGAGCGGAGGTTGAGCAGCCAGGCAATGGCGATGCACCAGCCACGGATTATGCCTTTGAGCCATTGCCTCGTGTGGCCTTGCTCCAGAAGAGCTGGTAACACCACCTGGAGTAGTAGCAGCTCGAGCGACAGTTCACTCACTGGTGTGTCTGGACTGCACAACAACAACTATTATTATAATCATAAACACTATAACTTACTATCATTACTTTTATCATTTTTATTACTATTATTATCATTATTACTATTATTACAATAAACATCATCATTAGTTTTACTATCAATACTATTGTTATAACATCATAATAAATATTACTAGTATCATTAAAATTATTACTACTATCATCATTATAATTGTTGTTGTTGTTTTTAAATTTAAGCTAGAAATAATCTCTAAGGAATTAAGAATTGTGCTCAATTATTCATATGAATATTTTCACTCAACATAGAAATTATCCCTGAAGAAAATAATTTTTAATTTAGGAGAAGGAATATTACTATATTTCAATGCAGAGTAGGAATGATCTCTGAGGACTGAAAGACCTATTTTCAGTTCGGAAAAGCTATGATCATCTTCGTTACAAAGCAGCATCATCAAACAGAAACTACTCACTCTCATTCTATGGACATATGGTACGGGATTAGATTGTTACTTACTTGCTCGCTACCAGAGGCGTAACTGTGTATTGTGATGGAGGTGTCCGGGACCACCAATTTTTTGGCACTGTTCTGAAATTTTTGGCAACACAACAGGGTTATTTTGGTTTGAGGCAAGTTCAAGCAACGACAATTAATGGCGGTCTATTCTTCAATGCATAACTATCACAATGCTGAGATGCCTTCATGCTAGCTTACTTACTTATTGTTTTATGCGGCATAAATTGGTGACATCATCCATCTTGTTGTAGTTGACAATATCATATCACGGGAATAGTCATCACCACTTTGCGGGGCAAAGTTAGACCCTTGCTCGCTACGATTGTTAAAGAGGGGAAATTGTAAGAGATGATTTACCTGGAAAGCATGACGTGGAACGGCAAGAATGCTGGAAAGAGCTTCTGGATGATCTGGATGGGCAACCAGAGCATAACGAGAACGATCGTTCCGAAAACGACCATCGACGCCAGAAACCTTCGGATGTGACGATAAACTGGCAGATGAATCATCTACACAACAGACAAAGAACTTTAATCAAATCACTTAACTAGATGAGTCAATCAAATCACTTTAAGCAAATCACTTCAATCAAATCACTTCAATCAAATCACTCCAATCAAATCACTTCAATCAAATGACTTTAATCAAAATCATTAGCTGATTGCTATTTGCAACTTGCAATCACAGAAATGTATGCCTCTTAAAAGAAAACTCCTATGTAACAATCAGAGATTAACAGCACAAAAACCACGATGAAACAGAATGGTTTGCAAGCACTTATCGCCGAGAAATTTTAGATGTAATATGTAGTAAGTATTCTTGGTAATTTATTTTTAAAAGAAGATGTCATACTTTGGGCACATAATGAGGAAACAGGGGGATTGCCTAGAGAAAGAAATTATGCAGGGTACGGTACCGGGAACAAGAGCAAGAGGAAGACCAAGAAAGAAGTGGATGGACAACATTGGCGAATGGTTGGGATTATCAACAGAGAGGTTGCTGCGAGTGGCCGAAGACAGGAAAGGATGGAGAAGAATCGTCTACAATGCGACCAACCCTCGTATCGAGGACGGTTAAAGAGAAGAAGAAGAAGATTCTTGGTAAAATATGTCTTTATGTTTTGGTGATAATGTCTTTATGTCTTGGTGATATATGTCTTTATGTTTTGGTGATATATGTCTTTATGTTTAGGTGATATATGTACAGGTGTGTTTTGGTGATACATGTCTGTATGTTTTGGCTACATGTCTGTATGTTTTGGTGATATATCTGTATGTTTTGGTGACATGCGTATGTATGTACATGTGTTTTGATAACATATTTATGTAATAAACAAATCCTATTATATTACATTTCCTGTAATCTGTATCTTACAACAGCCCTGGCCTCTTAATACTCTAGCCTCTGACTGCTAACAAAACCACGAACAAGGTCGGGTCAACACAACGACCCCAGCTGACCTCCTGAATGGGGTTGAAGTCCGGGTCGTTGAGGTTGCGCAGGAACCAGAGAACGCCCGGACGCAGGACTTCTCGCAGCAGTAGGATGAATGAAGCAAAGTAGAAGATGTAGACCATTCCGACGAGCCAGTGGATGAACATGGAAGTGCCAGGCGCCACCTGGAAACTGTGCTCACGGTCCTTTAGGGTGGCGTCAAACATGCTCTGGTGAACACAGAAAGACACTTAAACATGCTCATTCCATCACCAATACTGCTCTGTTTACTCATACTCTATAAATAGGTGAGTTATACATGAGCTTCTGATCTTCTGGATATTGAGCTGATTACAGCTTGGTTTTGTTGCACCTTCCTCATAGACACAGGCACTATAGAAGTTACTAATTAATAGCAATTATACTTTACTGGGTATGGTTGCCTCGTGGTTAAAGTGCTTGCTTTGTAACTCAGAGAGACGGTTACTGCGTAGGGAACTTTAAGCAAGTCCTTCACTCACAGTTGCTTAGTGCCATCGACTGATGCTGAAGTCATTAAATAGTGGAGCTTAATAAATGCATAATAATAATACTTGTACAATTCCACACATGAATGCACAAGTTTAAGGTAAGGTAGGGTAAGAAAAGGCAAGGTAAGTTATGGTAAAGGTAAACTAGAAAGTTATGCTAAGGCAGAGTAAGATATGTCAAGGGGTGGGGTAAGACAGCACACAGTAGGCTATTGTAAGGTAGGGTAACCTATGGTAAGCTACTGAAAGGCAGGGTAAGGTAGATTAAGGTAAGACGTGGTACAGTAAAGTGAGATAAGGCAATGCAAGGTACAATATGGTAAGTTAAGGTAATACAAGATAGAGTATGCTTCGTTAAGGTAAGAAGAGCAGGGTAATGTAAACTAAGCGAAGGTAGCATAAGCAAGGGAGGGCAAGGTAAGGTAGGGTGAGGTAGGGTTAAGATAAGGTATGGTGGGGTAGGGTAAGATAAAGCCCAGTTCAGTACAGTAATGTGATAAAAAGTGCGATCGGATACGGGAGATGGTAAGTTAAGTAAGTATATCCTTTATTCGAATGGTAAATGAGAGATGGGCAGTTCACCCAAAAGCTTTTGGTTGGCTTTAAGGTAAATCTAATCTAAATTCATCTTATCCTACAGTCTAGATAACCTAATCGAATTCAATGACTTCTAAAGTAATGTTCTCATAATGCAGAAAACATAGATCGATGGGTGCTTCAAGCAAAACTGTAGTAAACAAATTGATTTTATTCCCACTCCGATCGTACTCATGAAAAGTCCTACCAGAGAACAAATATCCAGCCACCATCCACAGATCAGAGGAAACAGTACGATCTCCATGACAACCAACAGTGAGACTTTGATTGCAATGTAGCACAGGCCAAGTATTCTCTTTGACCTATATTCAATGAAACACAAAAGCATAAATAACAAACGACTGGATATGAGAATAAATTAAAAAATTAACCAAATTAACTGGTTTTGGATGATTTGATTCAAAGACGTTACCGTGTGGCCATCACCACCATGTTTTTGAATCAGTTAACAACGGATAAGATGGGATTTACAAGTGCTTCAGCTATAGACCTACTGATTTGGATAGTCTACATGCATTTGACAAATGACCAGTGGCCAAGAATCAAGAGCCATAACTGTCAGCAGGTTTCATCTAATATTGGATGCTATACCTGGAATTCATCTTCTTTGAGAGTACCAATTAACACCAACAAACTTCAAACTGTATAACATCATGAAGTGAGTGTCCATAGCACTAATACAGACATATGTCACTAAAACATACATACATATGTTTACGTCTGACAATCGAACCAGTTTCAATCACTGGCAAAATATGCATAATAATGAGACCAACTTTCTGTGCAACCACAAGACTACGGTTTTCAGTGCTTACTGCCAGGGACTTTGACATGACACATGAAGTATCGATCACATGAAGGAAGGAATGCCTACCGTTTGAAGTCGACTAGGTTCGTGGCAAAGTGGAGAAGCGCTAGAGATAACGCGATGATCATGTAGCCCAACAATGTCGTGAGCAGACCTTCGAACTTTGTGGCTGAAAACTGTCAACAGTTACACAAAAAAGTGGAATTAAAACCATAAAATGAACGTTAATTCAGACCTACACAAGAAAACTGTACAGACCTATTTCAATTTGGCATCTCTGTAGAGCTGCGTTTCCAAGTGCTTTACAACACGAGAGGTACTTTCTCTCAGCAGTTTAAAACTGGTTGCTCATGTGTGCTCATTATTATTATTGTTATTAATTATGCATTTATTAAGAGTGACCAAGTACCAGTCAATGGCGCTGAGCAACTGCGAGTAAACGACTTTCTCAAGGTCCTTACACATCAACCACCACAGGGGAGGTTTGAACCTGTACTCAACGCGTCATAAGGCGAGCGCTGTAACCAATCAAACTCCTTGTCCCACACAATGTTTATGATGCTCAAACTTCAAGTAAGCTGCAAATGTTAACCGGACAACTACAGCATTAGATGTGCCACACACGCACACACATACGAACACACACATACGAACACACACACACACGAACACACACGACTTGATGCAATGCAGGTGCAGCAAATTCATACTGACATTTCCTGAGAATTATTAAAGATCATCATTGTCATAAGACGTACCGCTTCTTGAGCCTTCAGACCATTGACAGTGAAATGGCCGATGTGATATGGACAGAATGCTAACAAGAAAAACATCACATCCAACTGTAATGTATATTTATAATTTCTACTAGTTTTCACAAATCATTTGTATATATTACTTTCAATATGCCGCTACTACAATGGATGGTACTGCTACAATAGCTGGTACTACTACAACAGCTGGTACTACTACAATAGCTGGTAAAATTGCTGCTACTATCGTAATTAACCTGTACCATTACAATTAAAAGTACTATTACAATAACAGTGAGGACTTATTACATACTCCTGGTTTGTTTACCATCCTGCTTAATGTGAAGTGGTGTTATCCCCTCCAAAGTTATAACATAAGATGCCATCTTGGTTAACGTGTGTATGAAAACTGCAGTGGTGTGCCAAACACTGACTTTTCAGAATTATCCGATTTCATGTGTGACCTAGTTTATATTCAGTATCATAAGATACATCCCTCAACACCTTTGTGTTAGAGTCTACACTGAACAACTATTACAATTCCTATTGTAATTAAACTACTGTTACAAGTACATGTTACAATTAAACTATCACAAAGAAACTTAACAACTCCTTCTCTTATCTTGTTTTGCAAGCAATTGGAAATAAATCTTTTCCCAGTAACCTGTTAAGACAAAGTGAATTCTGTAACTGGCATTTATAAATTTATGATAAATTACTAATATTTATTATTATTATATAGCCGTATTCAACACAAACAAAGATTAAATTATTACTACTACTACTGAGGCTAACATTTCCACAGATTCTACTTCAAATGCAGTTTCTTCAACATACCAAATAACATGATGAATAACGTGTTCAAAGACACAACCCAGAAGACGTGTTCCTACGAAACAAACAAAGAAAATTGCCTCAGAGTTAGTAAAACTGGTAATGGTAATTGCAAATTTATATAGTGTCACTTCAAGAGAGACTCATTGCAGGTGCTCCCTACCTAACACAATGAAACCATGATCGAACAAAATGGTCTTTAAGCATTTGCGGAAAAGAGAGGCTGAGAAGCTCATGATTAGATTACTGATAGTTCCAGCAGGATGAGCCGACAACAGCAACACTTCTATGGGTAACCAACCAGTGCAGTTCCTTCCATATAAATTATGATATATTCCCAAGCCTAGGTATACCACTGATAAATTCTTGTCTGATCATTAAAATCATACAGAATTACGCATCTAGACCTTCAAGTATTATTATCACACAGCATTATGTATACAGACCAATAAATCGATGCCTTTAAGTGCTTCCAAAAGTGCATTTGCTAGTTTTTTTAATATAATCTCTTCTGCATTGCTCTTTCCACCCTGAGTTACCCAGACATAACAGATTTCCATGTGTAAATTAATCAACCTAAAAGTATATCAACTGTACGAAAGTATTTTTCGCCAGATAATACAAGGATTCTTACCATGAACAAAAGCGAACCATCCAGACCCAGCAACTACAAGCAAATTAAACAAAAGTTTTAAACAATTCATTAACGAATGATTTATTACTACTTCTTTAAAACAACCAGCCTGACACATATTTTCAAAATAAAAAACTTGGCTGAACGGTACCATCCATAAAGTCCATCCAGGTTGGCACACTAACCACCAAGTAATCTTCCACAGCACAGGATAAAATCTATGTGAAACTTGGCTGGCAAAACACTTAAATATACATGTAGAACGATATCAGGCATTCACCACATCTACTTTCCACGATCCCTGAAACATCTGGAATTTATTTCACATGGACTTTCATTACAGATAATGACAGCGGACTGTTGTTTCACCTCGAAGTGACCGTTGATTAAAGCCCCATGCATCATGACAGTAACGACATAGTTTGGATAAGAGATTATATTATAGATTAGAGGTAAGATTTCAGATTAGAGATTAAACTAGATATTGGATTACAGATAAGATTAGAGATTAAACTAGAGATTACATTAGAGATTAAACTAGAGACTAGATTAGAGATTAAACTAGAGATTAGATTAGAGATTACATTAGAGATTAAACTAGAGATTAGATTAGAGATTAAACTAGAGAATAGATTAGAGATTAGATTAGAGATCAAACTAGAGATTAGATTAGAGATTAAACTAGAGATTAGATTAGAGATTTGATTAGAGATTAGATTAGAGAGTAGATTAGACTCACTCTTTCCCAGGTTAATTCTTCCGCAGCCCTTTCCCACTCCATCGGATTCCAGTTGTTCTCATCTGAAAGATCAATCCACACACATACACATGTACACACACACAAATACCCACAGAAACAATACACACTAAAACACACCACATGAACCAACAAAGCCAGCGAAAAAAAACGAGCCAGTGAGTTCTGAGCCAAATATTACCGTTGTTTCCGGCGTTTCCGTTATCTTCATTATCGGCATGTTCGTCATCCCCGTCGTCTTCTTCGCCGTCTGCTGCCACGTCAACGTTGACTCCATCGGCAACTGCTGGCTCTGGGTTGACCTCAGCCGCACCAGCTGCCGCCCCTGCGTTGTTAGCAGCCGCATTTGCATTCTGCAACAAGAACAACCCATGTATGAACATCCATTTATATCACTAACAATCTTTTATTATTATATACTTACACTGTTGAATGCTATTACATATAATAATAAATCCCTAAGGAACAAAAAATTACTTTAGGAGGCAATTTTTTTGGATCAAGCCTCAGTGACATCAGAGAAACTGCCTTGAAATGTAATAGTAATGTACTGCCAATCATTATTATCACTGTTATTATCATTATTATTAAAATTATTGCTATTCACCCAGGGTAGAACGGTTCCTCAAATATCCTCAAGCAAAAGAACAATTTGTTTTTAACACAAATTTCAAATATAAGAAAAAAATAAACATATACTCTAAACAAAGTTACTCAAATAAATGACTTCAAAAGAAATCAGTAGCAGATTAGCACTGAGAAAGAGAACGAAAAAACCAAATGGATCCTAGCCAATCTAATACCAAAAAATCACAAATGCGGACCTGTGGAACGTTGGGAGGTACGAGTAGGTCCTGCTCCAGCCAGTCGGGTCCTCCACCGTGGAGAATCTGCTCCCGAAGCCAGACAAGACTGATGAAAGTACACAGAGTACATGTCACGACGAAACAGCCTTGAAAGCAGTCCGATAGAAGGTTCTCTCTGAAAGAAGAAAACAAAACTCATAATCAGGATGATTTTCACTGGAATATAAACCATACAACAGAGTGCTAAATAACTTTTCTATGTCACAAAAGATTAGATAATAGAAGTAACAAAGTGATACGTACGTTGAAAGCATGTCCAGAGGTAACGTCAGGAGAGAGCTAACCGATCCAGTGAATAGACAACGATAGATTCTGCCTAGAAGAAGGAAATAAGTCCAGATATAAGAAAAACCAAGCACACCATACTTTACTCCTTACGAGTAAGCACGTGGATATTTATAATACACTGTTTTCAGTCGTATCGTAATCTCGAGATTTTACACCGCGCGAAGAAAAAGCTAAGTCGTGGGATAAAGCTTACTCAAAGGCACTCAGTCAAAACAAAAGCTATAGGCAAGAAGTAAGGTCAGTTCCATATCAAGGTCAACATAGTTGGTCAGGCGGACAGTCCGATGGGCTACGGAGGATGGTGTTTAGAACAAGAGAGGCAAGAGGAAGAGGATGGTTCAGGATAGGATTTGTGGAAGACGAGCTTTTCAGATCTTGTGTAGATCTGTAACGGCAGCCTTTCTCTTTGACTTACTCAACGCAGTATACAATGCAAAACCACATTAATGCACAACTGGTACAATCTGGAGCCAAATACAGAGGTTACATTTACATTGCAAGTTGGTACTAATGCCATAGATAGAATCATCAACAGTACTGTAAAAAGGATACTTAGAAGTCGCCTACGCAACTTACAAGGTTACTCACATACAAGTCACATACAAGTACAGCACCTTTGTCAGTTACTTAATGTGCTTTATTAAGTGTTCTCATACATACATACATACATACATACATACATACATACATACATACATACATACATACAAGTCACATGATAACTCATGTCGAGTATAAATATAAGCAGACTCTGATGTCCTGTACAGTTAATGGAGAACTTACAAGCGGTAAGCGGAACGATGCCAAGCCAAGCGATGGCGACGAGAGTGTAGTGAAGCCAGAAGCGAACGGCCCTTCCGACGCTTCTCAGCAGACCACTCATGATGTCCTGCAATGGCAACCGCTTTGGCATGTCTGGAGCATAGACTGAAACATCAAGAGAAGTCAGTTTACGGGCGAGAAGAAAACGTTGCATATTTTACACGGTCTGTAATGTAATGTAAGTGACATTCATAGATCCTTTAACAGTCTTTCAGAATTTCCTGAGGGATGACTGCCTGAATTAGCTCAACGGTCTTCAACGGACAGTGGGCTAACCACATTGGGATCTCGGTCTGTGGTCCAAGGCTTTGGAATTCTTCACTGAATTCGGTTTGTTCCATTAATTCTTAGTCCATTTGTCTTCAATGAACAGTGGGATAACGTAACAGTGTTGGGCTCTCGGGCGCTGGTCCAAGGCTTTGGAATTCTCTGCTCAATTCGGTTTGTTCCCTTAATTCTTTGACGTCATTTGCGTCCAAACTTAAGACTCATCTCTTGCAACTTGCATGCCCACCACACTCTTTATTCGGGTTTTTCTGATCTGTCAGATTTAAACCTGGCTTCTCCAAACATCGACTGATATCTTTGGCATTATGATAGCAGCACAGTGGGGTCATTAGATTAGATTACATCCACATACTAACAACATCCACTGCTGCTTGGCGCTACTCTGCCAGCCAATGGTTGTACCCAAAATGCCAAGGCACGATTCTTGTGCATCAGGTATCGTCAACACGGAAATTATCAGAAACCATTTATAATATTGCATCTGTTTTTTGTTCTACTGATATTGTGCTACTTTTCACCACTGTATGTACTGTTGTTGTAAAGAATAAGCGTTTGCCTCATGCTAAGAAAAGAGTACTTACTTACTTAGATAAAAAATCACCAACAGAACTTGTCAAGGAAGGCATCAAGTACAAGAGTCGATATATGATGAACTAAACGTCGCTTTTATTTTGAAACTAAATCCTAAACTTTGGATGACATGAACTGTAGAATGTATAATGTATGCTTGCTTCGGGTGAATGTATGGCAATGGTAACTGCAAATTTATATAGCACCACTCCAGAGACTCATGAGAGGTGCTCCCGACCTAACACAATGAAACCACTATCGAACAGAATCATCTTCAAGCGTTTGCAGAAAAGAAGCAAAGAGAGGCTGAGAAGTTCAGGTCACAGGTTGTTAGGCAGGTTGATACACTCGCTTTGGGTGAATGTATTACTCACTTGGGGTGAATGTATACTCACTTGGGGTGAATGTATTACTCACTTGGGGTGAATGTATTACTCACTTGGGGTGAATGTATTACTCACTTGGGGTGAATGTATAACGATGTTTGCACAGCTCACAGTATTCTTTCTTGCTGTATTTGAGCCACTGGACTAGACTGGAAAACAACACAACCACAGTTTGCATTGTCAGACAACAAAGCAAAGAAACTGAATTTAAACTCCCATTCCAATCTTATCTAAAGACTTTTATAGTGCCCTTGTCAATACCAAAAGGGTGGCAAGTGATGGCCAACTGACTTGGTGAACAGATGTATATATATGTGACCTCGGCCAAGAGAAGGGACCACTTGTCGCAAATGGACTTATTAGCAGTTTCCACAAGCTTACACCTTAGGTAAAATGAGGAAAAAATTTCAGAGCGTTTGGACCATAATTTATGCACATTTTCACAAAAATATAAAATGTCATTTGGCGGGAAATCGCATAAAAAATTTAATGTGTCCCTACCAAATGCACTAATGCCAAAATTTAGCCTTAACGCATCAAGTTACATAAGATTTGTTGCAGTACAGTGAGTCCAAGCTACAGATTGATTAATTAGATGCAAAAATCAATATAATGGTTTAGCGTAAAAACGCATTTTCCGGCTAATCTAGAAAGCGACAAGTGGTCCCTTCTCTCGGCCGAGGTCACATATATGCTAAAGGATTGAAGACTTATTCATCCATTCATTCATGCTCAAAGCACTTATGTAGCATCCCTCCAAGATACCTACTCAGAGGCGCTGATGAAATACGTATGAGTTACGTATGGACAGATGAGAGGTAAACAGACATAGAGCAGAAGGAATGCAAACAGTCAGATAGAAAGGGAGAGACAGATACAGAAAATACAAATGGAAGACAAACAGACTAACACACAAAATGGGGAGGAGAGGAAGACAAAACAGAATGGGGCATACAGGAAGACAAACAGACTCACAGACAGACAGAATGGGCAGAGAGGAAGACAGACAGACATAATGGGATAGAAAGGAAGACACACAAACTGACAATCAGGAACAGAGAGGACAAACAGACAGACTGAGTGGGACAGAGAGAAAGACAAACAGACTGACAGACAGATTGAGTGGGACAGAGAGAATGATCTAATGATACACTCAAGTGATTTGAATTTCTGTACTTTGAGTAAATTCAATCCTATATGCAGTTCTTTAGTCACACAACCATTCTGAAACTTAAACTCTGAAGCTAGGAATGCAGACATTGTCTCACTAGGGCAACTGGTGAGCCTCAGTAGCTCAGTGGCATAGCACTGGTCTTAAAACTGGGGTCGTGAGTTCAAACCTCACCAGGGCATCATATGTTTTGAGTGGTTCTAACATTACAGTTCTAAGACATCTTCTGAATCACTTAAAACCCAGTTAAAAGTCATGTAAGTCAAATTGAAAATCCCTACTGCCCCAACCAAGGGAGTTGGATATACCATACACCATAATTTATACCAGTTATCATATACCATTCACCATATATGTATGCAATTCATTACATCTGAGGAATAGGGCCAAATTCATCCAACTGTTCTGGTACTGGAATTACTTGCAAACATGATCTGTATTTATACAAGATTTACTCAAGCAGGTTTAAGTTATTTCACTGACCAGTTTTTTGGGAATTGAATCCCGCCAAGGATACATACACTATGATATTCAGAAGCAGTAGATAAGCTTTTTCCTAAGCTAATCTTAAATGGCAGCCATTTGAGCAGTTTCATCGTCTTAAGTCTTGGTTGGTGCACGGTCAATGTACTTACAAGTGTTATAGCTCAGTTCACTATAGGGTGCTAAGAGATCAGATATCTATACATATAGTTTCCTTATATGCAAATTTGTCCGTCGTATAACGCTTTCTGTTCTATTGTGAAACCGTTTGTGACGTCACTATACTGCCGTCTTGACGACGGTCGTCTTGACGACGGCGATCAGAGCATTTTAGCCAAGGGGCCATCCACATATTACGTACGCACTTAGGGGGGGTTCGGGGGTCGGATTTTGGCGATTTTGCGTACGGGTGCGAACGGGGGGGGGAGGGGGGGGGGTAACAAAATGTGTACTACCCAAAATAAATTTCTAATTATGACGTCCACATTAGCCTATTTATAACTCTGTATTATCCTATAGTCGTCCCATGGCATTTTATTACATTATATAAAAGCCACGTGCAGTTATTCTGTGCTGTGAACGACACCTATAATTTGTCTATATTGGCCCTTCAATAATCTGGCCTAAAGTGCAGACAGGCTGCCTGGAGACACTTTCTGCAGCTGGTCATCGGGGGTGGGGGGGTGGTGGAGGAGAGGAAGACAAAACAGAATGGGGCATACAGGAAGACAAACAGACTCACAGACAGACATGTCAAACGTACGTACTCGGGGGGGGGGTGGTGGAAGAAAGTACGCTTGCGAACAGGGGGGGAGGGGGTCCAATTTTCCCGGATTTTTGTGTACGTAATATATGGATGGCCCCCAACGATACATATAGGCCTATAATGATACACTGTCGTCACGTCATAATTTATGACGGGTTAATACACTAGTTTTTAAATAGTCTTGGTTGGGATTTCAAAATCTAACCTTTGGGTTCACAGTCCAGACTCCACAGTCAGTGAGTGCTAACCCCTCAAAAATCCCTACCTGAGTTTGAGATTCATTGGTTGATTGACAGATAGATTGACTAACTGTATAATTGATCAAATGACTGATCAACTGAATGATTGATTAAACGAATCATTGATTAACAGAATGATTAACTGAATGATTGATTAACTGAATGATTAACTGTGTAATGACCTACCATTCTTGATGTATGTATTTGATGCTTCCTGTACAAACACAGGGATGATAGAGAGGTTTTTCTTGCGACCCCTCAGAGCGGCAAACTCGACACATGTCTACGCGTCAAATAAACAACCACAAGCACATTACGGATGTTAAATATTCCTGCACCCAAACCAGTTAAACTAAAAGAACTAGCTTATTCACAAGCATAGACTTGAAGACATGGTGTGAGTAGCAAATCCCCAAAACCAAAATCAAGTTTCAACCAGATCCCCAAAACCTATTTTCTAAGGGAAAGTAAAATCATCTGGAAAATCAGGATATTTTTCAAAAAATACTACTCTAGAGATTGGGTAATTAGTCTGAAATCTTAGATAAAACCGGTTGACACAGACCTCCTTCTGGGGCAAGTATGTTCTTCTATGACATGTATACTAATTGGGTCACTAACGTAAATCCAAAACTCGTAGCTCATTCAGTGCCAAAACAAACAGGGTCAGGCAACCATCTGGATTAAAAATAGGGGCTAAATCAATGCAAGATCATACAAGCAGACTGTTGCTGGATCGGCGCCTGGGCGACTTTTACCGAGGACAGGCCGCATGCCTTTTTCAGTATGCCGACATATAAATTATGTCATTCAGCTTTTAACTGATTATTCCTTCAAATTCCTATTCGAGTGCATAAAGAAAGTTGGATAACTCATGGTTATTATAAGCTTCGCCCGCATTCCCATATGCGTTAAAATCAAAATATTGACCAGATTGTCTGTCATCCATCTTGTATCGTTCAGTATCGAAGTCGTCACAAATAAATTAAACCGTCGTCTAATCGGAAGCTGAATCCCACTAAACTCCGTACGATATTATGTTCGCTTCTTCTCTGAATGTTAATCTAGTTTTAGAAAACTACGTCAAACTGTTATCAGCCATTTTCCATAATTGTTATTTTATCTGCTCTGAAACAAAATGGCGCAGAATCTCAGAGCTATTTTACTTGGAATTTTTATAGCGCTACCATATTTGGAGCACTAAATAAAACGCAGAAACTTGTTCCACAATTTGACCCATAGGATTTTTGTCATAGCAGAATATATGTGTGAATTACTTTATATTGCCTCGAAGATATAGAATTTCATACGCAGTGAATCAGACAAATATGAAACCAAAACTTCTAGAATTTATGGCAGCCCTATAATATCAGCGTGTGCACATTTCGTTTCTTCTTCAGCAGTGGGTTGTCATAGATGACACAGACGCTGCAGACGCAACACGTTTACAATGATCCATATGTTATAGTTCTGAGGTCAGAGGTTAAAGTGGGCGGGAACGCGTGGGAACGGCGTTCCCACTGCTCTCGAAATTCTTTGCTTGCGTTCCCACTGCTCACGCATGCGTTCCAATGAAGCTCTTCTTTGGCGTTCCCACTGCTCACCCAAACCACTTTATCCACTGTCTGAGGTTTACAGTAGGCCTTTCTAAACTGTGTATGCAGCAGCAAATAATTGGAATATCAAACATGAATATGGCAAATAAACGTCGGCCTACGCTTGCAGACTTACTTTGAATTATCATCGCATACGTTAGGCTGAATGTAGAGAGAATGGGAATTTCCCTCACATTCAAAGGAATTGACTGTGAGGGAAATGCATAATTTCTGAGTGATCAAGTCGATTCCTTCCAAGATTACCACCCAATCAAACGGGCCTTCGCCGCATTCGACCCATTTGTTTGATTTTAAACAGCATCCACTAGCGAGTGAGTAGCCTATCGTATAGGCCTACCTCGTGAATAAGTTGGTGCGCTGCGCTAAGCTTCAGAGTATCGCTTTCAATTAGAAATTTGGAATTTACGATTACGATTACGGGCAGCTGTGGTGTTCAAATGATCTCAGTCGATCAATTCATTGAAAAAAAATTGGCAGGATCGAGACCATAAGTCTACGTACGTAGCCTAGGCCTACGGTCGCTATAAATATAAAACGTGTACATTTAAATTCATGTGAAAATTTCGGAGTTCCGTGCAGCCTTCCTGCCAGCAGGCACATGTGGGTCCCATGCATATAGTGCCTAAAGAAATGCTCTAGGGCGTACAATAACGTTTGCCATAAGGGTTCCAGCTAGTCTAAGGCCAGCAACAGAAAAGGCGCATTTGCTCAGAGCTGTCCTTGTCCAGTTTGACAAAATCACAGTTAATACGAACATAGGCTAAAGAAGACAAGAACATCAGTGTTAGAACTACAATGTAATGTAGCCTAAGCTTACTGCAAAATCGACGAGGTTCTGGCGAGGTTCGAACTCGCGACCTTCTGCGTGTAAAGCAGACGTGATAACCACTACACCACAGAACCACTGCGTTAGACCACGGTCTTGTTCAATGCTAGATCAAAAGAAGCGATTTATAATTTCTCAGGCATTGGATTTCGACCTGGTTCCTCTGTGGGTCTAGGCCTAATCCTGATCACAATCTCGAGATTTCTACAGCGCCCACAAGAACGATCGCGAAGTCGCGGGAATCACCTTAGTCACAGACGCTCAGTCAAAGCAAGATCGATAGGCAGGACGTATGGTCAGAATCGGTTCCAGGTCAAGATCCAAAGGGGTCAGGCAGGCAAATTAAAAGTCAGAAGACGTCAGAGGTTGGTGTTTAGAAATGAAGCGACGAGAGAGGTGCGTGGAAGAGGTGGAACATGGTAGCCTATATGCAGGGGTTAAAGTGGGTGGGAACGCGTGGGAACGGCGTTCCCACTGCTCTCGACATTCTTTGCTTGCGTTCCCACTGCTCACGCATGCGTTCTAATGAAACTCTTCTTTGGCGTTCCCACTGCTCACCCAAACCACTTAAACCACTGCCTATATGGACGAGGTTGAATCGGGGTAGGGCTGTGGGAACGAAGTGTTTTCACTTTTAAGTGATAGCCTATATAGACCTGTGCAGAGATAGCAAGAGATAGGCCATGACTTTAATTTTACACGAGGCGACAATCGAGCTGGATCTGATTTTGACCATTCTGTCTATTGATTTTGTTTTGACTGAGCGCTTGTGAATAAGATGGTTCCCGCGACTTGGCTCTTTGGGCGCTGTATAAAACTCGAGATATCGATACGATGGGCCTACGATACTAATCGATTGATATCCTGTACATTTTTTATGGTAAGGGCGCTATAGAAGTCACAGATCCATAGCCATATAGTTGTCCCACCCCTCTGGAATAAACTCCCACCAGTACTACGAGAAATTTCAGATCCATCCTACGATCTCACCAAAACCTCACCACTTGCTATATCTCCACAGGTCTTTCACTGAAAACTGAATACATTGCTCTTTCATAAGTCTTATTCCGATTCCTCCTCTTCTCCCTACCTCCCTCGGCGTTTTAACTCTAAACACCACCCACCTTAGCCGTACGTCTTACTGTCTGCCTGACTGACTCCTTTGGATCTTGACCTGGAACCGATTTCATTCCCTGCAGTCTGCCTGTCGATTTTGATTTGACGAAGTGGCTGTGAATAAGCTGGTTCCCGCGACTTGGATTTTTTGTGCACTGTAGAAATCTCGAGATTACGATTACAGCTGCTTTCCTCATAGTATTATAACGATTCTATCCCACTTTTTGTCTTGTCTAATTTGCCTGTGTTTAATGTCTACTCATTTTCTTTGATAGCCTTCGTTGATGAGGCGCTTAGTACGGCATTGCTACTTTTTACGAGTACATCTCAGAGCTAGCCTAGCCTTACCTGTACAATTACGGAAAAAGAATATTTGACCGCTGTACAGGTCCCACTGTATCTGTGCATCACGTGTAGTTACGACGGAGCCACAGTCTGTCTCATGGGCGGGGATCATGGGTGGGACGGGGGGGACATGTCCCCCCACCTTAAGAGTGGGGGGACACGCCATACATTTGTCCCCCCTCCCCCCATATTTTGAAGAAACACCAAAAAAGGCGAAGAAACGTATATGCGCGCGTGGGTTTTGACTGTGTTTTTGAAAAGATGAGGTAAAGAAGACATTTTTTAGGAGAAGTGTCCCCTGGAAACTTTCAGAAAGTAAAAAGAAATTCTTAAGAAAAGGGCGGAAATTTTTTTTTGAATTTCGGAAAAAGTGGGGAAAAATGAAAGTGGGGAAAACAGTTAAAGAAGCGGGGAAAAGGTAATAATACCACACCTGGAGGGAGACTGGACTGTAAGAAAAAGCTGTAAAAGAGGTGGACTAAAAAAAGTCATCAACTTTTTCGGAGATGAAAGCGAAATTTTTCGGAGATGAAGTGGCAGAACATTTTTTGGGGGGGACAAGATTTTCAAAAAAGGTCGTCGACGAGATCGTGGCCGACTTTGTCCCCCCCCCCACCTCTCAGACAAGATCGCCGCCACGGGTCTGTCTGTTTGTCTCTCTCTGCCCAACTAATAACTATCCTATCCTTTATTGTGATCCTGGACCATTCTGTGATCACCGCTACCATTAGGCCTATAACCGATTTCCAAGCAGTACTATGTCGTGCACATTTGAATTTATTGGAAAATTTCGAATTTCTGCATTCCTGCCATCATGCCTACATTGAGCCATATGGGTCCCATAAAAGAACCCACACTGGAGAAAAACCATAAAAATGTAATTTATCATTATTTATGTCACAAAGCATTTGCGGAGGAAACAACTTGAATGCCATAAAAGAACGCACACCGGAGAAAACATAAAATTGTAATTTAGGCCGAGGTCGTTGTTTAGGCCTAATAGTATGTCACAAAGAATTTGCAGAGGAAACTCATTTGGAATGCCTTAAAATAACCCGTACTGGACACAAATTCAGCGAAACTTAACCACGCAAGAAAGGATTCTATAATTTAAGATCTTACTTTTTTCCGTAATTTTTTGCAGTCTGCGAAATTATATGGACTATAATTACAGTTCTGTCAGAATATCGCTTTCGAAAAAAAGAAACCTTACGGTATCTCTTATAATTATTATAAGTCGTTGGTTCTGTTAGAAAGTATTAATTTTGGAAAGAGCTCCTTTTATTTGGAGAAATAAATCTTGTCTCTTTTCACGCAGTGCCTTCAAGTTACAAATGGTATACTTTTAGAAGTTTTAGACAATGTAAATTTGTAACTTTGAGCGCAATACAATATTGTTTTGCCATTTAGCAAACACTCGTAGATGTAATCTAATGAAGCAGATAATTATGTGCAGTGCTTTTGTTCTAATCTAATGAAGCAGATAATTATGTGCAGTGCTTTTCTTCTATGATGTTCTATGGCACTGCACTCTGGGATTCCAAACAGTGTTAGATTTGTCAAGGATCATCTTGTTCTTCAAGACCTCCGGTGTCTTTATCGTATATTAGCAAAAAGAGTTCTTTCCTCGTCCACCTTATGCAGCATATTTTCATTTGTTTTATGCTGTTTTATGGTTAGGATCACGGTTAATAATTTGTCCAACAATTGTATTATCCAGATCTCGAGTCGTCTGCTATAGCTCCTTGTCCTTTCTTTGCCATATTTTAAATAACCACAAGAAAGCAATCTTATTTTATCATAAATTTTTATTGCTAAACTGCCTAATCCAAACTGTCTACAACCATATCTTGGAAGCATAATCACACATTTTACAAAGAGTAAGAAAACTTTCAAATATCAGTTCAGTGATCTCAAATTTGCAGATGGTAGCAGAAAAGTGTTTCCAGTGTTTAAGTCATCGATCTCTCCAGCACTACCACACCCTCTAGTATCATCCTTGTGACATCCCTGCATACTTGTAGTTCATGACTTTGGATTTGCAATTAGGGTTTCATTATTCTTTGTCTTTAGTTTTGTATTGCATCCCATCTTCAATCAATAATTTTATTTTAACATTTGCATTTTCTAAGTCATGATAGGTCTGCATAACATGAAAAAGCAGTAATAAATTCAACCTATAAATAAGTCTAATATTTCTGCTGTGTTGAAGATTGCAAGATGCAAGCAAGTAGCCACAACAAACCAAACATACATATGTGATTTTTGTAACAAAATGTATACATGGAAATCCAGTCTAAAAATCCATAAAAGAATCCACACTGGAGAAAAACCTTATATGTGCAATTTATGTCAAAAAACATTTGCACAGAAGACTCATCTGGAATGTCATACAAGAATCCACACTGGAGAAAAACCATACAAGTGTAATTTATGTCACAAATCATTTGCCAAGAATTGTACTCTAGAACGCCATAGAAGAACCCACACTGGAGAAAAACCATATATGTGCAATTTATGTCACAAATCATTTGCACGAAAGAGTGTTCTAGACAACCATGCAAAAACCCACACTGGAGAGAAGCCATACGTTTGCACTTTGTGTCACAAAACATTTGCACAGAAGACTCATCTGGAATGTCATACAAGAATCCACACTGGAGAAAAAGCATACATGTGCAATTTATGTTACAAAGCATTTGCAAAGAATACTTCTTTGGGACGCCATAGAAGAACTCACACTGGAGAAAAACCATATATGTGCAATTTATGTCACAAATCATTTGCACGGAAGAGCGCTCTAGACAACCATACAAAAACCCACACTGGAGAGAAGCCATACCTTTGCAATTTGTGTCACAAAACATTTGCAAAGAATACTACTCTGGAATACCATAAAACAACCCATACTGGAGAAAAACCACACATTTGTAATTTATGTCACAAAACATTTGCGGTGAAAACTCATCTGGAACGTCATAGAAGAACCCACACTGAAGAAAAACCATATATGTGCATTTTATGTCACAAAGCATTTACAGAGAAAACTCCTCTGGAATATCATAAAAGAACCCACACTGGAGAAAAACCATACAAGTGCAATTTATGTCACAAATCATTTGCAAAGAAGTACACTCTGGAATGCCATAAAAGAACCCACACTGGAGAAAAACCATACAAGTGCAATTTATGTCACAAATCATTTGCAAAGAAGACTTCTCTGGAATGCCATACAAAAACCCACACGGGAGAAAAACCATACAAGTGCAATTTTTGTCACAAATCATTTGCATTGAATAGTGTTCTAAACAACCATACTAAAACCCACACTGGAGAAAAGCCATACTTGTGCAATTTATGTCACAAAGAATTTTCAAAGAAGATTTTTCTGGAATGCCATAGAAGAACCCACACTGGAGAGAAGCCATTTGTATGCAATTCATGTCACAAAGCATTTGCAGAGAAAATTCATCTGGAATGCCATAAAAGAACCCACTCTGGAGAAAAACCATACAAGTGCAATTTATGTCACAAAGCATTTGCATGGAATATGTCTCTGAAACACCATAGAAGAACCCACACTGGAGAAAAACCATATAAGTGTAATTTATGTCACAAAGCATTTGCATGGAATATTTCACTGAAACACCATAGAAGAACCCACACTGGAGAAAAACCATACAAGTGTAATTTATGTCACAAGGCATTTGCGTGGAAGACTTCTCTGGAATGCCATAGAAGAACCCACACTGGAGAAAAACCATATACCCTGCATGTGTAATTTATGTCACTTTAAAGCATTTGCAGAGGAAACTCTTCTGGAATGCCTTAAAGAACTCATACTAGGGAAAACCATACATTTGCGATTTATGTCACAAAGCATTTGCACACGAGAGTGTCATAGATCACCATATAAGAACCCACGCCAGAGAGAACCATATAAGTGCTGTTTTTGTGACAAACGATTTGCACACACAGTAGTGCCCTCAAATGCCATGTAAGAAACTACACTGGAGAAAATATATACACTTACAATGTATGTCAAAAATCGTTTATACAGACATGTCGTCAGAAACACCATGCATGAACCCACAACAGAGAAAAACTATACAAATGCACTTTATATGTAACAAAGCATTTACACGGAATAACGCTCTCAAATTGCAGTCAAGAAGTCACGCTTGGTAAATGCCACAGAAGCGTAAATTATGTGATGCTGTATTGCATGAAATGAGTGTCTAGGTTACCTTGCAAGATCCATACTGGTAAAAATTAGGGGCCATCCATATATTACGTACGCAAAAATCCGGGAAAATTGGACCCCCTCCCCCCTGTCGCAAGCGTACTTTCTTCCACAACCCCCCCCCCCGTGTACGTACACTTGACGCACCTCCCCCCCGAAGACCCGCTGCAGAAAGTGTCTAGAAAGTCTGCACTTTAGGCCAGATTGAAGGATGAGTAATTAGGGCCAATATAGACAAATTATAGGTGTCTCGTTCACAGCACAGAATAACTGCACATGGCTTTTATAAAATGCCATCGGACCACTATAGGACAATACAGAGTTATAAATAGGCTAATGTGGACGTCATAATTAGAAATTTATTTGCGTACGTACACTTTTGTCCCCCCCTCCCCCGTTCGCACCCGTACGCAAAAACCCCAAAATCCTACCCCCTCCCCCTCATTGCGAACGTAATATGTGGACGGCCCCTTATGTGAGTGAATTCTGTGAATTAATTCTTCAAAAATATGCCATGCAAACAGTTTGTGTAAGAGACTCGGTACATACACTAACTGTGCGAACTGTGTTGATGGAAAACAGTTCTCAACTACAGATATCTTGCAAGATCTTCCTAGGCAGAGGACGAATCATTGTCCAGTTGAAAACGATTTTATGGAGCTATTCTAGAGTAATGCCTGATGTTATTACTCATTTAATTTTTTAGACTATATGGATATGGGATGTGTGACAAAATGTTTGAAATTGAGAAGGATTTTATGGAACATTATCATTATGTTATCATCACTACTATGATGCTCCACAGACAGATATGTTCTTGGAATATTTTTAATGTATGGGTTTAGTTAATTACCTAGAACAGGGAAAACAGATTAGTTTGCAAGTGTATAGTTAGTTCCGTTCCGTCTGTTGACTTTACATAAGTTTTAATGTTATAAACACATGTTTGATTCTCTCGTCTAGTCATATTTCATCAATGTTTAGGCTTAAAGTATACACTATACCAGCTGTCTGTCTGCCACCACTGAAGTTGATATGGCCGCTTTCATCGTCATCATCAGTTCCTGACGCCAGCCATTTGGCGGCGATATGGCAGCTTTACTGTTCAGTTATTATATCTTGACGTTCCTTCTGTAACAGTTGTAAGTTGTAACTAGAATGGTATGGACAACGTTGAGCTTGGAATTACATGGGGTAACCCAAAAGCGAAGTCGGCAAAGAGGACGAGAGGTCACCCATCTAAATAATTTGGTACGTGGTTATTTTAGGGAGCCTGTGCATTAAACACCAATTATATTGTCAAAATTTAGTCTGCAGCGTTGAATGTAGTTAGAGACCCTTTGTTCGGACTTGGCAATATCAAATTACCCCATGGTATTGCTTGCAAATATGAAGAGAGTAGCATAATCTAAGTCAGCCTATTGTAGTCCGCTGGAGTACGGACATCTGAAAAGATGGATTAGAGCAGAGGTGGGCAAACTACGGCCCGCGGATCCGGCCCGCCAACACTTTATCCTGCCCCCACAATTCTTCAGAACATTCTCAAAGAGCAGTTCAAAGGATCAGACCTGATGACATTCGATCTTTTCTTCACTCAAACAGGAAAAATACAAAAATCTACAAACTTTGGCTTTAGAAATGTTTGTGTTATTCGCATCCACTTAGACCTACATCTGTCAGCAAAAATTTCCAAATATGAAGATAAACCAAGAACAGATCTCAGTTAACTGATCTAAACTTGAACTCAATACTGCGAATTGCACCCCTAGCACTCCGGATTATGGGAAACTTGTTAATGCATGTTCACAGGTGCATCACAGTAGGCCCTATAAATAATTTATAGTTTATACTGTGGTTGCATACATCTCACTAGTGGTTATTTTAGGGAGCCTGAGTAATGAAATTTGGAGGAAAAAGAGAGGTTTTGCCAGGTTTTTAGGGCGAATGACTAAAAAAAGGTCATCAACTTTTTCAGAGACGAAATCGTAAAAAGTCAGAACATTTTAAGGGAATTTGTGAAAAGTCTGAAATTCTTCTTAGACGATCGAATTCCTAAAAAAGGTCTTCAAATTTTTTTTAGGGTGACACCACCCTATACTGACGCCGCTCGTCACCGGTAGCGTATACTCACCTCAAATTTTACCACTACAGCCCTGATAGTAGGCCCTATTAAATTATTAATAGATAGTCGTTTGAACATATTTAAAATACATGAAAATAAGCCTAAATGTAGGCCTATACGTTTTCTATAGCGACCGTATGGCCTCGACCATTCTGATTTTTCAATGAATTGATCGGGTGAGATCCTTTAATTACCACCGCTGCCCGTTTGAATAGGCGCTACGCCATTTAAGGTCCCCGTGTACGGACCGTGCTAGCCCGAGATTTAAATCTCTGAAGAAGAAAATTAAGCCACCTTCGGGAAGCGATCCGCGATCCGCATGCTCTCTTACACAGAGTAAGGGACGCAGCCTACGTATACGCTCTTACCAATGTAGCTAATTAGTAACAACTTTTGTCGTTATAGGTTAAGTTGACCTTTGGGGGCGCTTTATTTAAACTTGCGACAGAGCGCAAATATAGCTTGCTACGTCCCTACAAGTTTAACCAAAAATTGACTAATTTTAAAATGCAGTCGATCGAATTTCTGCGTTGAAAACTCGAAGACATACAATTTGAATAACCCGCCTAAAGGAAACCAAGTTCACACCATTATAACGTCATAACGGCAATGGCGTCGTTTCTTTGCATAAATGCAGATTTAAATCATGTATTAACGGCCTAGAGCCGTGGCCGTCGACGTAAGTCCGGTCACAGTGCCGCTGAACATCTGGGATCGAATCGCTTACCAAGGCATTCGAGCGGTGCAATCTAACCGACACTTTTTTACTAAGTTTTGTTTTATACAAAACTTGAGGTACTTCGAAAGACTTGGTTAAATTCCTCAAAACAATTCGAATCGTACGTTTTACTGGTATAAATTTGAAGTTTTAATGAAAAAACGCGACGCTGTTTAGGCCTATACCTATAGGCCTAAAATCAGTGCCGGAATTAGCCATAAGTTAAAACGCTACAGCTATAGGGGGCTATTATAATTAAGGGCGGAATCAGAGTAGGCCTATGTGGAAGAGGTACGTGGAAGCAGGGTAGGAAGTGTGTTCACTTTAAAATAAAAGACCTGTGCACAAAGGCGCGTTTACAAAAAGCGGGCCCTAGGCGCAAACATTTTACCGGCCCTTCTGAACTTGTATTAGCCCAGATGAAGAAAACAATTATAAATTACAATAATATAGGGCATACTTTAACGTGAATGCTAATCTGTAAAAAATAGAAAATAGGTCATATTTAAAATAATTCAAAATAAAAGATGTTACATTTATAATTGAAAAAATATTTTCATTCGTTTGAGATTTGGGGCCCTAGGCGCGCGCCTATATAGTGCGCCTACGTGTAAATGCGCCTCTGCCTGTGCACAGGTAGCAATTGAGAGATTAATCATGACTTTAACTTCACACGAAACGGCAATCAACCCAGCTGGATCTGATTTTGACCCTCCTGCAGGGGCGTAACTTTAGTCTAAAAAGTGGGGGGGTACCAATACTTTGGTCTAAAAAGTGGGGGGTACCAATTTCTTCTCCACTTTCGCTTTTCACATGGTGGCCATTTTGAACATATTCCTTTGTCAGTATTCTCATTCATTTTGGCTCTCGGTTTACCTGTGTATCTAAGTACTTTCGCACTTTGGCGCAGACTGCATTCTCTGGGAAGCCACAATAACAAAAATATTGATTGACATTGTTTAAAAAGTGGGGGGTACAGTACCCCCAGTCCAAAAAGTGGGGGGTACGGGTACCCCTCGTACCCCCCACAAATTACGCCTATGCCCTTCTGCCTATCGATTTTGTTTTGACTGAGGTCAATAAGCTGGTTCCCGCGATTTCGCTTTTTGGGGCGCTGTAGAAATCTCGAGATTGCGATACGATACGTCTACGATAGCCTACAAATCGATTGACCCTTGTACATCACGATAAGTGCGTAATAGGCCCCTATGAGTCATTATAAATCACATCTGATACGTCGTTACCTGCACTTTACCTTCGTTACCTTTCCTTGCATATTAAGCTAAGGGCTTTATAGAAGTCACATCTGATTTCCTCACAGCATGAAAATGATCCCATCTCAATTCTTGTCTTGTCTAATTTGTCTGTGCTTAATGTTTACTCAATTTATTTGATAGCCTTTGTTGATGAGGCGCTAGACGATGCTGATTTTTTTATTGTTAGGGGGTTATTCCTACAGCTCAAAGCTAGCCTTACCTGTACAATTAAGAAACAAAGAAACATTTGACCGCTGTACAAGTCCCACGCACTGTATCTGACCATCTGTGCATTGCGTGTAATTACGACGGCGCCACAGAAGTTAACGCAAAGTAATTCTGTCTGTCTGTCTGTGTCTGTCTGTCTGTCCTATCACACCTAGGCAAACAACCTTGTCGTAATCGTAATCTCCAAACTTCTAAAGCGCCACTCGATGGCCAAGCGCAGCTGCGCAGGGCACCAGCCTATTCACGAGCACTGCGTCGAATCAGAGCAGTTTCCAAAGAGTAGTCCAGAGGAAGAACTGGAAGGCGAGGATCAGATGAGTCTGGATAGGAGTACTTAAAATGGTGAGACTTCAGTTTTGAGTGGAAAGCCCGGGGGGGATAGATAGACGGTCCTGAGGATGGGGGACGGGTTGCAGTGATGATGGAGGAACCTCCTCCCTTAGTCCCTTACCAGACCATGCAGCATCCTTAGTAATTTTTCCTACTATTGTTACTCATAAATCGTAATTCCTGTGTAGAGTTTCAGCAGTACATGTAAGCTGGGCTTACGAAAAATGTTTTTGTTGTTACCTGTTATTGTTAATTTAAAAATAATAAATTTCTGCTGAAGCTCTGCACAAAAACCTTTTAGACAATCACTTTTGTGTCACTCCCTCTGAAGGTGTCACCCGGTGCGGCTCACACTCCCTGCACCCTCCTAGTGAAGCCACTGCCAGAGCCATCTAACAGAGAGCTCTGAAAAGAGCTGGTCAGAGGCGACACCTATTGCCACTTAAAGGAACTGCTAACGAAGTTCCCATTTAGAAGTTACTGACATTACTGTCACAGCCATCATTACTTATGAAGAGGCGTCGTTAAATGGAACCTCCTCATACGAAAAAATAATGGTGGACATCGCAAAACTCGATTACGAGAGCATTATTTCATCATTTTATTTATTACAATCGTCAGCTCTAACAAACTAACAGATAACAATTGATATTTTATCAATTTAAAATATTTCATTTTGTTAAATTTAACAAACCGCTTAAAACACGCGAAATACAAAGACCAGAGTAACAACAATCGCTCTGCATAGTATTCATCCATTCTCTTGCGGCGGCTAAAACTACAGGTGCGGTAACATTCGAAACAATCCAACCACAGCACGCATTACACAGAAATGGCAAAAAGCATGCTACAGTAATGCTTACACTATTTACTACACACTTCGTATTGTACATGATGGACTGGTGTAAACGCAGCACATTTAATACGCAGTACAACTGATTACGGTAAATTACACTTACTTTATGCATACGAGTACGCATATTACATAACCAGTGTACACACTGTATATTTCTGTACACGAATATATAATACAGCATTAACCATTACGTAGATAGTAGAGTAGTACTAATATTTTTTAAACCAGTAAATGTAACCGTACTACAGTGACAACAAATTACATTGTTATTACTACGCATTTATTAAGCATTACCATCTACTGGTCACGCATCAATCTATAGACTGAGCAATTGCGAGTGAAGGACTTGCTCAAGGTCCTTTAACAGTAACTATCTCAGAGGCGGCTCTAACCTGTACTCTCCACGTTACAAGGTGAGCGCTCTGTGCCAGATTGCTCACCATAATCGAAGTTCCACCCTTAACCGCGAATTCAGTTGTAAGTAACATTTGGCCAATTCTGTAATTCCACATCAACAAACAGTCTGAAACTTATTAGTTAATGAATCAGTAAAACTTGATTAAAGGCTAAAAACGTCGCAAAACGCTGGAACAGAAATGAACGAGAATCTATTCCTGATCGCAGGAAAGAAATTTTGCCAACAAACACTGTAACAACTGATTGAAGAACACAATGCACTCCACCGTTAATCGAAACCAATCAACAATCCCGTTCCATCCATGATTTAAAAACTTCCACCTTTCAATAAAAGTTTTATACGCGATTTAAAACAAACGGTCCAACGTTAACCAAAAACGTTCTATGCTTGATTGAAAAAATCGATCCACATCAAAGCTCTCAGTAAAACACATTAACAAGCAAAAAGCAATCAATTAGTGATTGAAAACCCGTCACCAATCAAAAAATTAGCCACATACACACAACATAATGAAAAATGTGCACAAAAGACATGAAGAAATAACCACAACGTCATATGCTGAAACCCATACGGTGAGAATAACATCTGGCCTCGTCATGCCTCGCATAACCGCCATACGTAGGGCATATGAAGTACGTATGGGATCACTGTCATATTCTCCTCATATGTTCAACATAGGATGCCAATGTTGGGAACGGTTTCTGTGGACAAAACTGAAGCATGCAACCCAGAACTCTACACTGTCTAGTACAAGCTCACATTAACAGCACATAATTATTAGTACTTCAACAGATTAATGCATAGTACAAGTTCACCAAGCCACATTAATGTTTAACAGCAGACATCAGAGGGTGTGATTTTTAAGGGAGGGGCTACCCCATCATATTTGATTCAGAGTATCCCCATCGAGGATACAACTTCTCTACACTCTGTTCTCCAACCCACAGGCCTTCCCACTACTGCCAACCAGAAATAAACCCTAATCTAAATTCTGTGCTAACCTAGGGGAGTACCTTTTGCTCTTAACTGAAAACTTGCCTGTTTCAGTCTGATTATGTTCCTTATTCTTTTCCATTCCCTGGCTTCACCGCGCACTTCTGAACTTTGTAAGGAAGGCATTATCAAATTACAGCATATTTTAGTTATCACAACATGTAGGTCACTGTGATATTGCATTCACTTATATAGCACCCAGAGATATTTCCAGCATGAAAGCCATGCTGCACCAGATTCTTAATGGATGACCAGGCTTTGCAATCAGAAAATTTTTCAGCACTACAGACAAAACCAGATTCATTCATGTAAAGCACTTACTGCATGCATATAAAAGTCAGTACATCTAAATCGGAGGTCTAGATATCGCCTCACAACTTTTTCAGTAGGCTAGCTCTGGTATGCTAAAATCCAACCAGCATGATATCTTCCTACTTCAACGGTAGCTCCAACGGGGACAGTAGTTACGATTTTAGCACGCTGATCTTTCCTACGACATTCAAATTCACAAATTTCATACCTGAATGTTTATTTCCCCACACGGGATTTCCTGCTAAGACCAACGCTAATCCAACTTATCATAAAGCCAAGCAGAAAAAGCCGAGTTTAATGGAAACAATACACATAACTGTTAATCAAACATCATATAAACGATTTTGTTAATCACATGATTAAAATTATCAACATGTTAAGAAAATCAAGTACCATCGTCAGTCAGTCGAACAAAAGCACAAAGCAACTTAAATCAGAGTCAAATGATTAAGGGGTAATTTAATATACGCTTTCTACAGAACTTCCCCGTGTAAAGGTTTACTCAAAACTTATCATATAGCTGCCAGTGCAAGCCGCCGTATCACGAACTGTATCATGACAAGTTTACGTGTGTTTCGATTTAAGGAGGCATCTTTAAGACGAGGGCATCTGAGATTAAACAGTTTGACAAATGCGCCATGTTGATTTCACAAGGCGGATTTGAACCCGAGCTGCTGAAGCAAAACAGGCGACATATTAACCACTCAGCCCACGCACTCAAACCTTGGAACAAGCTTGAGTTTACACAAGGTCATGACTGAAGCTGAGTTAACTTGAAATTGACATTACAGACTGCATAATAAAGAAATTCATGTTTAACGGCACGCTTTAAACAGCTGAACTAAGACCTACCCCAAGGAGAAATTTATTAACACACAAGAAATCTTCGATTTAGCTTAAAAATCTGTCATACGGAGGCGTTGTAATATCGCCACCCAGAGTCAGCTGCCTCAAGAGTTCTCTAGCTGCTGCCGTTTGCCTGTCGATCATGCATAAGCTCCTCCAGTCGCTTCGTAAGGCCGCTTGGGCTTGCCGTCGTCATCAGCCGTTTGGGAGGGCAGTCGGCAACACCCTCGTCCGCCAGAGGCAGCCTCTTGGCAACGGCGTTTGAACCATTATCTTTCATTCGAATCATGTTGTTAATAGCTCGCAGGTCCTACAAGAAAACAACAAAGAACACAACGATGTAATCAGGGCCGCATTAAGGCTAGTGTGGGCCCGGGTGCTGTGATTACCTATATAGCCAACAGAACACAAGCCCAATCACAAACACAATAAAAAATTTTAATGTACTTCCGAAAATGCGGGCCCCTCAAAACTGCGGGCTCGGGTGTGCAGCACCCCACCCTTAATGTGGGCCTGGATGTAATTAATTGAGCATTTAAGTAGCTCCTGTTCGTTAAAACCGAAAAATAAGAATAAAGCCACAATGTATGTATGGAGACATGTACCTTGTTACTTGTAAAGCACATTTTAAGAACCTCACAAGGGTGCTTAACATGAAGATCTAACGGATCTAAAATTATGTAGCTGCCGTTCACAAATACCGAATAGGAACATACAAAGTCTAAAAATATTACTGGTCAAGCACAGTTAGCCCATCACTGAAAGGTAGTCACTAACCCTGGCTGGACTTCGGTTGAAGCAGTAGAGCAGACCGGACTGTGGGGTGACGAGCGGGGTGCCAGCCTTGTGTGGGGAAACGTACAATGAATGGTTGCTGGAAATCTTGCGAGGCGAAGAACAGTGACTGCGTACAACAGGCAACGGAGACAGGATTGGCTTATCGACCTACAAAGCAAGCAACATACAACCGAAAATAAGCAAAATAAATTTTGACAAGTTTTCATTTTCCTCTCATATTTGTTTGAAGCCCTGGGGATATTTCTACCATGGATAAGAAAATAAAATAATAATACCAACTACAAATAATGAAAACTAGCCATACCGAATGACCTCCCTCTTTCCCGGGCCTCGGTCGGGAGCGCCACTGAGTAGATTTCTTGAAGGGGCGCTATATACATTCATTATAGATAATACCAACTGCAAAATAGCAAAAGTCACTACAAAATCACGTGTATACTTTCGATACTTGGGTCATTCCAAATAAAATCAACCAACATCATAGACGACACCATCTCAGACTTTCTTACACTCAAGGGATTAAGTAGAAGATAAAAAATTACAAAGTTAAAAACAACTGTCCTCTCTTATGGTTTATGTGAAAATTATTGTTAATTTAAATTATTATTAATAAACTATTATTTATTTATGTGAAATTTAACTTTTGTCTTACCCCGTCCTTCACGTTCTGAGTTGAAAACTTCAACGCGTAGTTCTTAATCTGATTCACGTATATCTGAAAACAGTTTCGTAATAACATCCAGCTACTATGACGAAAATAACAGTTCAAGGCAACTACAGGAGAAGCCAGTTTAAAATCTGAGCCATAAGGGAAATGACGTTTCACATGACTAAGTTTAACGTAAGATTTCAGCCATTGTAAAGACCAATGGTTGCGACTAGGTTAAACTGAAAGTCAAACAAGAGTCTGAGATCAGTCCGACTGAAACTCTGGACATAAACTGAAAAAGAGTCAACAGGTAGAGGTCAATTTTCCATGTCACACAGAAGCATTTTACCCCAGAGATGAAGAGTTTGCATGAGAGTCTAGTGATTAGCGTGCTGGACTGTCAACCGAGAGGTCGGGGTTCAAATCCCCATCAGCACAGAAATGTGTGTTCAGATTTCTGCTCCACCTGCACCTCAGAGCCAACTCAGCGATAACAAGTACACTGACTGTACCTTGTTTGTGGAAAGATGAGATGGCGAGGGAGAGGACAGGTCAACCGGCCTCATACGCCGAGGCTAAGCAAATGATACCCGATTTTTTAAACCCCAGATCTGGACACATAGGTTTAGATGTGACATGCAAAAGGCAGTCATCTGGCTTGCCGCAAGGTTTTTGGAAGCCAGAATCTTGATTCCTCGATACAATTTAACTTGAAGTTTGGTGGGACACGGTAACCGATTAGTGGCGCACAGTAGCTGATTGGTTAGAGTGCTCGCCTTGCAATGCAGAGTACGAGTTGAAGACTCCCTGAGACGGCTACTGAATAGGGGACCTTGGACAAGTCCTTCACTTGCAACTGCTCATGGCCATCATTAGTTAGTGGTGTTTAATAAATGCAGCGACTATCAACTCATACCTTGTGCATTATTATGACTCTGTAGAAGCAACTATCAACTCATACCTTGGCTTAGATGGCACCAGTTCCAGTAAAGTTACCTATGTGCCTCACCATTTATACAGCACATTTCACGAACATCGCAAAGACACAGCACCAAATGAAAACGACACACAACTCGAGTAATTCTCACCGTGTTGTAGAACTTGATCAGGTCGCCACGGTCTTCGCCTCGATCGTCGAACTGGAACGTATTCGCCGTTCCTGCAAGTCGAGTCGGCGTCGGAGGTTGGCTGCCCGGCTGAGAGATGGGCAGAGTGCTCGATGACCGGATTGAACTGAGATCTGAAACAATAATTACCAATGTACTGTAAGGTACTTATAAACAAGTAATAAGCTGCTTGGTTTCATCGATACCTTATAAATTACTGGATACGATATGATACAGAATACAGCAACTTGAATCCCCATATGCCCGGATCGACAGTCTACACTCTACACCATGGAAAACCCCTCCTTATAGAGGGTTTATTTGGGGTTAATTTGGCAATTATTATCAGTGCATACATTTACCATGAACTAAGCCCTCAACACACAAGTAAGACAAACTAAACGCTGTGACTTACTGTTTTCTCTTTCCTTTCGACCTTTCCGCTCGACAACTGCCGGCGATCCGGAGCGATTTCCTTCATTCCGGCTTCCACTGCTGCTTCCACCCGATTCGTACCTCTGTCGGCTTCCGAGAAGAACACTCCGGTAGACCTGTGGAAAGCAAGGACGGAGAATGATGCAGATGAAACACCATCTGACTAAAACAATCTTCCTTTAAATATGAATACCGGTTCAATCGATTCTGCTCAACACAGTTTCTGGTCACCTAAAATGGTACCTGCTTAGATAAGTCAGAAAGCCACTCCTACCTACTTTCAGCAACTATTATCTCCGTACATCCCTCCCTGAAGTCTGAGATCTTCGGATATGGGTCTTTTGGTTGAGCCTTGATGTGTACGTTAAATACATTCGTTTATTATTCAAAAAGTGACTTGCATACCGCAACAGGGAACAATTGCCGTTGTAGCACTGTCATGCGCTCTTGTGCATTCCGTGTTGCTGCCCAGGGAATGGAATTGCCTACCAATGCCTGATGCTCGAACTCTTTCACTTCCTTTAAGAAATGCCTCAAAACTCTCCATCTCTGGTCTCATTGGCTTTAAAAATTCTGGATGTCTAACTGCACTTCACCTGGCGACTGACTAAACATGCCTAAGATTCGCATTTCTGTGATTTAACAGACAACAAATGACAGACATTCGAAGATGACCCAAGTAACTGACATGACTTTCCGCCTGCGGTTGAAGTCGATAGCATTTCATGATGTCCTGGAACGATCGGTCTTTTTCCGTTACCTGAACACAATCAACATAAACGTAATCAGACATTAATCTGTAGTTGTACCAAATAGGAATTTTTACTATATTCAGCCGAGTAAGAATAACTGGTCACACTATTTGGCTGAATACAAATATCAGGTGATGACACAGCGGGGCATAAGTAAAAGCTAGACACAAGTACACCTAGTACATGTATTTAAAAAAATGTTTAATATAAAGTTCTCACTTTTTGTCCAGAGGTTGAGTTTCATATTGATTTCAATTCTAAATTTCTTTACGTGACATCACACAGGAAAGCAAATGTTCTTCTAACTGAAAGTTCTGCAAGATTGCTGGCAGCAAGACTTAAATGTTCAAAATCCTCATCTTTAGTAATCGCATTCTGTTAAAAAACTATTCGGCCGAATACGAATAAACTATTTGGAGCACCATTTGGTCCAAGCAAATCGAATGCAAATATTTAGTACAGCTCTAATAATCTGCCACGTAGAAAGATGTTTCAGGATTTCTCTCCTATTCACACCCACTAGCAAACTAAAGCATAAATAAGTGAATGGGAGGATCAGACAGCGGGGTGAGGACTGTGATAACCAGAACTCATGTCATAAGTTGAATGCACACAATCGGAATGAAAGTCCATGTTAACCTTGCAGATGACGTAAACTGCGCACATGATCATCTGATCGAGATGCCGATCCTGCATCAGATCGATATGGTTGATGAGACTGTGCTCAAAGCACGTCCAGATCTTGGAGCACAGCTCGGAGTCGATCTCTAGTCGATCGCAGAGGTCCCGCAGTCGAACGCTTGCCAAATGATACACCTGTCACACACAACCCAACACTTGCATCACATCACAACTTTCAAAACGTTATTTAACAGCACATTTGAGAATATCTCGTTAAAAAGAAACAAAACAACTGTCCCAGCCACATTATGTAGCTATACCACTGTACCTATACATACAATCATGTATTTGTTCATTAGTCCCATCCTTCTTCAGAGCAAGGCACCCATACTTAAAGTAATTCAGTCAACAGCACCCAGCCTTAACCTCATTTGCTTTTCTTCCAATTAGTTCTTTGTTTTACTGACGAGAATGTTCCTTGTATTCAACCGCGCTGTTGCGACTATTTTTGCACTACTTTCAGTTTTAAAAATTAGTTACAGGCTTATGTCAGTAGTGACAATCAGTATTTTTAACATTTTTTGACAGAACAAGCTGTACAAATATTATCCAGCCGAGGGAACCCCTAAAACAGGTTTGTAAGTGGCACCCTCGAGTTTTGTGGCACCCAGGTTGGGAAAACTGCATTAGTTAATTATTTACATATATAATTTAGTGCCTTTAATGAACCTTACAAAAGCACTGATGGCACTACACTAAATGGTGCAGACATCTTGATATTACAGTTACCAGATATACTGAATGTTCAGATGTTAGATAGTGGTGCTTAATAAATGTAGCATAATAGTAATAGTAGTAGTAACAATAATAAAAATAATAATGATAATAACCTGGGACAAGGCCTGATTTCTTGGAGATAATCATTTACTCCTAACATAATTTTTTTGTTCCAGAGGGATTATTTCTACCTCGGGTAAAATAAATAATGATAATAAAAGTAAAATATTATAACAGTCTTGTTATAAGGTGGTTCTAGACATGGATTCCAAAGACTGAGTAATGAGTAACTGGTGTAAATGTTTTACCTTCATGGATTCTTATTACCTTTCGGAAGAAAAGCGCTAGAGACCCAGTGCGTTTTGGTTTGTTGGGTGGCTGTGAATTGGAGATCTTAGCAGGCAGTCCTGCTGAACCGTTGGAATCTCCAGGTTCTTCAAGTTTTCGCTTGAGTGGACTTGGCTTCACCTGAACTGGAATCAGGATCTGAAAGCAGCCAAAGGACAGATCGGTAAAACAAGATCGAGACCCATTAACACATGAAAATATCATATATAAACAAAACTGCTACAATCCATCCATCAATCAATCAAACAATCAATCACTTCGATAAATCAATCAATGAAAAAAATCAATGTCAGTCGCTCGGTCAATCAATCACTTACTTCAAGCAATTACCCTATTACAACAAAACTATCTCAATCAGTTTATCAAACGTTTCTATCAATCAAACAATCTATCAATCAACAGATCAATCAATCAATCAATTGAATCACTTACGCTAAAACTGCTCAACACTTTAACAACGAGCTGCATTGGTTTCCCAGTTACTTTTAGTACACTCTCATAGTTAGTGTTAAACTGTTCTACCAAATAACCGATAAATTAACCTAGATGCATAATTTCAAAGCACAAGCAGATTGCCAATTTCATATTACAAGTCTAACAAAGCCCACACAACATGAAGGGCCTTCACTAACGAACAAACAAATGGATGCCAAAAGAACACAGTAAAAAACTTGCTCGTAACTGATCTCACAATACAATACAACTGTATTTTGATATTGCCTTCCTTCCAAAGTTCAGAAGTGCACACGTCCATAGGACAGAACATTGATGGCACTGGGTCACCACACGCAGAGGCTTGAGGTAGATTCGAACCTGCGACCCTCCAGTTACAAGGCACAGAACATACCGCTACACCAACGGCGGCGTCCCCCGACACTTACCTGGCGGCCATCCTGTGCTGTGATCAGGGCCATAGGTATTGACACGGGACTACTAGTTGTGACCAAACTGTTGGCTCGGCTGACAGTGTGAGTAGCGACATCCGTCACAGACGCACTTGGAAAGAGACGTCGCTTGGCTGTCACTGGTGAGCTGAAGCGGTCAGTTGCGCTGATTGTGCCAGGCGACTGCAGCGCATCTGAAATATGTGCCAACAACACATCCTCTCTAATTGCACAAACATGAAACACATGTAAAAAAGCACCAATTTTGATCACTCAGTTGTGAAAACAACCCAAGAGTTGATCCTCTTAAATCACTCAGTCATGAAAAATGTGCTACTGTATATAGATGCATCCTCTAAAATCTCACAAGTGAGATTAAAAACTACTCCAAAAATGCAGCCACTTACCACTTTAACAACAACAGTGTCCTAAAAGTGACTGGGAAACAATGCAGCTTGTCGTCAAAGTATTAAAGCAATTAATAGCATAATCCAAATGGTTTACGTAGCAGTTAATAAAAATCTGCTTCCAGGTGCATCATAATTAACAAGTTAATTACAGATTAACCCAAATAATCACAACAAAATATCAATAAAGCAAATCATTATAATTTTGGCTTGGCTTCTTATGCAGAGCAAGCATTGTCACACAACACATTTTTAATCCATTGCAAACATCTACCAATGCCTTTGTGGGACGCGGTGGCCGAGTGGTTACAGCGCTTGCCTTGTAATTAGGAGAGTAGGGGTTCAAGCCTCCTCCCCTGAAACATCTACTGTGTAGGGACCTTCAGCAAGTCCTTCGCTCACAACTGCTCAGCGCCATCGACTAACTTATGTTGGCACTTAACAAGTGCATAATAAAAACAAATTATTCTCTCTTACAATTAACGGAACCACATAAATTTACAAGCGGGCAGAGAATTTAGTTTTCCACCTTGTTTGTTCTGCAGAATGGCGTCTGTGGTGGCCACCCTACGCACGGCTGGATGGACAAGAGGAGGGCTCACCAGAGCAGCCAAATTATTACTCAAGGCTGTACCATCTCTCTCCAGCTGACTTGGAAGTGATACCTAGGAATGCAACAAATAAACGATGTGCAATCAATCAACTTTAAGCCTGATCAATCAATCTATTGTCTAACTGATTGATTCAATGTTGATTGGAATATTTCCTGAATGCTGATAGCTTGATTGAGTGCTATTCCAATCAACACTGAATCAATCAATTAATCAATAGATCAATCGACCATGCTCTGACAATTCTTTCAAACCCACCCGACAATCGTAAACAACAGAGTAAATATGTCACCATTCGGTGATGCAACAATCACTGAGCTCACTGAACACTTGCTCAATCACATGCTCAGATGAGTGTGATGAGATGAATGTCACACCACTCAGTGCTCACAATCCACTTACATTCTGTCGCATTCGGCTCTGTGTCGCAAACATTTTCAAAACGTCTTAAAACGCCCTTACCTACATATCTACATTACCATATCTTTTGACCTACTGACATGACCTCAAAAGCTAAGCAGTAACCATATCTTTTGACCTACTGACATGACCTCAAAAGCTAAGCAGTAACCATATCTTTTGACCTACTGACATGACCTCAAAAGCTAAGCAGTAACCATATCTTTTGACCTACTGACATGACCTCAAAAGCTAAGCAAAGTCCACAGACTGCTTCACTGACCTCCTCGACTGATGGAACATCACCAGACTGCTTCACTGCCTCCCAGACCGGAGAGTCGGACCGCCACACAAGGCTCTCGAGTGTCGTCTCCTCGACCTGCAAGACAACAACTTCAGCGATTACATTCCACTCATGCACACGATTAAACGCAACTAAAAATAACCATCTGACCATAACAGATGGATTTTGATACCAGCACACAGCAGCCGATTGGTCAAAGTGCTTGCAGTGTAACACTGGAGTATGGGTTTCAGCTTCTCCAAAGACAGTTACTGTGTAGTGATCATGAGCAAGTCCTTCACTCACAACTGCTAAGCACCACTGATTTGTCTGTAATCATCAGACAGTGGCTCTTAATAAATTCCTAATAATAATAAACCTAAACCAATTTCACATCTGGAAAACACTGCAGAGTGCAACTGTTTCACCAAGTATGTCCTCAGGCATGAGGTTGCACATGTTCTTTGTGTGTATGCATGCAGTTATGTGCATTATGCAGGTACCAGTAAGTACAATAGTACATGTGCATACATGTACTAACTACCGATATGTACGTAATTGTAAATTTACGGAGCGCCAAGAGAAACTCATCAGAGGCGCTTTCGACCTAACACAAAGAAGCCCAAGAGAGGCTGAGAGGATCATGAGTACCAAGCCATATGCACCTTGAATACCAAGCCATTTATACCAGTATGTTGCACGTATTAAATGGGGTACATGTATGTGCCTGCACTTAATATAGTGCCCTTCAAGTGCCCTACAGAAGTGCTGCACATGGTGGTGCCAAAGTTCATTAAGGACAGAAATAATACTCAGATAACTGGAAGTCACTACTGGCAGCCCCCACTCACATGTAGAGCGCAACAAACAGAGACTCACAGCAGGTAACTCACATGATTTAAGTGTTTGACGATGTCTCGTGAGAGGCCTTCCTCCGCTCGTATCAGCACCTCGATCACCTTGTAGAAGTAGTATGCAGGAATCTCAAAGACGTCAATGATCCACGGAAAAACCCTACAACCGTCACAGCCCCAGCAACATCACAACAAAAACGTAAACATCAAAACAAAATGAGCTTCATAAGTTTTGGCCTTGAAAGCGTAGCCAGTCTTTACTCTCATCATCTAATCTTCACACTATATCAGCCAGATTATAATGGTAATCTCATAAAGCGCCACTTCAAGAAAAAACTCACACCAGTGGCGCTCCCAACCCGAACCAGTGAAATTACTGTCGTATAATACAGACTTCAGGCACCTGTTTTTAAACCTGTGCAAGGTACAAACTGAGGAGCTCAAGCTACAGATGGTGCTAGTGTCGCATAATCTTGACATCTCTCTCTGTCCCTGCAGGACAGATCTCCGAAACTTTGGGAGGAGAATCCAGCGTGCTAAACTACTGACCTGGCAGAGACAAAACTACCAATAAAACTAATTTGAAGACGTCAACTTCTAAGCAATTTGTGCCAACTGATAAGACCTGTGACCAAAAGAAATCTGGTCTAACCTCTGTGAATTATAGGAAAAGATCACAATTTCTAAGCAGATCGCAAACAGAGAACGGTGGAAGATGTCCTGTTCCAGAAGGCTCTACAAATCAAAAACAAACAAAATGACAGAAACGTTTTGTCTGAGACACACACAATCGACCGACTGCCTCATCAGACACCTTTTGTTGGTCAGTTTTGAACCATTTCAATGAAACAGGAATTACTCTTGGAAAATGAGATATTGCTACTATTAAATAACTATACTGATGCTAGCTACAGTAGTATGAATTGAGCTCTGCATGGTTCCCTTGGGACATCTTCTTTGGTGGAAAATTAAATAAAAACAATAAATAAAATAACAGATGAATATAAGAAAAACAAAACTACAAATTCCTATAAAAACACGATTAAAGTAATAATACTGCACTGAAATTCAAAATCCATCCTAAAAGAACAGTTAAATTTTTACATAGTGCAAAGAACAATGATGGTATAATTCAGTACCGTCTTCCCAATTCGATGGTTTCATTAGAAATTGCCCTCATTAAATATCCAAGCAATACCACTAATAATAGTAATAATAACAATAACAATACACTGCACTAAAAAAACTACTAAATAAAGTCCAAGGACTGTTAATTGAAAGACAACTGTTCAGAGCTTCATAAAACTACAAATCGCTGTATTTCTGGAATATCCAAAGATAACTAGCAACTATTAAGCGAAAGAAATTAACTGGAAAGCCTTACAAGGAAGTTGTCTTTGGCGATGTGTCGCTGTTTCTCGTCGATGAGGATGTTTTCAAGGGCCTTGTAGTAGAGACTCTCGGCCAACTGAAGGCGGCGCTTGGCAAAGTCAACGACCGACTCCGCATTACTATCACAGGGCTAACAACAAAAGTCAACACACATCAGTGCAATGACGAGCTCTAACATAGTCTAATCTACAAGGTGCCAGCACGAGAAATACTGCCAGGTACCAGCACAAGAAATATTGCAAGGTGCCAGCACGAGAAATACTTCAAGGTGCCAATTAAAGTGACCTCAGAATAGTTTCAGGATGCCTTTGAATAGTTTATACTGTACGAGGTGCCTTATATATTACTAGATACAATACGATACCTGTGCATATAAGACAATTAAAGTTACCTGTACATATAAGACAATTAAAGTTACCTGTACATATAAGACAATTAGAGTGACCTGTGCATACAAGACAATAAAAGTTACCTGTGCATATAAGACAATTAGAGTTGTTACCTGTTCATATAAGACAGTTAGAGTCACCAATGCATATAAGACAATTAAAGTTACCTGTACCTATAAGACAATCAAAGTTACCTGTGCATATTTTTCGCAGAATGTCTTTCCCATTTCAACGACTCGCTGCACGATGCCATCCTTTGGATTTCGTGAACATTTGCTAGAATTCAAAATAAGATAACTACAATTTTTTATCCAATCAACACAACGAAATATATTTGGAAAGGTTTGCCATTTTAACCAGACTAAGGGCAGAAACTTCACATAGGCAAAATCTCCAAGTTTTTGAGGTAAATTAATTAACCTCACATGCAAAGTAAAGTTAAGTACTGAACTGCTAATACGGCTTAACTCTTTAACGATGAGCGTGTACAAAAAGTGACTGGAAAGCAAATGCAGCTCACTGTTAAAGTGTTAAAGAACATAATAAATTAAACAGAATATGAACAATAAGCCTCCAATTTAGAATATCGAAAAGTTTGGCTTCCAGCTCCTATAAGAGTCTGGTAGCAAACTACACAAGGCTATTTTCAGTTTACTTTCTATTCTTTACTTTAAATATGTACGTTTCTGTACACAGCGCTCGCGAATAAGCTGGTGCCCTGCACTTAGCTTTCAAGTGGCATTTTAGAAATTTTTAGTTTACGATTTACGATTCACATTACTGAATTACAAGACATTACAACTAAATTACTCAAATCCAATTTAATATGGAAAATGCAAAAAGTTTCATCAATTTTTTCATCACTTTTAAAGTCCTGGAATCAGTCGATTCAATCTAATTAAAATTCGAAGCCACACTTGTTTTGATTATTAAAATTTACAGCTCAATTACTGATACCTTTGAACAAATTCATACTATGTAGAAAATAAGATAAGATAAATTTTCTTGCCTAAAGCACTCCAGTAGGAATTCGTTTGGACACGTTTTTCGCCCGGACAGCAACGTCTGCAATCGACTGACGCTCTGCGTTGCCGTGGAAACTGGCGTTACCATTCCCTCCTTCTCGGTCAAGTACCTGCGATTAGTCAGCGGGGTAGCTGGAGCCAACGTCTTCTGCAAAAATAAACAGAAGTCCACCGTATTAGCACCGTTCGGTGGCTCTAAACTAGATGCCGTATAAACGTTGATACGTTCAGAAGTATATACACAATATTTAGGGTGGTATGTATAAAGTATGTGCAAAGACACTTTATACAGTTCGTTTTAAGTGGCTCACAAAGCACTGATACTGATAATGACCACTGATACTGATTACTGATATTTAAACTGACCACTGACATTGAAAATGACCACTGATATTGAAACTGACCACTCCTTTCTCTTATTTGATTTCGCAAATGACTGTAGACTTATCGTTTACCAACTATCCGTGCTTTTGATGTGAATGCTTATATTAATTATCAGCACAGTATAAATATCTAATCAACAACAGTCATAATAATAATATTCAAAATAATAATAATAATAATCATAAGAGTAATAATAATAGTCATAGTAGTAATAAATAGTCATACTAATAGTAATAATAGTCATACTAATAATAGTCAAACTAATGATAACAGTCATAATAATAGTACAGTGCTGATGCTATGTTCGAAACATAACTGGTATTTAATTGTACAGTGTCAGAACATTGTAACAGACAACAGACTTTGCCCATAGCCTTGCAACTTCTTCTAAAGACCTATATTACAAATTCCAATTGCAACGACTTAGAGCTGTACCGATGCATCGGCAGCATTCGTAATCGGGCCGATTATTTTAGGTATCGGCATAATTTGCATCGGCAAAAAATAATCGGCGCCGATGCAAATTACTTTCAAATTAACGGTTTTTGCACAATAATCGTTACAAAAAAGAAAAATTAGCACAAATATCTGTTTTCTTTCTTATTATTGCTTTATGTTTAGCATTGCATTACTTACTAGGCACCGTAGAAACCAAGGACCTATTATACACAGGACTGGAAACTCCTTAATAACCCTTATACAACGTCATGTGCCTAGTTTTGGGCGGTAATGAAACAATCGGACTCATACGTGGTATCGGCGATTTCAATAATCGGCTATACGCGGTATCTGCATAATCGGCAAAAAGGGCTATCGGTACACCTCTACAACGACTGTAGAAACCAGTCGCGGAATAAGTTAGACAACGACGAAGATCTTTCCTTACCTCGTTCATATGCTGCCAAAGGTTCCGTGCGACCTGCGACCTTTCCGAAGTTTCTCCGACAAGCGACGATCCGTTCTTTGCTGGCGTTCCGATTTCTTCGTTCGCATCATCTCCGAGGAATACTCGCTCGTCAAAATCCCCTCCATTCAACACGTACTCGTCGTAAGCATTGTTTATTGATTTGCTGCAAAATTAATCCAACCAATCACATTAATATCAACATATCTTAAATTATACCGTGCGCTCCTTGGGAACCATACAGTGTAAGATTGTTATTTCAGAAGTACCATGTTGGCATATAAGAAGTACCCTGTAACTGTGTACCAAGTACTATGTCACCAAGTACCAAATACCATGTCAGCAACTAGGAACATGGATTTACTCATCTCTTCCACTCCTTAGGAGAGCAGTAAAATGAGTGGGCGCCTAACAGGCTGCCAAGACGTGTGTTCTATAAGATCTTGATAATTGTACTGTCATTTGTTACTTACTGCGGCATGTCAGTGAGCTTGTCACTAAGCACGAATATATTATTATTATCTTCCTAAGTTTCCAGAATTTCTTCAAGCAAAACACATATTTTAGCAACACACAGACAGACAAAGAGACAGACAGACATGGAGACTTATTCAGACACACAGACAGATGTAAATACTTGTATGCAGACAGACAAAGACAAATACTACCAAGGACTCGCACTAGTTACCAGAAACATGCAGCATGAAATCAGTCAACCCACAGCCTACTCAAAAGTAGTTTTCGGTAGCCTGTGGACACCCTGCTACTTACTTGTTTTTCTCGAAGCTGGTCAGTTCCAAGACACCCATCAGATTCTCCGTCTTGCCAACAAGCATCTGCAATTGAAATCAAGTAAGAAATAAAACTCTGGAAAAACCCTCTTGAAGATCGCAAGATGATCTTGTATCAACGGCACATTTGCCCTAAGCACAACATTTTGGCAGTGCCTTTTCAGAACCCATAAAAAACACGGCCACTGCCTAAAGAACTCAGTAGGTTCAACTGTGCTTACTCTGCATTTGGGATTCTTTGTGGGACAGTTGGTCTGTCACTGATCCGCCCCATGATACCCTAAGAAAGGGTGTCCTTCGAATTCCAAACAACCTCATTCTAACAAAACCTGCCTTACCAGCCCTCTGTCTCCTCTCTCTGGCAACCGAACTTGGATATTCAATGGACATCTCTGTCACGACGCAGTGCTCGTGAATAAGCTGGAGCCCTGTGCTTGCCTTCACAGTAGTGCCGTAAAAATTTGGAGTTAATGATCACGATTACCCTGTTTTTAAAATCTTAAACAATAACTACAGTACCGTTATGGAGCGGTGTTGGTGATCGATAAAAGTTGCTAGTGTTGCTTTAGTTAAACAGCAAATTCAGAAGGTAAAGGCTGCATGCCCTGTGAAATGTAGGCGAGATGCTCTTCGACTCTTGACCAGGCAATGGAAGAATCCCAAAGTCCTGGACATGGGAGCCAGCGCATCGCAGGGCCTGCCATTGTTTGCATCCTGGTATTCCTGGCCTGACACCACACAACACTGGTGAAAGAGACAACCGTCCAGTCTCATTACAAGGAGTTCACTCAGCAGGATGGAACCCACAATCGTTGAACTACAGAACAAGTGTGCTACTGATAACATCACCGAGTTGTGCAATTAGAAAAATCAGGTAAGTATAAATCCACCTTTTTGTCGAACAGCTTCCGGATGTACGGCTTCCACCAGTGCTCCTTGATTCCCTTTGCCTCGAGGTGCAATCCCTGGTGTTCCTCGCACAGAGTCTTAATGATGCACGGGACCTCGGCCGGCGGCTTGTAGTCGCGAGACGCAAAGTTCTCAGGCAACCCTGAAGAAAGAAAATTGTCACAATGCCAAAAATTATGATCCTCGACTATAATTTCATTGGAACTGGCCATCCATCGATGCCTTGACCATATATGATAACGGCGCTGTAGGAGTCATTAGATTAGAATGTAATGCAATGAGAATGAAATGTAAAGAAATCAGGCAGATTTTTACAATGCGTTCAATAGTAAAGCAATTAAATTGTGCTGATTAATAACTTTGATTACTAAGCGAAGATCAGCAGTCCCTAATGATAACACTGAAAGGTGGCTGTGGGCATGAAGTGGCAGCGAGGTTCTTTTCTTGGCCTCAGCATATGTAGGCAGGTCAGCTCTCCCTCATAACCTGGTCTTCTTTCTGATAGTGTATGGTCGAAGTGATAATTCTATAGCCAAACTCACTCTTTTCCATGGGTGACTCAGCTGGAACACCCAAGGTCATTATAGAAGTAAGTCCAATGTATTTATGTCATTGTGTATTGAAACACTGTATCCATCTGCTCATTTATATAGCACCTTTAGAAAACCTCAAGATGGTGACTCATTCCTCTATCTTCATCTGCTTCGCTGTGTGTGTGACCGAAAGAGTCACACACCTATGGCTTCCAAGGCCTATTTTAAGTTAGCTATCAACAACCGAAAAAAAATAATGAAAGCAAACCTGAAAAGCTGGGATTAAGCAGATCCCGTCGGTTGCTAAGCAACGCGTTGGCATAGCACCAGTCAATGCAGCAGAGAAGCAAGTGATAGGAGTTGACTAGATCGTCACTGATTGCCGGAAAATTCCCTAGAGAACAAAAAGTAAACAGCAAACCCTGTAAACACATTTCCTAAAAAAAAACTACACGTGACACAAGAATTAAACAGTGAATCTGATTTAATCTGAGACAAAATCTGACTGGTTTGAGTAAGTAAGCAGGCATAATACTGATCTGACCTTTCACCTGGACGAACATCGTCCAGCAGAAGCTGAACACTTCTCTTGCGGCAATCGTGTGTCTTCTAAGAAGAAGGAAAAATGCACAAAAAACAAAATTAGAATTAACTTCAGCAAAAGTTCATAGACCTACAGCTGGCAAAGCAGAATATATCAAGTGATACTAGTTCCAGTTTCGTTTTGCCTAAGGACAGTGGCCAGTGAGTACCAGTACCACATCAACTAGTACCATATCAACCAGTACCACATCAAAGTAAGGCAATCACCAAGTGCCATGGTTGCTGAATGGTAATGTGAAACAATTTGACCATGCATTCATGGTTCAAATCATGTTGATGATTCCATAATAATGTCCTTTTAAAAACTGTTATAACATCTATGGCATCATTTCATTGTTTTTATTTGTCATTGTGCTATTGACAGTGCATGCACAGTTGCCTGTTAAGTGCAGGTGCCTGTCTTGTGCTGAAAAAAGATTACTTCCTCACTTAGGAGGTCTTGTTTTTGAACTAGTGGCAGCATCATGTTAGCCCTATGGCAGTATGGCTGAATAATAATAAACTGCCACATTTCTTTGCAGTGCCACGGCAATTCACTGTCGAGTTCCGTCTGTTTCTTCATGTCATTCACGTCTAGGACTTTTCTGTACACTATGGCTTATCTCGATTAGCGCCCTGTGTTACGGCGCCTTAGAAATTTTCAATATTATTATTATTATTGTTAAATGTAAGACTCGTCTGTTAACACCACGTCTTCTGCTTTCCATGGCATGTTGGATTTCAACCGAGCTTCTCCGATGGATTTTTTAATACAGTCGTATTTGGAATGACCATCAACCAATAGCTACTGTGCGGCATGGTAATTGTAATTAGTAACTTCTGTTGCGCCGGTGTCTAATGCACAAGGCATCAACCAATGGCATGCCAAAACCAAGCCATAATCAGGTCAATATCCAGCAGATCAGTCCATAAGACATACTAGCTGACTGGTTAGAGCGCTCGCCTTGTAACACCGAGTACGGGTTTGACTCTCCCATGAATTGGTTACTGTGTAGGGACCTTGAGCAAGCCCTTTGCTCACAACTGCTCAGTGCCATTAAGTGATGCTTGGCCATTTGTGAGGTACTACAGGGTGTTATGGGTACTTAAAAATAAGCTACATTAAGTGTTCCGATGCATAGATATTGGCACTTAACAAAAGCATAAGAACAATTGAAGACTTATGATAATGGCACTATAATTCATGAGGTTAGCTTAGATCTGAGGTCTGTAAGTTACTTTCAACCAAGTTAGCACCTTACACTATCTTACTACCTGTAAGATCAAGTCAGAGAATGAAATCTCACTTGTGTTTCCTTCCCTTCGGAGCCCGTACAGGATCGTCGGCTGGATTTTTAAATATGTCGAGAAAAATTGGTTGAAATTTCTTAAACGTCACCGTGGAAACGGCAAAGTTCCTCTCCAGCCGTTCCACTTTGTCGCGAAATTTCTGTGGAAGGCTCGCCATGTCCGCCCATTTCTTCATCTTTTTGAAAAATTCTATCAGGCTAGAAGAAAAACAGAGTTTTAAAATGTTATTAATTTAATTGTATCATCAGTATTATCTAGCAGTTATTAATCAAATTGTATCATCAGTATTATCTAGCAGATCTTATATGTTGATTTCTCTTGTATGTTAGATATTTATACACAAGGTATTTCAAAACTTCTGTTCAGGTAATAATATTCTGGCAAATTTAGCTAGAATTCATAAACTGAATGCACGCTGTCGGTGGGAAGACCAGAGAACAACTGAGAGCAATGGCACCCTGCTTTCATATGCCAAGGCTGAGAAAAAGAAATTGCCAACACTTCACATCCATAACTGCCTTTCTGGATTGTATACCTCAGTTGTCTGCAGCGACCTGCTCTTCTTGTATACATCAATAACTACATCCATAAAAGGCAGAAATTTTTTAAAGATTTCTGTTCCATCTGCACCCCTTAACCAACTCAGCTATAATGAGTAGACTGATCGTACACTGTCGGTGGGAAGATGGACTGGCAAGGGAGAGGACTGGCCACCCTCTCTCATATGCCGAGGATAAGAAAATGAAGTCGCTGACACTTCAAACCCATGGCTGCCTCTCAAGTTATCTCCTTGCACTCACCTCGACAAAGCAGTGTCATGCTTTTTCACTGGTTCGGCCATCGACCTGGAATAGGCCTCCCTTTGGATCCACCTGGATTGGGCTTCCCTTTTGGATCCACCTGGAATGGGCCTCCCTTTTGGATCCAACTGGAATGGGCCTCCTTTTTGGATCCACCTGGAATGGCCTCCCTTTGGATCCACCTGGAAAGGGCCTCCAATGCCCTCCATTTGGATATGCATCTAGTCTTAGCCAGGGATTCTGCATGCAGATTCTCTCTGTACAAACACTTCATAACAGTTCTTTTCCACCAAGTCTGGGCAGGGTGGTTGGTGGGGCACATCTTATTAGTCATCTGGCATAGGCGCTATATAAACGCTCCGATTGAATGAATGAATGAACGAATGCATTAAGATAATCCACGAACCTGAGCTTTGCCGAGCGAAGCAGACGAGTGAGCGAGACGCAGTTTCCTTCGACCATGTCGCGGCCGTGAACAGCTGGTACGAGGCTGGATCGACAAGAGACGTAGAGAGCACAAGCCAACCAGTGCAGACCATCACCCTACACAACATCAACACCATTTGCCGTCAACTCCGTTACCAATCTAATCTAATCGAGAAAACTTCTATAGCGCTATTCAAATTCTGATGGCGCTTCTAAGCAAAACCGAATTCAAAGATCACAAACCATTGGACAAAGACCAAAGACGTGGAGTCAAGATTTGCAACAACCTTCATTGTGTTATCTTGCATGTTACCTTCATTGCATTTTCTTGCATGTTACCTCCACTGCATTATCTTGTATGTTACATTCATTGCGTTATCTTGTGTGCTACGTTCATTGTGTTACCTTCATAGCATTATCTTGCATGTTACCTTCATTGCATTATCTTGCATGTAACCTTCATTCTTCCATGTTACATTCATTGCATTATCTTGTGTGTTACCTTCATAACATCATCTTGCGTTGTACATTCATTGCGTTATCTTGTGTGTTACATTCCTTGCGTTCCCTTCATAGCATTATCTTGCATGTTACCTTTATTGCATTATCTTGCATACTACCTTCATTCATTGCATTATCTTGCATGTTACCTTCATTCATTGCATTATCTTGCATGTATGTTACATTCACTGCATTATCTTGCAAGTTACCTTCATAGCATTATATTGCATGTTATCTTCATTTCATTATCTTGCATGTTACCTTCATTATTATTATTATTACAGAGGTTTTATAAAGCGCTCCTTCAAGGTTATCTACTCAAGAGCACTCCTTGAAAGATTCAATATGTGTCTAGTGCTACAATGCAGTGTCTGTATGGCGCGTTAACCAATATGACGTACTAAGTCAACAGCTTCGGGGGGGATAACAGGATGGCATGTAAGCCAAGGGCATGTAAGCGAATCCAAACTGTACTATTAACACAGTAGCAATTAAGATGGCTATTAACACAGCATGATAATCAATATGCATCGTGTAACCAAGGTCACACAAAAAGAAAAACAAAGATTACGTTGTATCAGAATCCGAATTATACATTCAGCATTACGACGTTTCAGCACAGTACTGAAAGCAATGACTGAGGTTCAAGTTCAGAGATGTCACGGATGTTCTGCAGCAGGCCAGCTCACAGCCATTCTCTGAGCAATCAATCAAGTTACACCATTAAGAATCAATCGACCAGCACCAGGGAATAACACCAGAGAAGCCACGACTGAGTTTCACAGGCTGGTGATTATGAATTATTCAACCATTGTTGCAATTTCCTGCAGCAACATTTGCCTTCCGAAGCTGAACACGTATGTGGCAAGCAGGTAGAATTCAGAGCACCGTCTCGTACAGCTACCAATAACTAGTCATAACGACCTCGATAGTGTCTTTATTATAATCAATGGTTGATTGAAACGAAATCATAGTCAAAGCACGTTACAGAATCCACGCTGAATTCCAATAAGTAAAACATCAACAAGACAATGTCGTCTGCGTTTTGTGTGTATACAGCGATGCTTGCAATCTTCTACTGACCAGCAACTGCTTCAAAATGGTTGTAGACAAATGGGGTCTGACCTGGCTTTTCACTAAAACGACCATTGACTGGTGTCTTAGTCACTATGGTAACGGAACGATAAAAGTCTTTAGATTAATGCTGGAGCACCAGCATTACTGTGGCCACTGGGCAATTTAATCAGCCCCCACACTGCCATTTTCTCAATGCTCCTGGAGCTACCAAGGATTCAAACTGATACCAATAGCACAGCAGTGGTTTTAAAGCTGTACACCATGTGCTGTCCCCCAGTTCCAACGGACTGACCTTCTGGATGTTGACCTGATTATGGCTTGACTTTGGTGTGCCATTGGTCGACATAGCTTGGTGCTATAGAAGTTACTAATTAATAGTAATCGTGTCTGTCATACTACTGCACCATTCTCTCACTCAAATCCAGTTTCTTATTTTCTCTTTTGCTTATAGAGTTAGTGTGGTCCGGAAAGGCCGCTATGATATGTAGAACATTCGGTGCATCCAATGGTCTGGAATGTGCAACCCACGCACTCCGTTGTCCGGAACTTTCTATCGAAAGCTTGAGGAAGAAATTAAAGATTTACCTCTTCACATCACCTGACTAAGCAGAGCTACTACTTAGTGCATTTAGTTCTTTCCATGTATTTAGTTATATTAATTTGTGCTTTGTAAATCTTCATACAAAAAACAAAACCACACCAATAATAATAATAAAAAAATTTCTTGCTTACTATTGTAAACTTTCAGCAACTGCATCATGTCAGAAGTTAAGCTCATAATTAAGTAACTTACGGAGGCATAGAGTGCTGGTTAAACAACGGTCAAGTAGTCATGAAAGAACATCATGTATGTAATTGTAATGACTCTGAACACGTTGTCAAGCATAGACCCTGGATGGGATTCGGTTGGCTGGGTTCTATGTGTGTGTAAGAGCTCACCAGTAGTGACTTTTCTCGTCATTCGAGCATTATTTGCTTATAGATGATCCTGATCTTAAATTCTGGCATCATTTGTAACAGTTTGGGCTACAAATTATGATGCCATTTGGGCTATAAACTATGACATCATTTGGGCTATAAACTATAACATCATTTGGGCTATAAAGTATAACAATCATTTGGGCTACAAAGTCCAACATTATTTGGGCTATAAACTATGACATCATTTGGGCTAGCAAGTAGCACCGTGGAGAAGTACACAGACAGCATTATAAAAATTGTTTAGCTGTTACACCACACATACATTACAGCTGCCATAATGAAACAACACAAGAGACCAGTAATCACTGCAACCAGAGAGACACGCTGCTGTAGCGGGAAAGAAATCCAGAGATTGACCAACAATGTTTATCAACATTCAACTCAAGCACATCAAAGTTTATACAGCACTACTATGAGCACCTCCCACGGTACTGGAAAAGCAATGCCTAATTTTCAAAAACTATTATTAACATCAAAATATATTAAAAGTCAAGACCATTTCAAGAGAAGATGCCAATCGACTATGCTGGCCGTACAGAAGTGTACGGCCCGCATAATGGTTGACGATGATAAACATGTATTGCATATCTGTAAATTAATTTATAAAATCACACACCGCATAAATGGACATGAATCCACGTACATTCGTGCACAACTGTTCACGTATGCACGTAATTATATGTCCATTTATACGATATATTGCATACACATATACTAGGCCTATACCTCGAGAGTATAGCTGGTGCGAATACGTTCGAAAGACTGCCAGGCTTCTTCCTGTGAGCTTCTGTCCATGTTAAGATCCATGCACAGAGACTCAAAACGCGTTTCAATTTGGCCATCGTCGCCGTCTTCCGATAACACCATTTTACGACCGACCGGCCCACCGACCTATAATCGCAGAACCGTTATTTTCGTCCCGTTAATCGCTAAATTCTACCCTTAAACAATGGCGGCCACAATAAACATCTATTTAGTCCGGAACTGTGGCGGCAAACTTCAACCAATCAGCGCTTTAGTATCCATTAACTGGGAGTCTGCGATCTTCCTTAAAGCGGCAGCATAGAGCTAATCGGTGTAATTTGGTGCATCTCTGTGCCAAACGCGAGATTTAAGCAGAGATGCAAAAATCCACTTTATATTATTTCAAAATGAAAAGTTTGTTTTTTGGTGTTTTGGTTTCTTTGGTTTTATGGTTTTTGATGTTTTGATTTTTTTCTTTTAAGATCTTCGGATTTCGGATAATAAAAATTATTTTTTTAAATGGCAAGAGTTCCAACTCAGTTTAATCACAGTATAAATAATTACACTTTACGTCGACTCGCAATGCTAACTGTTGACTAGTTTTTGGGGTGACGCCATTTTGAATCCGAGCTCCTGAATTATAGATTTAAGCTGAAATTAAGGTTAAAAATAATATTGCTAATTCTAATGAAGTCCTCGACGTTGTTGTAACGTTTGAAAAATATTTTATGTGATGGGTTCCGGTGTATCGACGTGTAGGAGCTCGTGTTCAAAATGGCGGTCGGTCACACATTCCGACTGTTGCATCGGCCGGGAGTCGACGTACTGTGTATTATTTATACTGTGGTTTAATTTAGTTGCGATTTCCGAAATTAAAATGTATTAAATCAGTGTTATTAAAATAAACTACAAGAATAAGAATTTATTTAGGGCCTATTTTGTGGGTTTTCTGGTTTTTTGTGTTTTTACATACCAGTCTCATTTCACCGCCACTGCTGTTTTCGAGTGGTGCCAGTCCCAAGTCAACTTATTTTAATATTGTCCTCCTTACAGATTTCAGAAGCGCACACTATATACCATACGACAGAACATCGATGGCGCATGGGTCCCTTCGCAGCGGCTTGAGGTAGATTCGAATCTGCGACCCTCCGGTTACAAGGCACCGAACAAACCACTAAAGGGAGGGGGATAGAGGGCCACGCTAATCATCTTATTCTGCCGCAGCCAGTGGCGTCTACATAATAGAAATCTTGGAGCAGATGCTCCATCCTAGAAATAGGGGGATCTGACAGTGTGTGTGTGCCATCATTTGTGAGGGAAGGAAGGGGAAGAGGAGTGGAGGAGGGGAAGTTGCTCCAATGACTTAGGGGGATAGACGCCCCTGGCCGCAGCATTACTGAACACTATATTATAACTAAATCCAACCTCAAATAAACTGTTCAATGTGAAGTAGGTAAGGTTGGCGTCAACATGTCTGTCATCCAACAGAATAACATGAAGCACACACGGAAATATTGTTATACTGTCAACAATAACCGTTGCGCTCAGCGATGTTCAGCCTTTGACTCCTCTCAGCTGCGTAAACTTGTGACGATGGCGCATACCTCTTTTCTTCTAGCTCGTACATTTTATGACCGTACGCGTTCCATAGATGCGTTCATTAATATAAAATGTCCTTGACTTAATATTAAACTAAAATTTAGGCCTACCTCAGGGCAAGGATTCTATATAAAAGGTCCTTGCCTCACGGTTACATGTCTAGCCAAGGATTCTACATATCTAGAATGTACTAACATGTACTATGCGCTTTTGTGCAAGATTTTCATCTTGTTTAGGCGCGATAGAAATGACAGATTATTATTATTATATTATTACTAGTAAAACACGCTGTCAGCTAGTGTCCTTAAAATTTACCTGGTCCACAGGCCCGGTTCGTCCATATGGGCAAGTGGGCAGCCGCCCAGGGCCGCCGAATTTTAGGGGCCGCCAATTTTCCAATTTTCGAAAAAAATATTTACTATTATTAAAAAGATTTGAATGACTATAAGAAAATGAGGTCATCAACTACTTTTTTTGTGCTAAAAGAGGTGAATGACTTAAAAAAAGTCATCAACTTTTTTTGTGCTTAGGGCCGCCGATTTGCCGATTTGCCCAGGGCCGCCCAATGTCTTGAGCCGGGCCTGCTGGTCCAAATAACACATTTGAACTTATACGCGTCTTGAACTATGACTTCTGCATGAAGTGATGATAAGGTCAAAGCTGCCTGCACATAGGCATAGCAATCACTGTTGATCAACCTGTTTTACTCATAATCCTAGTGTTCTTGACTCTGTCTCTGCCTCTTTCTCAGTTTCCAATTAAACAAAAACAGAATGTACAGAAAACGATTTTCTGATAACCCTGACTAGGGAAAGAACTTGCGACATATATTTAAGACACATCGGTTGCTCAAGGTCCCTACACAGCGACTGCCCGAGTGGATGTTCAAACCCACACCCTCCGTGTTACAAGCCCAGGGCTCTAATCAATTGGCTACCATGCAAAACCCTGTAGCACAGTTAACCCTGTACTCAGTGGAGCGTGGGCGTCCGCAAAGGTTGATGGGGAGGGTAATGCCAATCGAGGACAAGCCATGTAGGCCCAAGTTTAACTCATTCGTATTCAGTTCCTTTTTATGTAAAGTAATTTTACAGCCTTTTGATGTAGGGTTGCTTGATGTGCAATCTGGTCACCCAGTTTGCTCATCTTCCAAATATGCTGTCAAGTATAAGTACAAACTAATTAATTATATAGGTTAGAAAAAAATACTGTTGTAATATTAATACCCAACTTTTAAACACGCAGTGGACATCACTAAATGTCTTTTTCCAGTGTGACCCCTGTTAGGGTTAAACTCGACAGCCAGAGTTGACCCAAGTTCAAGATCTCCCGCACCTCGGCGGACCACAACCTGATTTAAGACCGAGGACTCATTCCAAACTTTATTAGTCTTGACAGAATGCTGTGGATTTACTGAACTATTACACAGTTTCATGCATACATTCCACAGAAAAAATGTCTACTTTAGCTCAACTTCAGAACAAGCTCAATTGACCCTGCCCGCATGCTCACATGAGGGCTCACGTGGGACTCTTCACGGGAATGCAAAGGAGTAGTAGGCAAGTTTATGCTAACCGTTCATCTTCGACGCACGAAGATTCGTAAAGAAAAAGATTATGGGTAATGAACATGGACTACGCTGAAAACATTGCAGTCAATCTTACAAAGATTTCTGTGGGATTTCAGTTAAATTCATTTATTAACTGCTCACATGGCTAAAAACTTTGACATAGCTTCTCTACAAGACTCACAAATTAAAATCCATAACGCAATGCCAATCCATGAAACTTCGGATGTACTAGCGCACGATGTAACTCACATAAACGCATTAACCAGTGCAAACAAAATATTACAGAATTGAAAATAGCCAACGCATAACAAGGTTCACGTTTAATTGTTACGTAAACTGTGCAAAAAAAACAAGCCGGTAAGAAATTCATTTGTTGCATCGTTTTAAACAGAATAGTTCACAATCTCTTGTCCGCACCGTTTAAAATGCGGCAGACCTGTCTGTTCCAGCCAGCGCTTTGCTTTACAAAAAGGAGCAACATCAAAGAACTGTTAACTAGCAGATAAGCAAATAACAAGAATCAATACCCTAACACACGAACTGTGGGAAAATGAGCATTCATACGGTGGAGTTTGCTTTAATTAGTGCAGGTTAAGTTTGAATCCATTGAAAAGAGAAATATAGGAGATCAAAGTGAAAACAGGGCAATTGCACAGGATAATGTCTTGAGAAGCTAATATACAAACTTGCTTCAGCAAGCTAGCTGCAGATAAGTTATGTTGCTCATTGAAATTTCTCCACAGAAATGTAACAAAGCTTGCATTTGTCATCATAACAATAGTATAATCGCCACAAAGCTCAGTATATGCGAAAAAGTCAAACTAGAATATCATTTGGCTTTTATACTTCATTATCTCTCAAACTGGGGTACTTATTGGTAATTTTACTGCCATTCTGTATTCTCTTTCTGAAAAACTGGGTTGTTAAAGACATATACTGGTACTGCAGGTCTCATTCTGCAGATAGATACCAAGACTGGAGATAGATACCAAGACCTTTCAAGATTATCTACTCAGAGATACTTCCAGTCCAGCCAAAGACAACAGGTTGAAGTGGAACAATAGAAAGTGGAACAATAGAAACAAGAACCTGATTTCATCTGCGTGGTCACAACAGTCCACGTCGTCAAAGATCCAAAACACGAGCAAACCAGGGAAGACGCCGACAACAACCTTATTTTACAACTGCAAAGTAAGAAAGCGCTGATTACTGAAATAAAAACACACTGAGCCAACATCAAGAGCTGCAAAACACTTTTCCCATGCCAAACAATTCCTGTCGACACAGCGTATGTAAACAAAACAGAACAAATTGTCCACCAGTTACTGTAAATCCCTGCCCGTTATGTAATTACGACAGATCCCAACTAAAACTCCACAACCGGCCGACATGACAACTGTATAAATTGCAATTTGATGCCAAAAGTCTGAATCCAAGCGTGGCATCTGAAGTGTCCAAGACGAGCTGGCTCCAAAACAGACAGATCGGCCGAGGTAACTGGGGTCTTTCCGCTGGAGGAGTTTAGTCGATGTCCGGCTGGGGAGGTACGGTCTGACCGGAGCTGCCAGAGGCGGATCCACTGATGTCTTCCATCTCCTCGTCCATTGCTCCGGGTGGTGCGTCGAACTTCTGCGCCATCTTCTTCATCAGCTTCTGGATCTTCGGGTTGTTCTGGTACTTGGATATGTTCGCTGGATTGGTGCTGATGTCCTGGAAAGCAGCTGCAACCTCTGGATCCTGATAAAGAAAAACACACAGGCAATGCAACTCCTACAGGTGTTTAAACCTTTCACACAGCACATTGCCTTCTACCAATCTTGTATGGCTAACTCCCTGATCTAACAATTGTGACTCAGCTAAATAAATAACCAAATCTGATCTAATGGCTTTTGTAGTGCTAAATCTGACCTAATAACTTCTGTAGTGCCAAATCTATTAAAGTCACTGGTCCAGATCAGGAGCACCACTGACAAGTTTTTTTCTTGAAGTGGCGCTTTATAAATGTCAGATTACAGTTACAATTACAACTTGTTCCTTTGTTAAAAGTGTACATCAACAATAGTTCTCATAAGCATTTATTTATTTAATTTGTAATGCGCACACAGTCATATCGAAATTTGAATCTGAGGCGCGAATAGTCAGTCGCCAGGAGAAGATGCAGTTAGATATCCAAGTGCTTGAAGACCAAGAGAAACAGTGAGTTTTGAGCCGATTTTTAAAGGTTGAAGTGAATTTGAGCTAAGAAGAGAGCGGCAGTCAATTCCATTCCTTGAGGCAGAGGCATGGAATGCACGCGAGCCCATAACAGTTCTGCATTGTGAAATTAAGGAGGTCAAGGATCTAGCACCTGAAATGCACACACTAGAAAATGCATCAGGATAGACTGACGATGCATGTACTCTGACATTTATATAGCACATTTTCAGCATCACATTTATATAGCATCTTTTCCTGAAACACGACCATCTAGCAAATAAAAAGACGTGCAACTGTGTTTATTTGCCATCTTTGACATTCAAGTCAGAAAGGATGTTGCTTCTATACCTGGAAAGACTGGAGAAGTTCTGGGTCTTGAAGAAGAGCCGTAAGGTCAGGCATTCCAGACATACCAGCACCGGGAAAGCCTCCAGCACCTGGAAAGCCGCCGGCACCTGGAAAGCCTCCAGCACCTGGAAAGCCACCACCCGGTCCACCTGGGAAACCTGTCAATCAAAGTAACATGCCAATCAAAAGTAATTATGTGACATTTACACATGCATCAAAACACTTAACATGACACCTTTGACACTAGTCACTTTAAGTACACTCTCCGTTAAGTGTTAAAGATCTCTCAAACGCTCTGCACACAAGGGTTTCTAGCTGTCCTAAACAGACTACGCTAAGGCTGAAAATTTATGCCCAGGAGTTGAGTGACACTGCATCTATAATCAAACTAGAAGAGCATTAAAAAAATTGAAGTCTTAGCTCATCAAACTCATCACCTGCTTACTACACCAAAACAACAATTCCTATTATCGTTCTAATGCTGTTAGTTTTCCATCGAACTGTACATTAAAGTCAATTGGAAACTGCATCACCTGACTTTTAATACCACTGCACTTTCTCTTCTAACCATTTTAGCAAGCCTTCCTTACAACATGTGTGCGTGTCACAAGGTAATAAAGATGCTTATGTATCTATTAACTTACACACACAGCTAGTTCACAAGATTTCAAAGCAGATTCTTCAAGAGATAACTTTCAATTCAAATACGAACTAAACCAGTTACCGTAAAGTTGCCCTCACCTGAGAATCTGGGGGATGAAGCCTCTCTTTCTTGCTGTTCCTACAAGATAAAACCATTCACGGTTATTACCAAATGCAACTAGTGTCCTCACAGATGTGGTCCAACGGCAAAATATCCATCCACTAAATATCCTTCAGCTCGGCAAAGTAATCATTCATTCAATAAACTTAGAACGTGTATAGCCCCATAATTGCAACGCATGCACAAATTAATCAATTGTGCTCCAAAGTAAGTCATAATTCAGAAGCAATTCGCAATCTGCAATTCGGATCTCTATAAAGGCTAATCCTCAAAGGCATAGACGGAACCTTCGACTGAAATGCACACAACAATTCAACAAGACTTTCCTTATGGTAAACACAATCCCAACTTCATCGCGTAAACATGCACTGCAAGGGATGTGTTCACACCTTTTCTGATTCCTTAGATAACTATAGTCGTGCATCAGGACATTTGCTAAGCCTTACAAGACCCTGTAGATGAGGCATTCTTTAGACACATACAGCATAACTTCTAAAGTGCAAAAACGTGAGATGTCTGGACAATAAAACAAGTTAAACTGATGAACAAGCCAAAATCTGGCGTTGATCCATTCAATATTTAGCAGTGCAATCTATACAAAGACACGCACAGGAAACAAATGAGCTAAAATCCTCATGGAAATGCAAAAAAATTGGAAAACATCAATGAAAAACACTTCTGGCAACCACATACACTGTCGCAATTCAGTATAGGTTCATTACGATTAATTATCAACTTCTACACCACTGGTGTCCGATGCACAAGGCATCAGCTGATGGCACACCAAAACCACGTCATGATCAGTAAAGAAACAGAACTGCTAGAATCTATGTTTATCTGTGAACACACAAGACCGACACATACTTTGCGAGCTTTTTCCGCCTCCTCTTTTGCCTTTCTCACTCTCTCCTTTCGCTTGGCGAGCTCCTTCTCTTCGCGTTTACGCTCCTGCTTTCGCTTATGCTCCAACAGCTTCTTTGCCTGAAAACACCCACAAATGTTTACACCTATCCGCAGATGTTTACACTATACCCACATATGTTTACACCTACACCTACCCACAAATGTTTACACCTACCCAAAGATGTTTACACCTACACAATTAATAACTGAAAACCATCATCATAATTTGTTTTATTGATCCCAAGCAATATTAAGTTAACAGAATTTCTAGATTTAGTAACTACTGTGGGGCAAGTAAATTCTAGTGGTTAGCGTGCTGGGCTTCCCACCAAGAGGTAGGGGTTCAAATCCGTCAAAGCAGAAGGTCGATTTGAGATTTCTACTACGGTCAGTGGGAAGAGCAGCCGACAAGCAATAGTACTGGCCACCAGCCTTCATGTGCCAAGGCTTAGAAGAGTGAAGTTCCTAACACTTCATACCCATACCCTCTTTTTACTGCTTATCTTCTTTTATTATCAAGTAACAGAATTTCTACATTCAACCCACTGTCTTTTCACTGAATCACCACAACTATGCAAAATTCAAGCAAAACAATTAACAGAGTAACATATGAAATAATTCTAAACTTCTGCAGCACAGCCACATAGACAAACAAGACTGATGAAAAGGCACTATATAAATCCCTGATTACAATTACGTAATGGCAAAATAGTCCGCAAAGGTTCACCAGTCACTCTGTTACAGAGTAAAGCAGGGAGGCGACCTGACCGACGACTCTGATGAGCGTAGACTCGGATCCGACCTGGGCTGGTGAACCAAAGTCCTCCGTGCCCACCTTCTCGTGGTGCGGACTGTTAGTACCCTTCCTTCCAAAGGAAGGGGAACGAACGGGCACGGCAGGCAAAACCAGGGGAAGGCAATGGCAAACCACCCCTGTTAATCATGCCAAGAAAATCGTCATGCGACACACCAAACCACGCCGATGGTCGCGGATGGAGGGACTCCCAGGCCGGAGCGCTGAGGTGGGACTCCCAGGCCAAAGCGCGACTCAAGGGCTACTGGGAGAAGTAGCAAGACGGCAACGGAGACCGTGTAGCATGACGATCGCTAGGGCTCCTAGAGCCGACAGCACAAAGACAAAAGAATGGCAAAATATCAATCAATAGAATGTTACGTCCTTATTTGTAGCTTGCCAACAAAACAGTTGCCATTGCCATTACAAATTACATTACATTTCTAAACTACAAATTTCTAGTTCAGTCAATGGAAGACGACTTCTTAACAGATGCATTTCTTACTCACTAAACAATGTAATGTAAAATTATCATTTACACAAAATAACAACATCGTTTCTTCATTTTCCAGTGAATTTCTCAAAATAACATTCGACCGAAACTTGATACCTTGGGTTCAACTTCTCTGCGAACTGCATTGGTGTCATCATCGTAATCCAGTTGGCACGCCTTGCTAAGATCAATGAAAGATTCCTCCCAGTGACCAAGCAGTCTGGAAAATCACATACGACAAAACTTAATATCAAGCATTCAGCATCATCTTCAGTTCCTGACGTCAGCCATTTGGCGGCGATGTGTACGAATAAATGATCGCCCTTGTCCTCGGTCATTTGTCAAGTCAATTGCCCCCTTAGTGCTAGACCAAGTGATGTCATGTCCTCATTTATATTATCTATCCAGCATAGTCTTGGTCTGTTTTTGCTTCTTTTTCATTCAAATCTTGCAAGTAGTGTACTGTGGGATTCGGTCAACTGGCATTCTCTCTACATGTCGAAACCATCGGAGTCTTCGTTGAATGACTTTAAATCGTTACAAGAAGCTTAACGTGAACACAAGTCGGGTCTTGTTTCAACAGTTGCGTGGTTTACAATAACCACTCCACTACTCAAACGACCTTGCAGCAAACATATTCACTTCCTTACAACTTTACTGCATCATGTAGACACGATTGTCAATAGGTCACAGTGCAAGCCTTGTAATGCGGAGAGCACGAGTTCGAGCCTCTGCCAAGATGGTTATTGTGCAGGCACCTTGATCAAGTCCTTCACTCACAACTGTTCAGCGCCATAAATTGACTCTCGGTCTTTATTAGATAGTGGTGCTTAATAAATGCACGATAATAATATAAAAATATATAAAATCCACTCAAACCTGTATGCCTTGCCTCTCCATCTGTATGGTTGAGCAGAGTCAGGGTTGAGCTCAATGGCCTTGTCACAATCTCTTATTGCAGCATTTGGCTTCTGAAGTCGAACGTAGACGCTGTGCACAGACAAAATTCACCGCTTCGTTATCAGAATTCACTGCATTGTGATCAGAATTCACTGCATTGTTATCAGAATTCATAACATTGTTATCAGAATCTGCTGCATTGTTATAAGAATTTACCGCATTGTTATCATAATTAACTGGTGTTATGAGAATTTGCAGCATTGTTATCAGAATTCACTGCATTGTTATCAGAATTCACAGCACCATTATCATCTATAAAAAGCATGGTTTTTAACAAACACACACATACACATAGTACTTAACAAAAAACTACTCATCATTTGGGGCATGGTAGCCAAATGGATAGAGAACTCGGCCTGCAATGCATAGAGAACAGGATCCCTGCAGGCGGTCACTGTGTACTGACTTTGAGCAAGTCCTTCATACACAGTTGCTCAGCGGCATCAATGTTCTGTCTTATGGTCTTCTGAAGTTTGGAAGTCCTGAGGACTATATCAAATACAGTTGTATTGTATTGCATATTAGTAATATAAACACAGATAAACGAAACATGACAAGATTTAGAGAAACGCTCACCTCGCTCGTTTGGCATAGAGCAAGGCAGAGCTCGGATTATTTTTGATCGCCTCCGTGAAGCACTTAATCGCTTCCTCTAGGTTACCTGTGCAAGCAAACAGGTGACTTATACAAAGAGAAGCCTCAGGAAAATTAGCATAGCAGGCAGAAAGATAAAAAAGCGGTTTTGCTGTCTGAGACCAACCCACTAGCTTCATAAAAACCACCAAACTCCCACAGTGCATCCTTCCGTGCATTGGTCAGGATATTTATGTGCGCAAAAGCCTGCCATTGGCATCTTTTCCAAGTAACTTTACACTTAACAGCTCACCAGAAGATGTATATAATATGTCACATGATGCAATAGGATTTGAAACTGCAACACAGAGTTGAAAGACTGGCATTCTACTGGTCTTTCACTAATTAAAAGAAAATAAACTAATCTACCCAATTAGAATTAGATCACTTAGAACACAGATGACAACTGGTTAGAGCACCTTGTAACACGAAAAGTGCGGGTTCGAACCGTCTCCTCCAAGACAGTAATTGTGTAGGGACCCTGAGCAAGTCGTTCGCTCATAGTTCTTCAGCCCCATCAGTTGATGCTTGGTCATGAGATAGTAGTGCTTTACAAATGCACAATAACAATGAACATTAGTAAACTTGCCGTCCGAAGTGGCAGCCATGGCTTCATCTCTCTTAGTCGACGATAATTCTAGCATCTCATCTGTTACCTACAAAACAACAGATGTAGACCGAGACCAGAATTGATTACGCTCGTCTTTGTCTCTCTCTTTCTCATTATCCATTACATAACGGCCAACAGATTTACAATTCAACTTCAGCACTTTCAAAATTTTCTTACTTAAAATATTCTCATCATAAGCAGTCAATTACTTAATCAGTCAGACAGTCAATCAGTCAGGCATTCAATCAATCAATCAATCAGTCAGGCAGTCAGTCATTCAATCAGGCAGTCAAGCTTGTACTTGAGATCATGCTATGTACATAACTGCAATTTACCTCAAGTGATTCATCGCCCATTGCTTGTGGAGGGTCGTTGTCTGGTTCAACACAGCCATCTCGCTCAATTTCTAAAACACCAGTCATCCAACTAATCACAGATGCTCAACAACAGCTCATTAATTAATTAATCGTTAATTAATTGTATGTATATATGTGTGTGTGCATCAAGACACTTAATTAAGCGCATTTTAGCAACAGTGGGTGTAAAAACACCATCTGGCATCATTACTAATTTTTTGTTTCGTAAAAACAGGTCATTCAAGGATTGGTCATTTAACGGATTGTCCGTGAGTTTAAGTCCTAAGGAATGCACAACTAACAAGAAGTCCTGAGAACTAATAACAACAACAATAATGATTTATATCTCACCATGTAGAACAGCCCAGGTCGAAGAAAATGCCACTGTGCATGAGTTACACAAATCATTGAGAGACATGATGCTATAAAATGTACGTCTTGAGCTGTAGTTTCAATGTGACCAGTACATCAGACTGTCAAGGAGGAGGAAGGGGGATAGAATAATGGTAACACTCATGGCCAGGAGATCATTAGGTTCGCGGTTTGATAACCGTAACCCCCTCTAGGGCAGCGCCTTGCATGGCTGCCAAACCGTGTGTTTAATTAAGATCTTGATTGTACTACTGTCATGTTTCAATGTAATCTTACTGCATCTGTCAGTTTGAAATAATAAAGAATATTATTATATAAGTTTCAGGGCGACACATTTGCAACCTTTGGTGATGATCCACCATGGTATGTGTCAGTTCAGATAAAACAAATAGCTTACCGACATCACTCTCCGGACTTTCTTCCTCTTCTGGCTCAGGAGGAGGCGACGGAGCCTTGAAGAGAACAAAAAACATAATTATTTCCCTCAATATTAGGAGCAACTGTTAAAAGTGAAAGCCATCACAACTGGTAAACAATGTGTAAATATAAAAATCTTTCTATAACGTGTAACAAAGTGCGAATGTAAACATACTTCCATAGCTACTGTATGGCCTCAACCTGGCTCATTTTTCAATGAACTGATTATGGTGAGATCCTTCACCACCGCGGTCCATTTGAGTGGGTGCCGCACCCCATTTAAGGTCCCATATAAGGATTGCACTAGTCTACTGCATCAAAGAGCTCAAATCATTGAAATCTGTTAAAGGTACAGTGCATGCTGCCGCATCAAACAGCATTATTAAATATGATCATATTATAATAATCAAAATATTCACTAGTGACCAAACCCACATACGTTACACAATAGATACAATGGATTGTTTAAATGTTTACTTAAGGGATTATAAAATATCACCCTGTTATAATATTGCATTATTCTTTAACAGCCTAACGATATCGAATGCTTTCACGCAAGTCATAAATTCCAGCACTCTGGCTCCAGTTACTCTAGCAAAATTTTCACAAAACTAATCTCACCATCATTGATACTAACAGCGCAAGTACTAACATCAGTACAACATAGAATCATCTACACGCCCTGGGTATGAAGTGTCAGCGACTTCATTTTCTTAGCCTCTGCATTGGAGGGCAGGTGGCCAGTCCTCTCCCTCGCCGGCTCATCTTCCCACCGATAGTGTACGGTGTTTGAACTTCCGACTTCTTGATTGAGATTCCAACAAGCTAACCATTACACTGATATTTTCTGCATTATCCCGTTTTATGCACGATACAGAATATGTGTTGCATCCCCAACAAGTTCGCATTAACGAGTCCATGCTATGTTTATTATTATATTTTATCATTATTTTTACAGATCTTGTAGTCACATAAATTATTATTGGTAACACAATTAAACATTTCCTCATTTCCCAATTCCATTCCCCTTTGGTCTACCTTGTGCGATCCTTCGGAAGGAGTCGTTTTGCATCCGCCACATGGTCCCGCTCCATCCGCACATGGTGCTGGGAGCTTTGCCCCAAGGCTACAAAAAAAATTAAAATGTACGCAAGTTATAGCCGAATTCATTTCAATAGGACATATCACACTAGGGCTGCAATTTACTGATAAAGACGTTAACCTAAAACGAGGTAATTTTTAGTCATTAACCAATGTTCTCAAGTCGTACTTGTTAGGATCAGCTAGACAATCGTGCATGCAAAACTTACGAGACATCTTCAAATGGTACTGTATTTCATCATTCAGACATTAGTTCATACTAAATGACTATACGTACGGCAGCACAACAAAGCCCATATCAGTACCCTCACTTAGGTAAACAGAATGACGAAGAATTAAGATATCTGGATAATTATGCTTGCAATTAACACTTGAACAATGAGCTTGTACTAAAAGTGACTGGGAAACCAATGCAGCTCGTCGTTAAAGTGTTAAGGAGAAATGCCACAACCATTAGCTATGTCTAGCACTTTTGCCAAACTATTTAAATATCAATGTACATACCTCACTGACAATATTCTGAAGACTTAAACTAGTCAGAAACCATATTCAAAACCAATTCTCTCATATCCATTTAAAATCAAAGCTTAGCTTTAACTTAGAACCGACAATACTCTTTTAACACTCCAACAACAAGCTGCATTATTTTCCTAGTAGCTTTAGTACACACTCATCATTAAACCAATTTTTAGAACTTAAACTATTCTTAAACGTTTCGACCAATTTCAAAATTTCAACACAAGGTCTGTAAAACACTTGAGTGCACTATCTAATAAAGTGAGTGATTTGAACTGAAACTTGGCACAATGTCCCACTGAATTCCTACCTCTCTAGCCACTGACGATAAAAGGCCAACTCCGGCAAATTTAAAACGCTTGGTTTCACCTGACAAAGTTTCACAAAATCATGCAACAGTTTCAGTTGTTCTTTATCCATTTCTCAAGTGAATATTTGCACACCTGAAACACAAGCACGCAAAACATACAGACTTACATCATAGTGTCTATCAAATTCATATAGCACCAATACAAAGCGACAAGATATCAACAGTACTAAGGATCCTCAGTCTTTTCTGAACTTCATTCTCTTTCAATTTTCCAACTCTCGACACCCTAACTGCCTCTGGTACTGTATGCGCAAAATGATATGTAGAACATTCTGTTGATTTTGTAATGACTGCTTCAAGTAAAAAGCACATCAGAATGGTTGTAGGAGTTTCTCAAGTGCAGCCACTTAATCTGCATAAGTCTGTACAATGACTTCCTCACGTCTAACACTGATAACATGAGAAGTAAAAAAAATTCCACCCATCCCTGTTGAGGATCTCTGGTAATGTAATCTCAATGCAAAATCACGATGATGCAGCATCCTTCTTACTTATATATCTGACCGAGCTAAATCAAAATTCGGTAAAACCGTAGTTTACGCTGCTAAATTGACAGTGGTTGGAAATCCAAAGCTTACGTTGCTAAATTCCTTGACTTTAGGTCTATTACCGCGTATGAAAATTGTTTCATAATAAAACTAGAAATTGGATTATTGAAGATAATATTACTGAAACTAGAAGCTGGATGATCAATGAACAAATAACTGAGACTAGAAGTTCGATGAGTGATGAAAATATTTCATATTAAAGTCAAACTGGAAGTTGGACTGAAGACATGGCATTAATTTAGCAACGTAAACCACGGGCCTGAAAACATGTTGAATTTAGCAACGTAAACTACTGGCTTGAAAAGATATTGAATTTAGCAACGTAAACTACGTTTTTACCCAAAATTCCATGTAACAAATTCGCAATAAAAACAAGTGTGTAAGCTTCACGGTTTCGCTTTAAAAAAACAATCAAGACCAGTGAAGTAGTAACAATGAAAGCGATATTAAAGTCACGCGCATTAATTTGTTTGCCTACCCTAAACTGCAACAATATGCGCGAAGAGTCAAGATAAAACTTGTCAAAACATATCCCTAGGGCACGCCATTCCCGCACTTCTATCGATGATAAGCGCTCTCAATGTCGCCGTTTTGCTGTCTCACTGGGGTGGCATCTACGCATTCTAAACTCGCAAACCGAAAAATGCTTACACAGTGGCAAAGTACCTGCGCAACTAACACCACGCAATCGTCCGACAATCTAAAAATTATTTCGTGCAAAACTCACCAAAATTTATGGAAATATCGACACAAAATGCAGACCACGCGAACTCTATCGCTTCTAGAACTTGCTAGCTTCGCGGATTACATTCATCGACACAACGCTATCGTTGACGTCACTAGATGTAGACGCGCGTTTTGCACCTAGCGGTTGGTGGTAATGAGACTGCTGCGAGTAAATATTATTGTAGCACCTTGACATTCCTTGACTTGGCTTATGACTTGCCTGAACTTACATTGCAACTTATAAACGGCCACACAGCAGGAAGATAATTAAATGAGACTAAATTAATTGTTAGGTACACACGCACACAAGCACACACATAATATACACGCATAAATAATTGTTGGCCTCAATGAATGGCTGGTCCTGCTAATATTTGATAGGCCTATACATTTGACAAGTAAAAAATATTTTCTTGTGTATATGTTCCCAAAGCTGTCTCGCTGTGTCTCTGCCTGCCTCTGATTTACTGGCTGGCTCGCTGGCTCGAGTGATCGTTCGTTCGTTCATTCATTCTTTCACTGTTAACCGAAGTCGCTTTTGCTTAATTTCTCTCATCTTCTGTCAGAATTTCTCTCAAAATCTCGCCTACAGACATTGTGGCATGAAAGCCGATTGGCTAAAGTGCACGGTCTGTAATGCGGAGAGTACGGGTTCGAGCCTCCAGTCAGGCGACGTGTACCATTGTGTAGGGACCTCGAGTAGGCCTAAGTCCTTGACGCACAATTGCTTCAAGTCGTCGATGCTCTGAACTTTGGAAGGATAGGCCTAACAATATCAAATGCAGTTGTATTGTAATGTATCCTATTATCTGTCTTGAATTTCAGGGCAAATCGGGGTTAGGGTGGCAAGAATAGGCCTATTGTGCTCGACTCAACAGGATCTCTTTCGAAATCTGTGCTGTCTTTTAGATGAGCTCGCTAGGGGCGCTGGTGCACAGCGCCCCTAGCGAACTCATCTAAAAGACAGTACATGCATATGTGTTTTGGACAACATACATTATACATGCATTGGCGTAGACTCTGGGGAGGGCAGCCGGGGCACGTGCTCCCCCAATAATTGAGATGGACTGTACAACCAGTGCAACGAGTGAAAAATGATTAACAAAATCCCCCCCCCAATATCTTGGACAAGTTTACGCCAGTGGATACATAAATTAAAAATATTACCAGAATTCAACAACAAACCCAAATGTCATTACGAGCAGTGGCGGCGATCTTGTTTGACAGGTGGGGGGGACATTTTGGAACTGATCTGGTGAAAAAAGAGTTTTGAACTGATCTGGTGAAAAAAGAGGTCAAAAAAATTTGATGACCTTTTTTGGATTTCCTCAAAATTTGGGGGGTCCGATGTATGGCGTGTCCCCCCACTCTTAAAGGTGGGGGTCCTGTCCCCCTCGACCCCTCGGGATCGCCGCCCATGATTACGAATGTTCCAGATCGAACGTTGACCACCACCACCCTACTTCTGGTAACCGTGGAAGATCGTCCCCCACGCCCCACATTGGTAGTAGCAACTAATTCAGTCTAGCTTAAAGGACTGCTTTTCTGCTTCTTTTCGTTGTATTGTGCACTTGACCCGTAATTGTTGCCCTCCGTACCTCCTTTGTTCTGCCCTTAGTTCTTATATTCTTCTCTGCCTCCTCGGCTGCTTGCTGTCTTATTCTAGACTTTTCTAAATTGTCCAGTCATCAGTTTATATATCGCGACAATCACAAATCTGATGGTGGCGTACCCGGTATTATGAGTATTTCGCCGAGTATCCAAAGACCTGATAAGGTTTCGAACCCTGTACTCCGCTACGGACGAAAGACCAGATAATCCGCTTCTCTCAACCGTTCCTTCTCTTCTATATTTTGGGATGTAGGCCTACACGTTAGCCTATTATTAGTTAGAGCACTCGCCTCATAACGTAGAGAGTATACGGGTTCGAGCCACCTATTCCCTGAGAGGGCGACTCTGTCGGGACATATGATGTGGCATAAGCATGGGCGGCGATCCTTGGGGGAGTTCGAGGGGGACAAGACCCCACCTTTAAGAGTGGGGGGACACCCCATACATTTGACCCCCACATTTTGAAGAAGCACCGAAAAAGGTCAACAGTTGCTAGCGAAACCAAACATTTTTGAACCTCTCTTTTGATCAGATCAGTTCGAAAGTGCCCCCACTGTCAAACAAGATCGCCGCCAGTGGGCATAAGATCGAAGAAGAGAAGAAGCGCGGTCCGTTAGGCTAGTCTTGATATGCAACCATGAACTGTTAGTGGGTTTTCGTAACCTCAGCCTATGAATGCCGATGGCCAGTCCTCTCCCTAGTCATCCCATCGACAGTAGGCCTACAGGCCTATTTGTTCAGTGTATTCATGCCGCTATGGGACTGCAGGGGCGTAACTTTGGTCTAAAAAGTGGGGGGTACCATTTTCTTACATACACGAAACAAGGCTGTGGGAAGGCACAACAATAAAAAAAATTCATTGGCATAGTTCAAAAAGTGGGGGGTACGGTACCCCCCAGTCCAAAAAGTGGGGGGTACGGGTACCCCTCGTACCCCCCACAAATTACGCCTATGTATGGGAGCAAGTGCAGCAGATATTTCGCAACAGGTTTCTGTCTGGGCGGAGATTTGAACCCATAACCTATTGGTTGACAATCGAGCACGCCATAGCCACTACACTATCGCTCACGCCTACATGCACAAAACGCAAATTTGAATTCGTACGAAACAATTTCTCTGTGGCGAGAATTACTAGGAGCTTATAACCTGTGTACACGTTGGTCAGTAATCTACGTAATTATATAATGGTCTTGTATTACGTAGATGAGTATCTACGTTAAAATATATGGTCTAGTATGGCATAGATATTATATTGCAAGGTCGGGATCGTGTCTAAGTACTTTCTTTGGGGGTGTTAATAAAAGTGCAATTACGATCACGATTATAGGCCTATAATTATAGCGAATTCATTAAATGCGCTATAAGAGACAAAGCACTAAGAGACAAAGGAATGCCATCTGCATTCTATGTGCTTGCGAGGGCGCACAATTAACGACTCTTCTAGTTTTTTGTTCACTGTTTTGCTTGCACTTGACAGCGCTTTTGCGATATACGTGAAAGGCGCTATAATAAGTGGCCAGATACATGTATAACAATGTATATACATACGCACAAACACGTCATAGCAAGATGTAGACTCAAAATAGCCTTCAGCGTTTTAACAGAGTACGTGTAGTCTTTGCAACGTTGCCGCCATACAGCCTACGTCAGCTATGATCATTAATAATAGTTTCTGTTAAATTTTCATTAAGTAACGCAGGAAAGAGAACTAGTAGGCCTAAGTAAAAGAGAACTAGTTATAAGCCTATGTCAAATAATCGACAAGCTTTTTAAAATTATCAGGACGGTTTCTGTTTTAATACGTTCCGCCTATGAGCTTAAATCTATAAGGAAATTTTTTCCAGTTGGCAGGTAGCCAAATCAGGTCAAACCGTGAGGCCTAGAATTATCCCGTAAGATCGGACGCGTGGGATAAACTAGACGACGATTAGTTCTCTCTGAATAAACTGTGTAGGCCTCTTCGAGGTAGGCCTATTCGAGGTAGGCCTATAGCTTGCAGATCTGTTGTCTGTATATAGGCGGAGTTGTATCAAACGGACGCGTGGTTGTGGGACATGATAGCCGATGGGTCAGAGCGCTCGCCTTTAAATTTAGCGCGGGAAGTACAGGCAGTATCGTCTGAGACGGGTTACTGTGTAGTGACATTAAGTAAGTTCTGCACTCACTATTGCTCAGCGCCATCGATTGATGCTTGGTCATTTCTAGTGGCGCTTAATAAATAATTATAAATAATATTCTTTATGCGTTCCTGAGGGATCATTTATACCTCGGGACAAAATACTACTGCTAGGCTCTACTGCTGCTACTGCTGCTGCTACTGCTGCTGCTGCTGCTACTGCTGCTACTACTACTACTAGTACTACTACTACTACTACTACTACTACTACTACTACTACTACTACTACTACTACTACTACTACTACTACTACTACTACTACTACTACTACTACTACTACTACTACTACTACTACTACTACTACTACTACTACTACTACTACTAATAATAATAATAATAATAACAATAATAATATAATATAATTCATTGATTTCAGACCGCATTTAGGCCTACTGGCAGACAAATGTGATTACGAGTGTTCTGGGCCTCTGGCCACATTATAGCGGCCATCGTTTTTGAAGTTGACTTTGACGGGGGAGTAACTTTCATCAAGAAAACAAGCGGATACCCATGTCCCCAGCCTCACACACTGGCAGTATTAATGATGTTACGAAAACGGATGATAATAGTCGGCTGACGACGGCATTCTGTATGACTTATTAAAATAGAACCCTACCTGAATGACTTGTTAAGCGAATGCCCTACCTGGATGACTTATTGAACGAACGCCCTACCTGGATGACTTATTAAACGAATGCCTTACCTGGTGCTACGTCCACTCTTGTGGGGCTTCCGTGGTCTATCAGGAAACTAAAATCAATGGAACTTGAAGAAAGCGATTCCTCCTTAATTGAAAAAAGTTTTGAAGTGCGTCACCGTAAGAGACAGACAGACGGACGGACGGACGGACGGACGGACGGACAGACAGACAGACAGAGACACACACTGACAGACACAAAGAGAGACGCACAGAGGCAGACAGAGAGACAGACAGAAGCAAAGAGAGAGCGAGAGAGACACAGACAGACAGACAGACAGACAGAGAGCGAGAGAGAATGGGTGCCATGCCATACGTTTACGGATCGTTCTAACCCGATAATTATTCAAATCTTTGAAAGTCTGAAATGAGCGACCATCGCCATGCGAAACCGGCAACCTCACGCACAGAGGGCATGGGATGTACGCTGTCACCGACGTAGCCAACCGGGCCAGTGATATTGCTATGACAGCTGTTGTGAAGGTATGGGCAGAAGGAACTAGATACACCAACTGGTAATATGACCTTGTCAAAGTACGATGATGAATATAACAATTTCAGGCAGTTGGACATCACCGTGTATTATTATTATTATTATTATTATTATTATTATTATTATTATTATTATTATTATTATTATTATTATTATTATTATTATTATTATTATTATTATTATTATTATTATTATTATTATTATTATTATTATTATTATTATTATTATTATTATTATTGTTATATTTAACAATGATGATTAAATAATCTGAAGCGCCATCTCAGCGTCACTCAGTGAACAATTTATCGTGAAAAGGTCGACGAGAAGCAGATGGCGTTCCCGCGTTGGACAGCTATAGACAGTCTCTGAAACAGGTAGCTTGTCTCAAGCGTGTCCTGAGTTGAATCCGTCAGCCTATGTCCCAGTTCCAACACAAAATCCAATCCTTCGGAACTCCATGCACCACTCGTCTCCACTGCAACCGCTACAAAAGCATGCGTTCGGGTGATTGTGTCGTATTTGGATCTTTTGGCGGCGGCTGCCCGGTTTGCGGCCTCACCTGCTCCGGTTGATGTTACAGCCAGATGTGACGCTGCATATGTGTTCGAAACGGTCACATCCCAAGTGAGACACCTTCCGCATGACCACGGGATAAGCGTCACACCGTCAGGTCGCTTGCCGTCCTCTCTGGTGAGGCCCAACGGTTCCTTCTGAGAAGGGATATTTGCTCTTCCAAATGATCTCCATATGACATCGTTGAGCATGTTGTGCCGTTGATGTCTGCCAGCGTTTTTTCTGCAGACAAGACCGTGGAGTCCTCTGGCGTCAACTCTCTCGCCACATTGACACACATGTGGTTCGCACAGAGTCGTTCCAAGTCTTATTCCAACCGCGACCCGTATCACTTCATCGGACAAGCGGAGGCCCAATGCAGTGACCGGAGGAGCTAGCAACCAGTCTCCCGCGTGTGGTGCCCGAGAAGCTAAGAGACGAGCCCGGTCCAGTGCATTGTTCGCAGACTCGTGCAAAGTTGTCCACGCCTTATTTATCCAGCGGCTGTCCCATTCTCTTTGACGATGAGCTGTAGATCCGGTTGGTGGTTCCGCACTCGTGAGTGTTGTCCATGCTTTCAGTGCTGTGGTTACAAGGTCGTCTGAGGCATCAGCAAATTCTGGTGGCAGCATGTGTGCTTGGAGTTCGCCTGTGCTCGCAGCAGAAGCCAAGAAGGCAGAAAGTGCCAGCGTAGCAGCACAGCGTATCCCAAGGCCACCATCCTTCACCGGAAGGGATGCCTGAAGCCAATTCTCGTCCGACAGTTCCACGTTCAAAATTTTCGACAATCCATTTCGTAACAAAGAGTCAAATCTTGTTAGACTAGGACAGTCGACGCATAAGGCTGTGCGCATTGTGTAAAGGAGCTTTGGCACGCTCAATCCATTTCGTAACAGGATTAGAGCGTCATGCGAGTGAAGCATGGAGAGTCTCCCTACAGCTCGTTCCAGGTCATCCGCCTTCTTGTTTATCACCTTGTCGACGGTTGGTCCAGGCATCAGAGGTGAGCCCAACAGCGTTGTCTCTCCTAATGGCATGTGTGTGAAGCCGTGGAACGATGGATCGTCAATTTTATTTTCATGATTCTGAAAGACTATTTCACATTTCGCGCGATTAAGTTGAAGCCCAATCTTAGCTGACTCCTGAGCGATCAACTGAATATCTTGGGCAACCTCGCCCAACTTGCCTCCCAGTGTCAGATCGTCTAGGAATGCCACTCTCAACTCCGACATCAGCTTCAACAGGATCGGCTGCACTGTGATGCAGAATTCCAGCGGACCCAACGGGTCACCCTGCTGAGTTCCTTCTTCTGATCGAATAATATTTGATCCATGTCGTAACAACGGTTTGCAGGAATATGCGGCATGTGCGAAACGGTAAAGTTCTGGTATGTCTCTTGCGACCGCTTCCAGCAGAGAGTCCCTGCGAAGAGTGTTAAATGCGTTGACAAAATCTAATTTTACCAGAACTCCATCTGTCGGCATCGAGGTAACCCAGCGGCGGGTTGCGTGTACTGCTGCTTCTGCGCCTCCTGGTATGCCAACCCCCAGTTGGATAGGGCCGAGCAGAGGAGACAATCTCGTAACAGCGTGGGTGTTCGCGCATTTAGCTGCTAGGCGTCGCAACGTGTATCCGACCGCGATTGGTCTGATGCCTCCGTCTTTCTTCTTCAGAGCAATCAGATTGGCCCCGTATATAATTTCGTTAACTTCGATCGGTAGGCTGCCTTCCAGCATCAGATTGACCAATTCGCTCAGCTGGTGGATGAGGTTACAATCGCCTCCAACCGAAGTTAAGTCTTTGAGGTGTTATTATTATTATTATTATTATTATTATTATTATTATTATTATTATTATTATTATTATTATTATTATTATTATTATTATTATTAATTATTATTATTATTATTATTATTATTATTATTATTATTATTATTATTATTATTATTATATTATTATTATTATTATTATTATTATTATTATTATTATTATTATTATTATTATTGTTATCATTATCATTGTTATAATTATTATTATAGCTTTTGTTGTTGCTATTGATGTTGCTGATGCTGCTACATGGCCTATTTTCGTCATCATCGTCGTCGTCAATCATCATCATCATCATCATCGTCGTCGTCGTCGTCGTCGTCGTCATCATCATCATCATCATCATTATAATCGTCATCATTACTGCAGATTGTACTATACTACTACTGCTGCTGCTGCTGCTGCTGTTACTACTGCTACCACTACCAATACCAATACCAATACCATTACTACTACTACTACAACCACTACTACCGCCACAACTACTCTCGTTCTCGTTCATCATCATCATCTATAGTTCTTGTTGTTACTCTCCCTATATATAGGCTATTGTTTTTCTTGTTTGCAAGGTAAGTGTCGCAGAAGCATGTTGATGGCGGACATATCTATCTTGTAAACAGTTAAATAAGTAAGTAATGCACTCCAGGTTTTCACCATTATCATCATCTTCATCAGTATCACCGTCGTTATCATCACAACTATTATCATTTAAAAACGTGACATTGATTAAACGCTTTAATTAAAATTACAGAAGCGTTTGGAGCAGAGTTTATATATGCGGATATGACGTCATCTTCGGCGGCTGTTCGCGATTTCTGTTTCCATGACGTCGTGTTCTTATTATGGCTATGCGCAGTCTGTTTTCTCGAGAGTCTGACCTTACGGATTAATTTTCGTTTCTCTTGTTTGATCAGGTAACGCGATGTTTCGGCGAAAGCTCGCCCGATTGTTCAGGCGTCGGTCACGTCGGATAGGCCTCGATGGCCCTCCGTCGGACGCGAACGCAGCGCCGGAGACTCCGAGCGCCCCAGGTCTAGGCCCCCTAGTGGATGGCAGTCGACTTCCCACCCTGAATGGCAGCGATGCGTTGCCTTCAGGGTCCACCATCCCGGCCACACCTGTAGCCATGTCACCAATCCCCGATGTCGGTCGACAGAGTCCGAGTTCAGGCAGCCGCGCAAGTGACGATGCTCCCGGCGACGATTTGCGCGTCCTGCCCCTCGCGTCCCGCATCGGTGGTCCACTTCTCCCATTCTCCGATGGTGTGAGGCCCAGTCCGAGATCAGGCAGACGTAGCATGCTGCCGCTCGATCCGTCTCCCATCGACACCACTTACTCCGGCCTCTGTGCACCGTTTGACAGCCACGTCGCGAACGATGCTTCCCCAAGCGACGAAAGACGTGCGCTGTCAATGGTGTCACATGCCGATGGTCCACTTGTCCCAGTTTCCGACAGCGGTCGACCCCTTACGAGCCCTGGCAGTCGCACCATGAACGATGCTTGCCCAAGCGACGAAAGGTGCGCACTGCCACTCGTGTCCCGCTGCGAAACCACTTATGCCGACCTCTGTGCAGCTTCGAGCCTTGACAGCCACCGCACGAACGTTGCTTCCCGCGGCAATATGCGAACGCTGTCACTCAAGTCACAAGTCGAGGGTCTAATCGCCTCCCGTTCCGACGACGGCACCACCCGCGTTGACGATGAGTCCTTACACCGTACCGACGACAGCACCACCCACGTCGATGACATGACCAACTACCGTACCGACTTCGGCAGTGACCAAGTCGACGATTCGTCTCACCCTGTCCCTGTCCATCGCAGCTTCCAGTTGACGTCTCCCTCTGCCCTGGTCAACGTCCCAGCGGCGGTTGATGTGTGTGTGTCGTCTCCTCGCCACGAAGAAACCGCCTGCCACGACGACCAGCCAGAGGTCGAGTTTCCGACCATGGACTCTGCAGGACAGCAGACACAGGATTCACCCGATTGTGTCGAAGCTAAAGAGAGCTTCCCAATCTACTCAGCTGACAAGGATGCCACTGTCGTGTACTTCCCGACCGACAGCCGCGACACCTTTGTCTGCATGGACAGTAATGAAACCGTTGAACCGGAGGAGTTCGTGCTTCCGGATCCAGTGAACCAAGCCCAGGCGTCAAGCGCTGACACGCTGTTCTCCCAACCCTTCTACTACTGTCCGAAGATATGCAAGGGATGGACGCCGTGGACGGTTCCAGAGGCAACGCCACCGACGGCGGAGGAGGTTGTTGACTCGTCAGAGGAGTCACCTCGAAAGGCCGCGCGAAGGATTTCGTGGTCTGGTCAGCGGCTCGTTCGCTTCATTGCACCGCGACCTGATCCAGCTTTTGACGGCGAGGAAGCTACGAAGGCTCCTCCTTCTCTTCTACCGCGGATCATCGTCACGCCACCAGACGCCACATCCAGCTACACGTCAGTTGCAGCCGATGTTCTTGCCTCCACCATCGTCAGACCGCCAGACGCCAGATCCAGCCACGCATCAGTTGGAGCCGATTCTCATGCCGCCAGTAGATCGCCAATGGTCCGAAGGAACGCCATCCACCACCTTTCAGAAGGAGCCGATCCAGGAGTCGTCTCCTACATCGCGTCTCGTGACAGCCCGAAGCCCGTCCGCCGATCGCCACCGATGGAGGAACTGGATCCTTATGATCGCGAGGACGATCTCTGCTGTGGCTGCTTCTTTTGGCCTTGGAAGAAACGTTGACGGACCAACAACGGAGCAACAGGTGTTTGACGTTACCTGCCACCACCACCACCAACGCCATCTTGCCTGCCTCTGGTACGACGGGTGTCTGACGTTACCCGCCACCACCACCGACGCCATCTTGCCTACCTTCTGGTATGAGGGGAAGCAGAGATCACGCCACTTATCACCGACGCAAACTCATACCTGCTTGTATGAGAGGGAAGCGAGGAGCACAGAATTCACGCCACTTACCTATCGACGCAGTTCATACCTGCTGGTAGAAACAGGGAGCACAGAAAATACGCCACTTACCTACCGACGCAGATGATACCTTCTGGTAGAAACAGGGAGCACAGAAAATACGCCACTTACCTACCGACGCAGATGATACCTTCTGGTAGAAACAGGGAGCACAGAAAATACGCCACTTACCTACCGACGCAGTTCATACCTTCTGGTAGAAACAGGGAGCACAGAAAATACGCCACTTACCTACCGACGCAGTTCATACCTTCTGGTAGAAACAGGGAGCACAGAAAATACGCCACTTACCTACCGACGCAGATGATACCTTCTGGTAGAAACAGGGAGCACAGAAAATACGCCACTTACCTACCGACGCAGTTCATACCTTCTGGTAGAAACAGGGAGCACAGAAAATACGCCACTTACCTACCGACGCAAAATCATACCTTCTGGTAGAAACAGGGAGCACAGAAAATACGCCACTTACCTACCGACGCAAAATCATACCTTCTGGTAGAAACAGGGAGCACAGAAAATACGCCACTTACCTACCGACGCAGTTCATACCTTCTGGTAGAAACAGGGAGCACAGAAAATACGCCACTTACCTACCGACGCCAATCATACCTTCTGGTAGAAACAGGGAGCACAGAAAACACGCCACTTACCTACCTACGCAGTTCATACCTTCTGGTATGACAGGTCTTTGATGTGAGACCTTCACCTGCCTTCAAAGGAGGATTGGTCTTCCTTGTGATACGAGTATTCGACAAAACGATCCTTAGAACGGTAAAAAAAACTTTTAATTAATGTAATTGAAATTATAGTGGTGGTGATCAGCTTTCTTTATCATAATATACACTGAGAAATTGATTTACACATGTTTTCAGCCAGGTGTGCTGAAGGCATGCTTTTCTATTCATAACTAGGAGTCCATCTTTTAAAACGTTTTTACTTATTTTATTGCATCAGCTGTTGGTCTGAGCATTCAGTTAATTGTCCAGATATTTTGTTATTTGCAGGACATGCACTTTGACTATGTGTGGCTGGTGCGACTTTGGCACCAGACTCAAATGGCAACAGCACCAAGCAGTGGATTCGACCTTGACTTCGACCTTGTTGTGGTTGGTGCGACCTTCGTAGAGCAGACCGACCGTAAAGCCATGACACTGACGCCAAAACACCTGCCTTCAGAAGGACCGGTCCCTTTGTTACCAGTTCCAATCAGCGATGGCATCAGCTACGCAGAATCGTCAACTGCATACTCTTCTTCAAACTGTTAAACAGGTAGGTAGACTTTTAGGTATTATGGAATGAAATCTTTTGTAGTTGACTTGTGTTAATCTTACAAATATTCATACTACACAATGCACAGAATTGCACAACAGTGCCTAAAATATTAAGAAATGTCAACTGAACATTCTACCCTCAAACTGTCACACTACATTTAAACAGGTAAGTAGACTTTTAGGTAGTAAAATGAAATCTTTTGTAGTTGACTTGTGCTAATCTGTCAAATATTCATACTACACAATGCACACCAGTGCCTAAAATATTAAGAAATGTCAACTGAACATTCTACCCTCAAACTGTCACACTACATTTAAACAGGTAAGTAGACTTTTAGGTAGTAAAATGAAATCTTTTGTAGTTGACTTGTGCTAATCTGTCAAATATTCATACTACACAATGCACACCAGTGCCTAAAATATTAAGAAATGTCAACTGAACATTCTACCCTCAAACTGTCACACTACATTTAAACAGGTAAGTAGACTTTTAGGTAGTAAAATGAAATCTTTTGTAGTTGACTTGTGCTAATCTGTCAAACATTCATACTACACAATGCACACCAGTGCCTAAAATATTAAGAAATGTCAACTGAACATTCTACCCTCAAACTGTCACACTACATTTAAACAGGTAAGTAGACTTTTAGGTAGTAAAATGAAATCTTTTGTAGTTGACTTGTGCTAATCTGTCAAATATTCATACTACACAATGCACACCAGTGCCTAAAATATTAAGAAATGTCAACTGAACATTCTACCCTCAAACTGTCACACTACATTTAAACAGGTAAGTAGACTTTTAGGTAGTAAAATGAAATCTTTTGTAGTTGACTTGTGCTAATCTGTCAAACATTCATACTACACAATGCACACCAAACTGTTAAGCTGTACTTGAACTGATGAGTAAAATTTCAGATATTAGAATGAAATCGTGTGTAGCTGACTTGAGCTAATCTCTCAAAAATTCATACTACACACACACACACACACACACACACACACACACACACACACACACACACACACACACACACACACACACACACACACACACACACACACACACACACACACACACACACACACACACACACACACACACACACACACACACACACACACACACACACACACACACACACACACACACACACACACACACACACACACACACACACACACACACACACACACACACACACACACACACACACACACACACACACACACACACACACACACACACACACACACACACAAACACACACACACACACACACACACGACGTTAACGAATGCCTTTGTCTATTGCCAGATGGAAGCGAAGGTCGTTCGGAGTCTTGCGCCCAGCTGACCGTCAGGACTCTCGTCGACTTCAGTCGATTGGGAAGCGCCGTCGAGATCATCATCGATCGGATGATCCTCGCAGGACAAGGCTCAGAAGATGGGCGCGTTCAGAGGGCCCCTTGCCTCTTCGAGGACTGACCCAATCGACGCCACCACCCTCTGCACCAAAGCGTTCTCCGACTCTTCGAAGAACTGAACAACCTCGCTTCCTACCGGACATCAGACCAACGCTAGACTCCGAACCGAAATTAAAGATACAAGACAGACATCTGCTAGATTCGACGACTCGATCGTCAACCCAGAGGAGATCTTGATGCGTCCGTTATCCAGCTCCATTCTCTGGCTTCCACGCGTGCGTTACCGATGGCTTCCGACTTAACAGACGTTCGAAGAGAGCATGGTAAGAAACCGCCTACATTGTTAGACTCACTTTTCGAAAGTAATCGTATTCGCTAAATTTCTACAGCGCCCAAAAAACCGAAGTCGCGGAACCAGCATTTTTTTTATTCACAGGAGCTTAGTCAAAACATAGTCGATAGGTTGGGAGAAATCGATTCCAGGTCAAAGTAACTAGTTATAGTAACTAGTTCTTAGGAAAAAGTAACTGGTTTTCCGTAAATAGGTACTTTAGGAAAAAAGTAAGTATAGTAGCCGATTACAGTAACTTTCAAAAAGTAGCTAAGTATTTCTTTGTTACTGTACTTGGGAATGTTAATTTGAACTTTCAGCTCCCTTCTTGATGAAATTAGACTTTAAAATTTACGAATACATGTACAAGGAAAGAGTTAAGAGACTTGAGCAGAAACGGAAATTTAAAAGTCTAATCTCATCATGAAGGGAGCTGAAAAACACGCTTGAAGTAAAGAGTTTGCAGGATGAGAATAGAACACTTGAATAAAATTCATATAGAGCCCTCACAGACCTAAACGAAGCGAACATAGGTTGATTTAAGTTAATTAATTAATGAGCTATTACTGTTATGCCAGGTAGCCAAGTGCCTGGCATTTTTAGGCATAGCAGTGTAACGCATTGTTTCAGTTATTTTATGACCATCCAGGCTGTTATAACTCCATGTAGGCCTACTACAAATCATTAATATCTGTTTTATTTTTCATGCGCACCACTTTCAAATTCTAATCAGTAGGAGCAGTTATTGGAAACCATCAGCTACTTGACGGGTGACTCTCCTTCATATCTCATGGAGATGCCCTTGTGTTGTCTTTCCCAAGTCATGTTCTGTTCATTTGTTTATGCAATTACTGATTTTTATCTGTACAGAAGGTGAAACAGGTGCTTCTGCAAACCAGTACAATGGTCTAGTTCATTATCCCCCTTTCTATTTTATCTTTTTATATGTTTACTTACTTATAATATTATGACTAATTAATATATTTCATTTAAATAAAAATATTTGTAATGTCATGTACACACACTGTAAAAATCTCTCTATATATTTATTTAGTATATTATATAAAAGTTAAGTAAACTTGAGTTGGAAGTTATGTATCTGCTATGAATATATATATATATATATATATATATATATATATATATATATATATATATATATATATATATGTTATGTATATTTAATATATACTACTGAGAATTAATTTTGTTCCATGAGCGGGTGACAGACTGATATTGAATTAATCTCAAGTCGATTGTCAAAATTTTATGATTTCAATTTAAAATTGTTAGATTGATGGCAAATATCATAGTAATATTGTGCTGCGAATCTGTTGATGGTGGGTTAATCTATTCTTGCAGATTTTATCGTTTATTATAGTAAGCCAATGATGGACCTGTTGATAAAGTGGACAGCTGCGACTTAGCCCAGCGGAGCACAGTCTGTGTTCATTGGAGATGGCAGTTGGCCAGTCAGCCACACAGCAGACAAGATTCTGTCATCGCTAAGCCAGCACCAGTTAAGCTGGTTCTGTCACCCATCAAATCCTGACTTGATCCTCAACATGTGGATTACGGTTTTTCAGAGATCTGATTAGTCAACGTAGCGTGTAAGTGAAATTCAGTTTTCATTCTGATATTTTGTGATAACTGTAAATAATGAGCAAATAAGATACTTCTTACTTTGAATTTTCAAGTTATTCCAAGACTGCAACTTGTGTAAACTTAGAAATAGAGGTGCTTGAGGAAAGGAAACATATCAGGTATATTGCAATGCCTGACAAGTTGTTTTTAATGCGTTTTAGCTCATTTCTATAGTATCAGTCAAAATTACTAATAAGCTTTGATCGGACAGCTAACACATAAAATCGTTTTTAACCATGTTACTTCTGCCATTTTTGTTGCATGAAGTGAAAGCTAAGCATTTAAAGTTCACGTAGAATAATCCACATTATGCTGTAACGATTACTTTAAATTTATTTAATGATATTTATGCTTTCATGAAAAATCTGATGACTGGTCTTGTTCCATGACTTAGATTTTTTTAATATTACAGAGTTTATGTTTATTATATTTTAGACATTATATTGGCACTTAGATTTTTTGGGGTCACTGAATACACAGTTTATGATTATATTTCAGACATAATCTTGGCATGCCCTACTTACATTATTAAATTATGTCGCAAATGTAAAATTGATTAAATGTTTCAGCCAGCAAAGGTGAAGTATCAACCTATCATTCAGAATGTCAAAATTTTGAGTCTGATATGCATGGAACAACACGGCCAATAGCTTCTATTTCGGGAAACCGGTCTTCTGTTCAAGGAAGCCAGCGCTGAAGAAAAGACTTCATTTCCCAGATTCCAGCCCGCGACCAGCAATCATCACCATACGATGCAAAAGAGTCCATCTCTTTCTGGTCCAGAATTGACTGGATTCATGCCTTCGACACGTTTACAGGAAAAGAAGAGAAACCACAGTCTTCTGTTCAAGGAAGCAAGCCCTGGTCCAGAGTTGGTTGGATTCATGCCTTCAACAAACGCCTATGGGTAGGTGACAGTTAGGACTAGGTTTGCTCTTTATCCTATATTTATGTATGTATGTATGTATGCATGTATGTATGTATGTGGCTATTTATATACCTCTCAAGGTCATATATAGCAAAGATTTTTATTGTAGAATTAAGTATTTATGCATCACGAACTATTAGATGCCCTAGAAAGCTGTTAAAGTTGTTTTGAGTCTACATTCCACCGCTACAGCAATGTGACATGTTGAAGACAGAGTGAGGATATGACAATACTTCTGTCCTTCTCCTTCTGTCCGCACCACCATTCTCTCTGGTAGCGTTGCTTCTTCCTTTTCTCACCTTAAATCCTGCTTTTTCTCTCGGGGTCTCGCGCACTGGGAGCGCCTCTGAATGGTATATACCGCGAGAGGCGCTTTATAAATGCCCATATACAATACAATACAATACTTGCATTCCCATAATGGGCTTCACATGTCCTACATATTATTATAGGTTTTGATGTGCCATCGGTTGACGCCTTGTGCATTAGATACCCACACGACAGATGTTACTAATTAATAATAATAATATTAATAATAGTAATAATAACATAGGTCCTTATGAAACGGTGCTATATAAATTTGCGATTGTAATTTTACCAGTACTTCACGTTACATACATGGATTCAGATGTCTAGAGACAACAAATTTATTTCAGATAGGGTTACGGACTCTTCATACTACTGCTGCTATCATCGATCTCCTAAACCAGGGCTGTTCAGTCTGTGTTCCAATGGACGAAACCACTATTGGCTCTGAGCCAAGGCTAGACTCTTCAGTCTGAACTTTGACCGACGAGGAAGCCACCACAGACACCGAACGTTTTCTGAATGATGCCACAACTGGTTCTTCCTCATTCCTCATGTCATCTATACAGAGATGAAACCTTCGGAAAAAAACTCAGAAAACAACAATGATTGTTTGGAGAAAACCAACATGTTGCAATGTAAGTGCGGCTGACACTGCAGTCTTGCTCATTAACGAATTACTGCTCAGAGGGGCACCTAATTACCAGATTGTGGTTGGATTGTATTGATAAATTGATCGGCAGTGGCTCCTGATCCTAAATTGATCCAACTGTTTAATTAATATAGCACACATTTCAGAGGTCCTTAGTAGATGCAATATTAAGTATCTTGAAACATAAGTTTTTGAGTTCACTACCTTTTTTCAGGTTACAACCTGTTTTCCAGAAACAGGTAATTAGCACAATTAAGCTTTGTGGAATTTAGTTTCTGTGGCCATTGTCTTTTGTTACCTGTCATGTGGTGAAAGACATGATGCTTAGTCTGAGCCAAATACCACATTGCCAACATCGTTTTGAAAGTGAATTTAAACTTATGTGTTTCAACAGTAGAGTTTCATAAGTGACGTTGAAATAGGCACATAGTAATTGCAACTGTAAAACCCAGTGTTACCGTCAAAAGATATTAGCAATATTTATTTAATGAGAAAGGTGGCACACTTTGTAGAGACCTTTATAAAAATGGCTAGAATCTTGAGTGGGCCTCAGAGTGAGATTTGTTTCAGCTGAGGTGCAAATGGGTTAGGGTTGGCATGGGCATCAGGTGGTATTCCACGGATGGTTGCCCATCTGAGTAATAACTCAACTCGGTGTTGCTTACTTTCTCCATGCCTGCCAAGAGCTCCACGGGTCACTGTGATGATAGATTTATTTGGATTATTTGGGTAGTGTGTTTTCAAAGCACTGTGTGCTTTAAAAAGGATATTGTTACTTTAAGCATATAATTTAAAATCTTCTATAGCAATTTAAGGTTTGCAGTTTGATTCTGAGTTGGAGTACAAGGATAAGACAGTTAAACCTTATTCACACTCCATTTTGAAAGCAAACTCAAACAGTCAAGAAGTCTGGCAGGATTTTTCTGTACTGTGATCCACAAAGCAGGCCAAGGGAAAGGTGAGACATTAAGGTGAATGGCATTTTTGCGATGGTCTGATGAAGTTGATATGGTTATAACAAGGAGTTTATGTAAATAGAGTCAATGTAAATATGCATATTTCAGTTTGTAAGTGCGAGGCCAAGACATCGACAGGAGGGGAAGAGGTGGATTTGATGATTGGATTTGGAGGTGATTGTCTTGAACTGATTTCTTTTCCAAGATTAGTAATTGCAAATTTCTTATCTGTGTGTATAAATGTATGTTTGTAGCTCCTGAAATGCAAAGACCAAACTGCTAGTGTAGTAGTAGCATCTTCTAATAGGTCTATGACTTCAGAACAATGTGGAAAGTCAGTGACTGAGTCACATGATGCAGACTCCAGTTCAGCAGAGCAATTGAATTTGAAGGCAGTTAAAGTTGATAATATGAGTCAGCTACCTGTTTCGTTCTGGAATCAAAAGCAGGCGATATCTTGCATAGCACAGAATCGGGACAAGAAGTTAGCAGGAGCAATTTGAAACCAGCAGGTGATGAAGTGTAACCTATTCTCCAGCACTTCGTGTTAACAGTGAAGATTCTTCTAATGGTTTAGCGGTAATCAACGGTCAGTTTCTCAAGAAAAGAGATTCCTCAGCAAACGACAATGACAAGGAAGTTGCTTAGTAAAAAATTTCAGACGAACTGTCGCAGGCTATACATTTAAATGTTAGTGGAAATAATTTCTCCAGCAAAAGTACCGAGTTAAAACGTCTGGCAAGTCCTTATGAAATGCTGGACTGAAGTTCTTCAGCTGTTATGCCAGTTGCCTTGGAAACTCGCAACGAAATGATCGCCACAACTCCCAATATATTTTCAGATGAAACTTGGGAAAATGTTGTCGATGTTGATGAAGAGAGCCTTCACGAGTTTACAACAAACTGGTGACAAAGCTTGGGAGCCACGTGCAATTATCATTGATAAATCAAAGACTTTTCCCATATACACTGCTTCAAACGTTCCCGAGGTCTGCCAAATTAGTTCTGTAAGGAACAATTCTGAGCCTCTGACAACTGAAGGAAGTGAATTGCAATCTCAGACGACAGTACTAGAAGGGAAAGGACTGTCCATACTACCCGTCAACCTTCAAATGAAACTCGTGAAAAACTCTCAAATGACAGTTTTTGTAGGATCGGTCACCGTGTCGTCGATTTTATCCATCTACGAACTCGCCTTCATCCAACAGCTGTGACGCAGTGAATGCAAACAGTTTGACTTGTGCCACCAACACAGGCGAAAAGAAGCAACGAATCTGCTCAAACGAATCTGCCAACACTTCTGAGCCTCTGTCAGCTGAAGGAAGTGAATTGCAATCTCGCACGACAGTTGCTAGAGGGGAAAGGACTGTCCCCTACCAGAAATTCAGACTCTAAATCAGAATGCAGTTGAAAGCCTCCTTATCGCCTCCTATAGCTACTGGTGATTTTAAGAGTGCTTTGGACAATGGACAGCAATAGAGAAACAGTCGATTCCAGGGAATCAAAACCCATGTTAAGCATCACAGAACAGTAGACTTTTAGAGCTCCTCGCGGCGAAACATTCCACAAATACTTCATTAACTGCTGAACTACGGAAACATCTCTCCAGATGGCAGCAGCAGCAGCACCACCGGAATAGCTCTGGTAACCTTCCGGAGATGTCCGCCGCAGTGACCTGCAATTCTGATGCGAGTCTTTCACGCCTGACAAAGAATACCTCCTGCTTCAGTTCCGTATCTGCACCTGATGTAAATGATACCAAAGAAGTCCAGGATAGGAAGAGTTTTGTAAACTCATCCAGTGGTCAGAGCATTCGCTCTCTTCCTGCAACAAGTGGTTCCTTGGTGATCGCCAATGGATCAAATACTCGATCATCGGCTGTAAATGGTTCAAACAGTTCAGCAGTGGCAAACAGCAAGGGACTAGAAAAAGAACTTAACATTATCCTGTCTTCACATTGGAACAACTCCACAATGCAAAAGGCAAATGCTGCTGCTGCCATCTACCCTAACGTCCACAGTCAGGGACAAGACCGAGCTCAGATGCCTTATCTCTGCGTTACAGCTGGACTCTGGGAACCCCATCGACCCGAGGGGACTAAATCCGTCCTAAGGTTGGAAGTATGGTAAGGGGCCATCCATTAGTATGTACACACGGAGATGGAGCGGGGTTTATCCAAAGCCAAAGTTACCTATTTGGGGGCTACTGATACTTTATTATGGGCCACTCATGTATACATACTTCATGTATTTATGTATGCACCCTTTATGTAGTTATGTATGGATAGGAAACGGGGGGCACCGGTGTTATAGTGCTCACCTTCCATTGTGACTCCATCTGGGATGTATGAGTATCCCCTTCCTTCTCCATGCAGTCGATTCCTCTCTGCCCGCATCTCACGGGAGCCCTGTTAGTGGGACGTAGACGTCCATTGCATCCTCTCTTTTTTTTGTAGCCCCCTTTTCTTATCAATTCCCATGTTAGCTTGGCCCAGTTTAAATGGTCGACACAAGAGCCATGCATTTTTTTATATTATCTCGGAGGCGAATATCCCAAGTGTATTTCAAACCAGTCAGTCACACTATGCCACTTTGACCAATGACAGGACGTCCTAAGATACCGTATAGTATACAAGATGTAGACTAAAATATCGGTCTCCGTTGACTGTATTCACCCGACGCCCCTTCGTCGACTGTCTTCCGTTCGGCTCCTTTTCGTCGACCGTTCTTCTTCGACTCTTCTTGTCGACTCCCCTATGACGACTCTCCTCGTCGACTCACTTAGCCCGACTCTCTTTCGTTTCCGTAGATCACTCCTTTCGGCGATGCACCTTGACCTAGCCCATCCCTTTGGAACCCACGGCCATCGCCGACCATCGCTGTATTAGCTATATATTTACAGCCCTACGTTCCTACATTCGTTATAAACGATATATCTATGTATATTAGGCCATATATTATATACACCTGATACTATAGATCCTATAGGTGTACGCTTATACAGACCGACATTCATAGATCTACAGTCCCTACATTAGCTACAAACGACATATCTATATGTCGACATGTCTATGTTAGTCTATAGCTTATATGCATCTTAGACTACGTATCCCATAGGTATGTCTGTTTGATATGCATTATAGGTCTGTTGTTAGGTGTTAAAAGGAGTAATTTTTCCGAATATGTGTACATACTAAGTGGATGGCCCCTAAGGCCCCATCCATCCGGCTCTATTGTTTGCGGGTATTATTTTTATTATTATTATTTTTATTATTGTTTGTATTATTGTATGTATTATTATAACCCATCCATCCATCCGTCCATCCATCCACCCACTAGCCATTCATTCATTCACCCACTCATTCAAGCGACCATCCATACATCCACACACCAACCCAACCACCAAGTCATTCCTTCATTCTTCCGTCCATCCATGCACACGCCCATCCATTCATCCACCCAAGTGATTCACTCGTACGTCCATTCATCTATTCATCCCTACATCCATCCACGCATCGATCGTTCATTCACTCATTCATCATTCATTCATTCACCCACTTACGTACCCGACAGATTTCTCTGTCTGTGTACCCATCCATCATCCATCAATGCATCCATCAGTATATGCATACATCCATTACCCGCCCCTCCCCGCACTCATCGACTCATTCATTCGTACATCCAAGTAGAGGCTCGAGATGGAAACTCTGTCTGAATGCCCTAGCTCTGCTCAAGGGTTGAGAGTGAGCTGACGCTGTATCCATCCGACCGCCACCCATCCTCCCATCCATCCTCCATTCATCCATCCTACCACCAAGCGGCAACGGCATCCGCTAGACCGTTCAGCAATTCATCCGTTCCCCCATTCACCCCTTCATCCGTTCACCCATCTCGTCATGATTCGTGTATTCAGCCATTCACCCACCCACCCTTACACCAGTTCACCCATCAAGTCTTCATTCATTCATCGTTCCATCCACCCTATTTGAAGATCGAAGTTCTACCAAGATTTCGATATCTCTGGTAGAACATCGATCTTCAAACAGGGTGGTTGGAACGATGAGTGAATGAAGACTTGATGGGTGAATTGGTGTAAGGATGGATGGATGAATGGTTGAATACATGAATTATGACTTGATGGATGGATGGATGTAGGGATGGATGAGAGGAATGGATGAATTGCTGAATGGCCTAGTGGGTGACCGTTTGCTGCTTGGTGGGTGGATGTATGAATGGGTGGATGGATGGTAGAGGGTGGAGGTGGTCGGATGAATACAGCGCCAGTTTACTCTCAACCTTTGAGCAGAGCTCGGACATTCAGTCAGGGTTTCAGTCTTGAGCCTCTACTTGGATGGACGAATGGATGAGTCGATGAGTGTGGGTAGAGACGGATAATGGATGAATGCATATATCGATGGATGCATTGATGTATGATGTATGGATACACAGACAGAGAAATCTGCCGGGACGTAAGTGGGTGAATGAATGAATGATGAATGAGTGAATGAATTATCGTGCATGGATGGATGAAGGAATGGATCGATGAATGGGCGTACGAATGAATCACTTGGAGTGGATGAATGGATGGGCGTGCGCATGGCTGGACGGAAGAATGAAGGAATGACTTGGTGGTTGGGTTGGTGTGTGGATGGATGGTCGCTTGAATGAGTGGGTGAATGGCTAGTGGGTGGATGGATGGACGGATGGATGGATGGGCGGGGGCGGGTATTTTATTTTTTTATATAGTAGTTTCTTATTTTTTTATATAGTAGTTTCTTATTTTTTATATAGTAGTTTTAGGGGTTCATCACCCAGTGGCTTTACGAGCTGTATTTTTAGCTATTATTTTTTATATAGTATTTTTTGGTGGTTCATCTCCCAGTGGCTTTATTTGTGTTTTGTGATTTTTCACCTGTATTATTTTGGTACCACTAAGCCACTGCTAATTTTCCTCGTGGACCTATACTTACTTACTTACTTACTTTATTTTTTAGATTCATCACCCAGTATTTTTTGGATTCATCACCCAGTGGCTTTATATGTGGGCCTATCACATGTCTCTGTGATACTTACTGACTTAATTTATTTTTTGGGTTGATTACCCAGTGACTTTATGTGTGGGCGTATCACATGTCGTTGTGATATTTTTTAGCTGCATGCTTTGCCATGTCCTCAGAAGAGATGGATGGATGGGGTGGGGGTCCATGAATGGCTATATGCTTTTCCATGTCCTCGGGTTAGTTTCGTTTGAATATACAGTTTAGTTATATTCCTTTGTTATATTATCTCTAGATTGGTTGGGGGTCCATAGGTGGGTCGATGTGGTGTGGGTCCATTGGTGGATAAGAATTGAAAGACAATTGTTACCACGAATTCTTTCTTATGTGAAATATCTGCTAGTTTTGCATTTGTTGAGTGGAAATATAACCGGTATGTTAAATGACAAGCAGCTAGCATGTATAAATAATGAATGATGAATGGCCTTATGTTTTCCATGTCCTATGGTTAGTTTTGTTTGAATGTACAATTTAGTAATATTCCTTAGTTATATTATGTTTGGATTGGGTGGGGGTCCAATGTCCATAGGTGGGTCGATGGGGTGTGGGTCCATTGGTGGATAAGTATTGAAAGACAATTGTTACCACGAATTCTTTCTTATGTGAAATATCTGCTAGTTTTGCGTTTGTTGTGTGCAAATATTGTGTTAAATGACATGCAGCTGGCATGTATGAAACTTATATCCTCAATATATTGACGTTGGTATATTCACATTGTTTGTTATACTTATTTGAAGGGTTATGCTCCTTCTAAGGCAGGGTATTCTCGATGTTTGGACCTGCCATTTGGAACGATCTCCCTCTCGAGATTCGCTCCCTTCCTATGGATTTCTCAGGTTTTTTTTATGGTCTTCTTAAGACATTTCTCTTCGATCTGGCCTGGGTCGAGAGCGCCTCTGAGTAGATTCCTTGCAGGGACGCTATGTAAATCTGATAGAATTGTCGATTTCCAACCATAATTGCCGGCATGCATGTATGTGTGCGACTGTGCGTGTGTATGTATATATATGTATGCAGGTACGCATGTACATATGTATGTGTTAGCTTACCTATAGCTTATTTATGTAGCACCTTTCAATTGCCCAACAAAAGCTTTGGATTCTCTAGCAAAAGTGTACTTAAAGGCCGTTAGGATCAAAACACCACACGTATGCAAATAATGCTGAGATAACTGGAACAACTCACCACTGGTGGGCTTTCGCATAGACGTAGACCCCACGAAAATATTTGTATCACTTTTCTTCAGCGTGGGTTTTTACTTAAATTCTCTCGATAGCCTAGAGGGTACAGTATAGTCTGCTAGACTATTAACCGAGAAGTCGGGGGTTCAGAGTCCCATCACGGCAAAAAGATGCTTCGAATCGTACTGGTAAAGAACTAAGCTACTTAAAAGCCAGGCGTATAGGGCAGTATAAGCCCGCGCATAGGCGTATCGGCCGTACCAAGCGGAAGTCCAAGAGATTCCAAGTGGAGGTCTAACTTAGGTCCAACTCATCCGATACCAACGCCAGGGGCGTCTATCCCTCCCACTCACGAGCGTCGTCTCGGTGTCTCGGAGAGGTTTTGCAGAAAAACCAACTGGAGGTCCAAGATCCACCTAATCCACTAGCTCAGAGGTTTTCAAACTTTTTGGACCAGGGTCCCTTATTTTTTTCTAGGCATAGCTCGCGGACCCAAGCATTTAAAATGTAAAATTTATCACTTAAAATTTAAACAAAATTACAGGCAGACTATTTCCACAATACAAGCTTGCTTATAAGTAGTGTATGAATTTGAAAGCACAGGCTGTTAATGCTGATCTGAGTAGCGCTATATAAGTTTTCGGTTACAGTTTCGGTTACAATGCTAAAACCATGCAGTGTTAATCATTAATGAATATTTTCAAAACGTTCTAGCGGACCCCGCCATATCCTTCGCGGACCCCTCTTGGTCCGCGGACCACAGTTTGAAAACCTCTGCACTATAATAGAGAACTAAACAATAAAATGAGTACACAGACCTCATGCACAGTCGGTTAGAAGATGATTGTCGACCTGCCTTCGTGTATAGGCCTATGTGTTCATGCTTCTATGACTTCCGCAAGAATCGACAAGCTTTTTAAAATTATCAGGACGATTTCTGTTTCAATACGTTCCGCCTATGAGCTTAAATCAATAAGCAAATTTTTTCCCATTTGGCAGGTAGCCTAATCTGGTAAAACTATTAGGCCTAGAATAATTATCCCGTAATATCGGACGCGTGGGGTAAACTAGACGACGATTAGTTTTCTCTGAATAAACTGTGCATTCGAGGTATAGGCCTATAGCTTGCAGATCTGTTAATTCTCTGTAGGCGGAGTTGTATCAAACGGACGCGTGGTTGTGGGACATCATAGCCGATTGGTCAGAGCGCTCGCCTTGTAGCGCGGGAAGTACAGGCAGTATCGTCTGAGACGATTATTGTGTGGTGATATTAAGCAAGTTCCGCACTCACTATTGCTCAGCGCCATCGATTGATGCTTGGTCATTTTATAGTGGCGCTTAATAAATAATAATAAATAATATGCGTTCCTGAGGGATCATTTATACCTCGGGACAAAATACTACTGCTGCTGCTGCTGCTGCTACTGCTACTACTACTACTACTAATAATAATAATAATGATAATAACAATAATAATAATATAATATAATTCATTGTCTGATTTCAGACCGCATTTAGGCCTACTGGCAGACAAATGTGATTACTAGTGTTCTGGGCCTCTGGCCACATTATAGCGGCGATAGTGTTTTTGAAGTTGACTCTGACGGGGAGTAACTTTCATCAAGAAAACAAGCGGATACCCATGTCCCCAGCCTAACACACTGGCAGTATTAATGACGAATCTAGTCGACTGACGACGCCATTCTGTATGACTTATTAAACGAGAACCCTACCTGGATGACTTATTAAACGAATGCCCTACCTGGTGCTACGTCCATTCTTGCGGGGCTTCCGTGGTCTATCAGGAAACTAAAATCAATGAAACTTACGTGTATAGAAAGCGATCCCTCCTTAATCAAAAATAGGTTTGAAGTGCGTCTGCGGGTTCTCCAACTGCTACTTGAGCCCTTCTTCTTCCGCGCTGCCGTCGCCGTAAGATACAGACAGACGGACGGAGAGACAGACAGACAAACAGACAGACAGACAGACAGACAGACAGACTGACTGACTGACTAGTCTGACTGACTGACAGACAGACAGACAGAGACACACTGACAGACACAAAGAGAGACGCACAGAGGCAGACAGAGAGACAGACAGAAGCACAGAGAGCGAGAGAGACAGAGACCGACAGAGAGAGAGAGAGAGAGAGAGAGAGAGAGAGAGAGAGAGAGAGAGAGAGAGAGAGAGAGAGAGAGAGAGAGAGAGAGAGAGAGAGAGAGAGAGAGAGAGAGAATGGGTGCCATGCCATACAAAGGCCTCGTTTACGGATCGTGCTAACCCGATATTCAACTCTCTGAAACGAGCGACCATCGGCATGTTAAACCCGCAACCTCACGCGCAGAGGGCATGGGATGTACGCTGTCACCGACGTAGCCAACCGGGCCAGTGATACTGCTATGACAGCCGTTGCGAAGGGACGGGAAGAAGGAACTAGATGCACCAACTGGTAATATGACCTTGCCAAAGTACGATGATGAATATAACAATTTCAGGCAGTTGGACATCACCGTGTATTATCATCATCATCATCATCATCATCATCATCATCATCATCATCATCATCATCATCATCATCATCATCATCATCATCATCATCATCATCATCATCATCATCATCATCATCATCATTATTATCATTATTATCATTATCATTGTTATAATTATTATTATAGCTTTCGTTGTTGCTATTGATGTTGCTGATGCTGCTATATGGCCTATTTTCATCATCATCGTCGTTGTCATCATCATCATCATCATCGTCGTCGTCATCATCATCATCGTCGTCGTCGTCATCATCATCATCATCATCATTATAATCGTCATCATTACTGCAGATTGTACTATACTACTACTACTGCTGCTGCTACTACTACTACCACTACCACTACCAATACCAATACCATTACTACTACAACCACTACTACTACAACCACTACTACCGCCACTACTACTAATAATTCTTGTTCATCATCATCATCATCATCATCATCTATAGTTCTTGTTGTTCCTCTCCCTATATATAGGCTATTGTTTTTCTTGTTTGCAAGGTAAGTGTCGCAGAAGCATGTTGATGGCGGACACATCTATCTTGTAAACAGTTAATAAGTAAGTAATGCACTCCAGGTTTTCATCATTATCATCATCTTCATCATTATCACCGTCGTTATCATCACCACAATTATTATTTAAATACGTGACATTGATTAAACACTTTAATTAAAATTACAGCAGCGTTTGGAGCAGAGTTTATATATGCGGATATGACGTCATCATCGGCGACTGTTCGCGATTTGTGTTTCCATGACGACGTGTCGTTATTGATTCATCGCAGTCTGTTTCTTGTTGGTTCTTGGCCTACGGATTATTTTGCGATTTTGAGCTAGTCTAACCTTGGGATTATCGTCGTTCTTGAGCAGGTAACGGTTATGCTTAGGCGAAAATTAGCCCGGTTGTTCAGGCGTCGCTCTAGACGGATAGGCCTCGATGGCCCTCCGTCGGACGCGGACGCAGCGCCGGATGCTCCGAGCGCCCCAGGTGGAGGCCCGCCAGTGGATGGTGGTAGAGGTCCAACCCTGAATGGCAACGATGCGTTGCCTTCAGGCTCCCCCACCCACGCCCCACCTGTAGCCACGGCCCCAATCCCCGATGTCGGTCGACACAGTACGAGTTCAGGCAGCCGCGCAAGTGACGATGCTAACCGCGACGATTTGCGCGTTCTACCCCTCGCGTCCCGCATCGGTGGTCCACTTCTCCCATTCTCCGATGGTGTGAGGCCCAGTCCGAGATCAGGCAGACGTAGCATGCTGCCGCTCGATCCGTCTCCCATCGACACCACTTACTCCGGCCTCTGTGCACCCTTTGACAGCCACGTCGCGAACGATGCTTCTCCAAGCGACGAAAGACGTGCGCTGTCAATGGTGTCACAAGCCGATGGTCCACTTGTCCCAGTTTCCGACAGCGGTCGACCCCTTACGAGGCCCGGCAGTCGCACCATGAACGATGCTTGCCCAAGCGACGAAAGGTGCGCACTGCCACTCGTGTCCCGCTGCGAAACCACTTATGCCGACCTCTGTGCAGCTTCGAGCCTTGACAGCCACCGCACGAACGTTGCTTCCCGCGGCAATATGCGAACGCTGTCACTCAAGTCACAAGTCGAGGGTCTAATCGCCTCCCGTTCCGACGACGGCACCACCCGCGTTGACGATGAGTCCTTACACCGTACCGACGACAGCACCACCCACGTCGATGACATGACCTACTACCGTACCGACGACAGCACCACCCACGTCGATGACATGACCAACTACCGTACCGACTTCGGCAGTGACCAAGTCGACGATTCGTCTCACCCTGTCCCTGTCCATCGCAGCTTCCAGTTGACGTCTTCCTCTGCCCTGGTCAACGTCCCAGCGGCGGTTGATGTGTGTGTGTCGTCTCCTCGCCACGAAGAGACCGCCTGCCACGACGACCAGCCAGAGGTCGAGTTTCCGACCATGGACTCTGCAGGACAGCAGACACAGGATTCACCCGATTGTGTCGAAGCTAAAGAGAGCTTCCCCATCTACTCAGCTGACAAGGATGCCACTGTCGTGTACTTCCCGACCGACAGCCGCGACACCTTTGTCTGCATGGACAGTAATGAAACCGTTGAACCGGAGGAGTTCGTGCTTCCGGATCCAGTGGACCAAGCCCAGGCGTCAAGCGCTGACACGCTGTTCTCCCAACCCTTCTACTACTGTCCGAAGATATGCAAGGGATGGACGCCGTGGACGGTTCCAGAGGCAACGCCACCGACGGCGGAGGAGGTTGTTGACTCGTCAGAGGAGTCACCTCGAAAGGCCGCGCGAAGGATTTCGTGGTCTGGTCAGCGGCTCGTTCGCTTCATTGCACCGCGACCTGATCCAGCTTTTGACGGCGAGGAAGCTACGAAGGCTCCTCCTTCTCGTCTACCGAGGATCATCGTCACGCCGCCAGACGCGTCAGTTGCAACAGATGCACTTGCCTCCACCATCGTCAGACCGCCAGACGCCAGATCCAGCCACGCATCAGTTGGAGCCGATTCTCATGCCGCCGCCAGTAGATCGCCCATGGTCCGAAGGAACGCCATCCACCACCTTTCAGAAGGAGCCGATCCAGGAGTCGTCTCCTACATCGCGTCTCGTGACAGCCCGAAGCCCGTCCGCCGATCGCCACCGATGGAGGAACTGGATCCTTATGATCGCGAGGACGATCTCTGCTGTGGCTGCTTCTTTTGGCCTTGGAAGAAACGTTGACGGACCAACAACGGAGCAACAGGTGTTTGACGTTACCTGCCACCACCACCACCAACGCCATCTTGCCTGCCTCTGGTACGACGGGTGTCTGACGTTACCCGCCACCACCACCGACGCCATCTTGCCTACCTTCTGGTATGAGGGGAAGCAGAGATCACGCCACTTATCACCGACGCAAACTCATACCTGCTTGTATGAGAGGGAAGCGAGGAGCACAGAATTCACGCCACTTACCTACCGAAGCAGTTCATACCTGCTGGTAGAAACAGGGAGCACAGAAAATACGCCACTTACCTACCGACGCCAATCATACCTTCTGGTAGAAACAGGGAGCACAGAAAATACGCCACTTACCTACCGATGCAGTTCATACCTTCTGGTAGAAACAGGGAGCACAGAAAATACGCCACTTACCTACCGATGCAGTTCATACCTTCTGGTAGAAACAGGGAGCACAGAAAATACGCCACTTACCTACCGATGCAGTTCATACCTTCTGGTAGAAACAGGGAGCACAGAAAATACGCCACTTACCTACCGATGCAGTTCATACCTTCTGGTAGAAACAGGGAGCACAGAAAATACGCCACTTACCTACCGACGCCAATCATACCTTCTGGTAGAACAGGGAGCACAGAAAATACGCCACTTACCTACCGATGCAGTTCATACCTTCTGGTAGAAACAGGGAGCACAGAAAATACGCCACTTACCTACCGATGCAGTTCATACCTTCTGGTAGAAACAGGGAGCACAGAAAATACGCCACTTACCTACCGATGCAGTTCATACCTTCTGGTAGAAACAGGGAGCACAGAAAATACGCCACTTACCTACCGACGCCAATCATACCTTCTGGTAGAACAGGGAGCACAGAAAATACGCCACTTACCTACCGATGCAGTTCATACCTTCTGGTAGAAACAGGGAGCACAGAAAATACGCCACTTACCTACCGATGCAGTTCATACCTTCTGGTAGAAACAGGGAGCACAGAAAATACGCCACTTACCTACCGACGCCAATCATACCTTCTGGTAGAAACAGGGAGCACAGAAAACACGCCACTTACCTACCTACGCAGTTCATGCCTTCTGGTATGACAGGTCTTTGATGTGAGACCTTCACCTGCCTTCAAAGGAGGATTGGTCTTCCTTGTGATACGAGTATTCGACAAAACGATCCTTAGAACGGTAAAAAAAACTTTTAATTAATGTAATTGAAATTATAATGGTGGTGATCAGCTTTCTTCACCATATTATAAACTGAGAATTTGATTTACACATATTTTCAGCCAGATGTGCTGAAGGCATGCTTTTCTATTCATAGCTAGGAGTCCATCTTTTAAAACGTTTTTACTTATTTTATTGCATCAGCTGTTGGTCTGAGCATTCAGTTAATTGTCCAGATATTTTGTTATTTGCAGGACATGCACTTTGACTATGTGTGGCTGGTGCGACTTTGGCACCAGACTCAAATGGCAACCGCACCAAGCAGTGGATTCGACCTTGACTTCGACCTTGTTGTGGTTGGTGCGACCTTCGTAGAGCAGACCGACCGTAAAGCCATGACACCGAAGCCACGATACCTGCCTTCAGAAGGACCGGTCCCTTTGTTACCAGTTCCAATCAGCGATGGCATCAGCTACGCAGAATCGTCAACTGCATACTCTTCTTCAAACTGTTAAACAGGTAGGTAGACTTTTAGGTATTATGGAATGAAATCTTTTGTAGTTGACTTGTGTTAATCTTACAAATATTCATACTACACAATGCACAGAATTGCACACCAGTGCCTAAAATATTAAGAAATGTCAACTGAACATTCTACCCTCAAACTGTCACACTACATTTAAACAGGTAAGTAGACTTTTAGGTAGTAAAATGAAATCTTTTGTAGTTGACTTGTACTAATCTGTTAAACATTCATACTACACAATGCACACCAAACTGTTAAGCTGTACTTGAACTGATGAGTAAATTTTCAGATATAAGAATGAAATCATGTGTAGCTGACCTGAGCTAATCTCTCAAAAATTCACACTACACACAAACACACACATCCACCACACACACACACACACACACACACACACACACACACACACACACACACACACACACACACACACACACACACACACACACACACACACACACACACACACACACACACACACACACACACACAAACACACACACACACACACAAACACACACACACACACGACGTTAACGAAGCCTTTGTCTATTGCCAGATGGAAGCAAAGAAGCGAAGGTCGTTCGGAGTCTTGCGCACAGCTGACCGTCAGGACTCTCGTCGACTTCAGTCGATTGGGAAGCGCCGTCGAGATCATCATCATCATCACCATCGATCGGACGATCCTCGCAGGACAAGGCTCAGAAGAAGGGGCGTTCAGAGGGCCCCCCGTGCCTCTTCGATACCGACCCAGTCGACGCCAGGACAAGCCTCTCAAAAAGGGGCGTTCAGAGGGCCCCGTGCCTCTTCGAGGACCGACCCAGTCGACGCCAGGACAATCCTCTCAAGAAGGGGCGTTCAGAGGGCCCCCGTGCCTCTTCGAGGACCGACCCAGTCGACGCCAGGACAATCCTCTCAAGAAGGGGCGTTCAGAGGGCCCCCGTGCCTCTTCGAGGACCGAACCAACCGACGCCACCACCCTCTGCACCAAAGCGTTCTCCGACTCTTCGAAGAACTGAACAACCTCGCTTCCTGCCGGACATCAAACCAACGCTAGACTCTGAACCGAAAGTAAAGCTACGAGAGAGAGAGAGATATATCTGCTCCATTCGACGACTCGATCGTCAACCCAGAGCAGATCTTGATGCGTCCGTTATCCAGCTCCATTCTCTGGCTTCCACGCGTGCGTTACCGATGGCTTCCGACTTAACAGACGTTCGAAGAGAGCATGGTAAGAAACCGACTACAGTGTTTGACTCACTTTTCGAAAGTAATCGTATTCGCTAAATTTCTACAGCGCCCAAAAAACCGAAGTCGCGGAACCAGCATTTTTTTTATTCACAGGATCTTAGTCAAAGCATAATCGATAGGTTGGGAGAAATCGATTCCAGGTCAAAGTAACTAGTTATAGTAACTAGTTCTTGGAAAGGTAAGGTAACTATACTTTTCCATAAATAGTTACTTTAGAAAAAAGTAACTGGTAACCGATTACAGTTGCTTTCAAAAAGTAGCTAAGTATTTCTTAGTTACTGTACGTGGGAATGTTAATTAGACTGTAGCTAGCCACTGGCGCTATGTGATCTCTTTGACAAAAATTATAATAAAGAAGAATGAGGGAACTATGTGCTGTGTACGGACAGACAGTCAGACAGACAGTCAGACAGACAGTCAGACAGACAGACAGACAGACTGACAGAATGACAGACTGACAGACAGACAGACAGACAGACAGACAGACAGAGAGGCTTGGGGCTTTGGCAGTGGCGTCTAACCCCCCAATGATAATTGGAAAATCAACCGCCCCCCACGAAACCTTGACCCCTAAAATACAAATTTTGGTGCATTATGAGAGAGAGAGAACGGTTAGTGAATTATTGGATGACTGCAGCTGAATGTATTTACCATTCACGGACCTCCAGCGGAGTCCAGACTACATTTATGTTTTATCGCCAAATAACAAAGGACAAGAAGATGTCATTGGTTGAACACCATTAAATGGTAATCTGCAGGTTTGGTCGCAATCACTCGTACACATATCCGGAGGTAAATGGTAAATACATTCAGGTGGGGAAGTCATCCATTAATTCAAATCAACTCACAACACGTTCATATATTCGCGACTTCAACGTATATAGGCCTATTATTATTCCTATACAATGTACTCAACTGAAATGTGCGCCACACACTGACTGCACAGGTCACAGATAGGTCAGTCTGCCAAGCAGAATGATAACACACACGCACACATGCAGGTTGCAGCTGAGAATAATAATAATTTATATATATATATATATATGTATGTATGTATGTATGTATGTATGTATGTATGTATGTATGTTCTGATCAACTTCGCTAAATGAAAATTTAGTGAACGATGTTCAGATAGTGCGGGAAGATACATTTTTTTACAGGACAAGTATCCAGCGTTTACTAAGCAAACAGTGATAAAGACGAAATCATTTGCAGCAAAAACTGTCAATCTTCAATCGCTTCAATAATGAAACGAACCAAATCGACGAAGCTGAGCAGGAAGAAGTCGAGAAGGCCATGAACGTGGCAGATTTTACAGCAGGAAAAGCTGTAGAGCTATTTCAACGATGACGCTCAGCACACACCTGCAGATGTGGCATCAGTCGGCAACTTGAGCCATACACGGCAGGGCTCCGTGAGCCGATGATGCAACTGATTGACTAGTGAGTGAATGGGAATGACAACCATGAAACGAGGAAGAACACCAGAAAATTAAGAATAATATGATGATTCAAAATCCAGCACTGAAATATTACAAATGGCCACGACTCGACCAATGTGAATATTGCGGCGAAAGCAACGAATATCTCATCAATGCCAGTCAGAAAGAAATGGGAGCGTTAAATAGAAGAAAAATGGTGACGATGGAAACTAATCGCTTTACGGTTGCCAGTCAGAAATGGAGAATGAAATCAAAGAGAAATGGAGAATGAAATCAAAGAGAAATGGAGAATTAAATCAAAGAGAAATGGAGAATGAAATCAAAGAGAAATGGAGAATTAAATCAAAGAGAAATGGAGAATGAAATCAAAGAGAAATGGAGAATGAAATCAAAGAGAAATGGAGAATGAAATCAAAGAGAAATGGAGAATGAAATCAAAGAGAAATGGAGAATTAAATCAAAGAGAAATGGAGAATTAAATCAAAGAGAAATGGAGAATTAAATCAAAGAGAAATGGAGAATTAAATCAAAGAGAAATGGAGAATTAAATCAAAGAGAAATGGAGAATTAAATCAAAGAGAAATGGAGAATTAAATCAAAGAGAAATGGAGAATTAAATCAAAGAGAAATGGAGAAGGGTGGAGACAAATGAATGAGAAAAGACGGCGACAACATGTAGATGGCCGATCAACAAGACAAACGATGCCGAGAGGCAAACTAACTTACGACCGATGTACAGGGCATTCGAAAAAAATGAAAGACACAAGTGGCCAAAAATCAAACAGAAAGAGTTGAAACATGAAACGGACAAGGGGCGAAACGTGAAAGAGAAAAGTGGCACAAAATGGGACAGACAAGTGGCGACAAATTAAACAGAGAAATGGTTGTGGTAAAATTGATTACTAATGGTGGCGGTAATTCAGAAAGAAATGGTTACAATCAGAAAAAAGCGGTGGTAATTCAGAAAGAAATGGTTACAATCAGAAAAAAGCGGTGGTAATTCAGAAAGAAATGGTTACAATCAGAAAAAAGCGGTGGTAATTCAGAAAGAAATGGTTACAATCAGAAAAAAGCGGTGGTAATTCAGAAAGAAATGGTTACAATCAGGAAAAAGCGGTGGTAATTCAGAAAGAAATGGTTACAATCAGAAAAAGGCGGTGGTAAATCAGAAAGAAATGGTTACAATCAGAAAAAAAGCGGTGGTAATTCAGAAAGAAATGGTTACAATCAGAAAAGGCGGTGGTAAATCAGAAAGAAATGGTTACAATCAGAAAAAAAAGGCGGTAGTAAATCAAAAAGATATGGTTACAATCAGAAAAAAGGCGGTGGTAAATCAGAAAGAAATGGATACAATCAGAAAAAAGGCGGTGGTAAATCAGAAAGAAATGGTTACAATCAGAAAAAAGCGGTGGTAATTCAGAAAGAAATGGTTACAATCAGAAAAAGGCGGTGGTAAATCAGAAAGAAATGGTTACAATCAGAAAAAAAGGCGGTAGTAAATCAAAAAGATATGGTTACAATCAGAAAAAAGGCGGTGGTAAATCAGAAAGAAATGGTTACAATCAGAAAAAAGGCGATGGTAGATCAAATTGAAATGGTTGCCAGTCAGAGAGAAAAGGCCACTTGTCTGTTTCGCTGCTATATAAAAATGAAATGGTCGCCAGTCAGAAAGAAATTGTGGCGGGAAATTAAAAAGAAATGGTGACAATATCAATTAATGTCTTTGTCATCTGGAAAGACTATCTTACTGGAACAAACCATATATGAGATAAAGGCGCCGAGAAAGAGGAAAACCCAAAGGCTGAAACAGTTGAAGGATCATCGAGTCAAGACAAAAGTGAAAAAGCCTTCATGATTGCAAAAGCAGAAGTCGTGGTCATTGTAATATTTCAGTTCCCAAGCTAAAGAATACGAAAACTCAGAAGAGATGAAGCGAGAGGCGAAATCCAAAGAAAACGTTGAAACGTCGTTGCTACAACCGATGATTTCTAGGAAGGATGGTGAAATTTGTGGACATTCTGATAACGTCTGCTGATGTTACGAGCACTTAGCCTACCACAAGCACAAGTGAGTATATAATATTACATACACAGATACCTGTACATGCACACATACAAAGATGTATGTATAGAAACATGCATAGTTGCATACTCTATATACATATAAATTCATCCACTCATACGGTGCTACACACGAACGATTTTGATTTACTCTGTTACGTCCTCTTCAGCTGACCTTTCGACCTCTGCATAAACTCTGTCAGGTTTACTGCTTACGCACTTTACTTATTTCTTATTGATGCTGAATTGAACGGTTGACATCCAATCACAATGCCAGAAGGAATTTTCTTCAATCAATTAATAGATCTATCGATCATTCAACCAATCAATCAATCAATCAGTTAATCAATCCATAGGCTCCATTGATTTGTTTAGTCATCCATCAGTCATTACGACATGCATCTATCCGTTCCATCCAACCAGTCATCCGTACACGCATATACGTTCATCCATCCACCCATCTATCCATCATCCTCACCATTCACAATTCATTCCTTATAATCAATACATACATTAAAATAAAATCTCATTCATCATCAGGCCGTCAGTTTCGTTGGTAAAATCATGACTATGTTATATTCCTGCGCATAGGTACAGCATCTTGCACTTTATTCAGAATGAATTGGTGACGAATCATCCATCCATCCATCCATCTATCCATCCATCCATCCATCCATCCATCCATCCATCCATCCATCCATCCATCCATCCATCCATCCATCCATCCATCCACCCATCCATCCATCCATCCATTCATCCATTCATCCATTCAGTCAGTCAGTCAGTCAGTCTCCCAGTCATTCATTCATTCATTCGTTCGTTCGTTCTTCCATTCATTCATTCAGATCATTTATATAGCGCCCCCCCAGATAACTACTGAACGGTATCCCAGTCCATCCCCGGCGTAAAGTCACAATTTCAAGTATTTATAGAATGTGTATGCAGAATTCCTAGTTGAGACAATGCAGAATGTATTTGACATTTTATGTTAGTATGCATTAGGTAACTGTGAAACAAAGGAATTGTTTTCTTTCAGATGTTCTAACTAAACCCTCGATACTCCATTGAATTTAAAGTCACACTTGCACAGGATTTCACAGACAACTTCAAGCACGCAGACGCTTGCATCACCTTCACGACAGATGTACACCATGGCAACTGCCTCCCAGCTGCAGTTGCAAATTCCAGCTGCATCCTAGAAACGTCCTGCTCCACAACCTCCTGGAGTTCTTCTGCCATTGGTGACGGACAGTATATTCATCCGACTGATGTCTGTGTAGAGGCCAAGCACGAAGGTAGGACATGATTACGTAGTCGGTCAAAATGTGCTTGTATGTATGTATGTATGTATGTATGTATGTATGTATGTATGTATGTATGTATGTATGTATGTATGTATGTATGTATGTATGTATGTATGTATGTATGTATGTATGTATGTATGTATGTATGTTTGTTTGTTTGTTTGTTTGTTTGTTTGTTTGTTTGTTTGTTTGTATCAAGCCACTTAATATAGCACCCTTCAAGTCGGCTGCTTCAGAAAGGCGTTAACTCATCTAGATATTTAAGTGCATTTTAAGACATTTTGGAAATGTTTACTGAACAGATCTGGTTGATTTGGCTGTAATGGAACTTATCTAATGCCTTTCAGAAACTGATGCATGATAGGAATATCTGATAAAATGCTGACATTTTTATTGTGGTTAGTTCTGTGTGGGTATGCGTTTGTATGTTGCAACATGTTTAGTATGTGTATTGGGTATAAGGAGGCATACATGGCCTCCGAGGTTACACACTGTTCGACAATGTGGTATTTGTTGATTCACATGATGAGATGGAGATTCGAACCCGAGTTTTCAGAGGTGAAATAATGGCTATCCATTTATATAGCATGTTGTGATTCTGTACCAAGTGTCCGATCAACATTACATTTACCTTGCATGTTTTGTCTGATAGGTGGCATGACTACAGCGGTCAGCCATTGACATAACGTAAAACGCTAACCTATGACAAGATGCTGACCATAATGACCATTTTCAACGCGGCTTTGGATGACACTGGAGACTACACCTGCAGGGCAACAAACGCCCATGGAGAGACAACCAAAACCATCTTGGTTTGAGCGCTCACCTTATAATGCAAAGGTTACTGGTCTGAGCCTCCTCTGAGATGGTTGCTGTGCGGGGACCCATGCAGAAGTCTTTCACTCACAATTGTTCAGCACCATCGATTGATGCTTGGTCAGTAGATTGTGGTGCTTAATAAATGCATAATTATTTATAAATAATAATAATAATGACCTATTATCTGTTTGTTAATTTGCTTAGATGTATGTATTGGTGGTCAGTCGATGGCACTTCCTGATAACTGATGCAATACTAATCAGATGATTGATGCAATACTAATCAGATGATTGATGCAATACTAATCAGATGATTGATGCAATACTAATCAGATGATTGATGCAATACTAATCAGATGATTGATGCAATACTAATCAGATGATTGATGCAATACTAATCAGATGATTGAGGCAATACTAATCAGATGATTGAGGCAATACTAATCAGATGATTGATGCAATACTAATCAGATGATTGAGGCAATACTAATCAGATGATTGAGGCAATACTAATCAGATGATTGATGCAATACTAATCAGATGATTGATGCAATACTAATCAGATGATTGATGCAATACTAATCAGATGATTGAGGCAATACTAATCAGATGATTGAGGCAATACTAATCAGATGATTGATGCAATACTAATCAGATGATTGAGGCAATACTAATCAGATGATTGATGCAATACTAATCAGATGATTGAGGCAATACTAATCAGATGATTGAGGCAATACTAATCAGATGATTGATGCAATACTAATCAGATGATTGAGGCAATACTAATCAGATGATTGAGGCAATACTAATCAGATGATTGAGGCAATACTAATCAGATGATTGAGGCAATACTAATCAGATGATTGATGCAATACTAATCAGATGATTGAGGCAATACTAATCAGATGATTGATGCAATACTAATCAGATGATTGATGCAATACTAATCAGATGATTGATGCAATACTAATCAGATGATTGATGCAATACTAATCAGATGATTGATGCAATACTAATCAGATGATTGATGCAATACTAATCAGATGATTGATGCAATACTAATCAGATGATTGAGGCAATACTAATCAGATGATTGAGGCAATACTAATCAGATGATTGATGCAATACTAATCAGATGATTGAGGCAATACTAATCAGATGATTGAGGCAATACTAATCAGATGATTGATGCAATACTAATCAGATGATTGATGCAATACTAATCAGATGATTGATGCAATACTAATCAGATGATTGATGCAATACTAATCAGATGATTGAGGCAATACTAATCAGATGATTGATGCAATACTAATCAGATGATTGAGGCAATACTAATCAGATGATTGATGCAATACTAATCAGATGATTGATGCAATACTAATCAGATGATTGAGGCAATACTAATCAGATGATTGATGCAATACTAATCAGATGATTGAGGCAATACTAATCAGATGATTGATGCAATACTAATCAGATGATTGAGGCAATACTAATCAGATGATTGAGGCAATACTAATCAGATGATTGAGGCAATACTAATCAGATGATTGATGCAATACTAATCAGATGATTGATGCAATACTAATCAGATGATTGAGGCAATACTAATCAGATGATTGATGCAATACTAATCAGATGATTGAGGCAATACTAATCAGATGATTGATGCAATACTAATCAGATGATTGAGGCAATACTAATCAGATGATTGAGGCAATACTAATCAGATGATTGAGGCAATACTAATCAGATGATTGACCTGTTGAATGTTTAAGGAATTCTGGTAGATAATGTGAGGCTAGTAGAAACAGGCAGGGAGGAAGAGACTGACAGGGAAGTGTAGCTACTGAGAAGCAGAACAGCGTTTTCCACAGAAGGAACATTTGCCAAACTAGCACGCAAGTGCTCCACATCAGAGGGAGGCTAGATAGAGTGTCATAATTTACTAGTTTGAGTAATTAAATATATGTGGTAGTATTTCTTGCAAAATTATGTGCAATGTAATGTGATAATATTTAATAATTAATATGTAAAATGCACGTGTTAGCATTGCTCCTCTTTAGTTTGTTTCAAAACAGGCCAGTAGCTCCAGTTGCAATGATAAGGCAGAGATCAAAACAATGGTAATTCGCTCAGGTTGAGCCATAACTGAGAAGATGTAATGTTGCATGATATCTAGAAACTTAATACATCGCCTTTTAATTATCTCACAAAAGCACTGCTGATCGAATCTAGACAGGTGCATTTTAAGACAACAGAGACAGTTCACATCTTGTCTTGAAACAGAGTTTAGCGGCTGACACTGCCAGTTTTCGATACTGAACCTGATCTGGCATCTTCTTAAGGTGGTGCATGTGGCTGTGTGGTCAATGAGTGATCACTCTTTTATCGCTTCAAGGGCATTACAGAATTTGAAAGTTTACAATTTTCTTTTGCTGTGGGTGAGCTAGGAACATGTTTGACTAGAAACATTGAAGTGAGACATTACAGTGCACTGACCGTTGACTCATTGTTCTTGTGGACAGGTTTACAACTGTGCTGTTGAACAGTGATCATTAATGACTACTGGTCAATGCTATGAACATGCATACTGTGGCTAAGAAACCTGCATCTCCAATTCCACGTTCACTGGCCGCTGCTCGAGAGCCAGACGAAACGAGTTGACAGCGGCAACTACGAGATCTTCACCCGAGGTTCAAGAGTTAACCATTCATCTGCCCGATGGCAGCACTGCTCTGGTATCCATCGATCCCAGGTATTGTTTGGCTTAATAATGCTACATATTTATTCTCGCTGGAATGTCAGCTAAGAGAGGTGTGGGTTCGAATCCCTGGCAGGAAAGAGAGTTATTCTGAGTTTTCTGTTTGGCTAATCTGATCAAACTCAGTGATGAGATGAATGCATCCAATCAGATCTAATCTGCGACTTCTCTAATGACTTCTCTGGCATCATTATCATGCAGCCCATGGAGATATGCAGGTGCCAAGCTGTCACTTCAACTGGAGCCCATCGTGCCTACTCGTGTGTTGGACCGTCCTTTTATAACAGTCTGCCACTGCACCTACGTACTGTTGCCTTTGACTCCTTGCAGTTAACCTATTGAGCAACTTTCTCCAAATGATGTGCTTGTTTAGTTCTGTTAGAGAGACATAGCCTCAGAGCTTTTGTGTGTCACTTAAAATTTGCACTATATTATTTGTTCTGATACATGTATCATAATTTTTAAAACATCAGTTAATGGTCACTTTGAGTAAAAACGCCCAAAAAATTATGATCCATTTGGAGAAGCCAGGTACGTCATCTGTACTGTGTCATTGGGAAGACCAAGAGCTCACTTGTCGTGGTATGCCAAGGCAAGAAACTGAAGTCGCTGACGGTACTGTGACCCACAAAGCAGGCCAAGGGAAAGGTGAGACGTTGAGGTGAATGGCATTTTTGCAATGGTCTGATAAAGTGGGTATGGATACAATAAGGAGTTTACGTAAATAGAGTCAATGTAAGTATGCATATTTCAGTTTTTGAGTGCGAGGCCAAAAGACACCGCCAGGAGGGGAAGAGGTGGATTTCATGATTGGATTTGGAGGTTATTGTCTTGAACTGATTGCTTTTAACTGATTGCTTTTGCAATATGTATGAAGATTAGTAATTGCATGTTTCTTATCTCTGTGTATAAATGTATGTTTGTAGTTCCTGAAATGCAAAGGCCAATTGCTAGTGTAGCAGTAGCATCTTCTAATAGGTTTATGACTTCAGAACTATGTGGAAAGTCAGTGACTGAGTCACATGATGCAGACTCCAGTTCAGCAGAGGAATTGAATTCGAAGGCAGTTATAGTTGATAATATGAGTCAGCTACCTGGTTTTGTTCTGGAATTAAAAGCAGGCGATATCTGCATTGCCCAGAATCGGGACAAGAAGTTAGCAGGAGCAATTTGAAACCAGAAGATGAGGAATGCAGAGTTGGAGAATTACGATTCTCGAGTTAACAGTGAAGATTCTTCTAATGGTTTAGTGGTAGGCCTAATCAACGGTCAGTTTCTCAAGAAAAGAGATTCTTCAGCAAATGACAATGACAGGAAGTTGCTAAGTAATAAAAAATTCAGACGAACTCTCGCAGGCTATAAATTTAAATGTTAGTGGCAATAATTGCTGCAGTAAAAGTACCGAGATAAAATGTCTGGCAAGTACTGAAGAAATGTTGCACTGCAGTTCTTCAGCTGTTATACCAGTTGTCAACCGTTCAATTCAGCATAAATTATAAATCAGTAAAGTGTTTAAGCAGTAAACCTGACAGAGTTTATGGAAACTCACAACGAAATGATCGACAGTTTTTGTTGGATCGATGAATGTGTAGTCGATTTTATCCATCTACGAACTCGCCTTCATCCAACAGCTGTGACGCAGTAAATGCAAACAGTTTGAGTTGTGCCACCAACACAGGCGAAAAGAAGCAGGCATCCATAAGCAACGAATCTTCTCAAAGACAGTCAGACCTACTTCAAGAAATTCAGACTCTAAATCAGAATGCAGCCGAAGCCTCCTTATCATCTAAGACATTCGCCTCCTGTAGCTGCTGGTGATTTTAAGAGTGCTTTGGACAATGGACAGCAGTAGAGAACAGTCGATTCCGGTGAATCAAAACCTATGCTTAACATCACAGAACAGCAGACGTTTAGAGCTCCTGAGAAAGCGGAGAAACATTCCACAAATACTTCATTAACTGTTGAACTACGGAAACATCTCTCCAGATGGCAGCAGCAGCAACGGAACAGCTCTGGTGAACTTCCGGACAAGTCCGCCGCAGTGACCTGCGATTCTGATGCGAGTCTTTCACGCCTGACAAAGAATCCCTCCTGCTTCAACTCCTTATCTGCACCTGATGTAAATGGTACCAAAGAAGTCAAGGATAGGAAGAGTTTTGTAAACTCATCTAGTGGTCAGAGCATTCGCTCTCTTCCTGCAACAAGTGGTTCCTTGGTGATCGCCAATGGATCAAATACTCGATCATCAGCTGTAAATGGTTCAAACAGTTCAGCAGTGGCAAACAGCAAAGGATTAAAAAAGGGCTTAACATTATCCTGTCTTCACATTGGAACAACTCCACAATGCAAAAGGCAAATGCTGCTGCTGCCATCTACCCTAACGTCCACAGTCACGGACAAGACCGAGCTCAGATGCCTTGTCTCTGCGTTACAGCTGGACTCTGGGAACCCCATCGACCCGAGGGGACCCTAAATCCGTCCTAAGGTTGGAAGTATGGCAAGGGGCCATCCATTAGTATGTACACACGGAGAGGGAGCGGGGTTAACCAAAACTCATATATGTTACCTATTTGGGGGCCACTGATACTTTATTATGGGCCACTCATGTATACATACTTCATGTATTTATGTATGCACCCTTTATGTATTTATATATGGATAGGAAACGGGGGGAGGGGCACCGGGGTTATAGTGCTAACCTTCCATTGTGACTCCATCTTGAATTTATGAGTATCCCCTTCCTTCTCCATGCAGTCGATTCCTTTCTGCCCGCATCTCACGGGAGCCCTGTTAGTGGGACGTAGACGTCCATCGCAGCCCCCTTTTCTTATCAATTCCCATGTTAGCTTGGCCCAGTTTTAATGGTCGACACAAAAGCCATGCACTTTTTTATATTATCTCGGAGGCGAATATCCCAAGTGTATTTCAAATCAGTAAGTCACATTGTGCCACTTCGACCAATGAATGACAGGACGACGTCCTAAGATGCCGTATAGTATACAAGATGTAGACTAAAATATCCGTCTCTGTTGACTGGTTTCACCCGACGCCCCTTCGTCGACTGTCTTCCGTTCGGCTCCTTTTCGTCGACCGTTCTTCTTCGACTCTTCTTGTCGACTCCTCTAGCACGACTGTCTTTCGTTTCTGTAGATCACTTTTTTCGGCGATGCACCTTGACCTAACCCATCGCCGACCATCGCTGTATTAGCTATATATTTACAGACCTACGTTCCTGCATTCGTTATAAACGATATATCTATGTATATTAGGCTATATATTATATACTATAGACCCTATAGGCGTACGCTTATAATACAGCCCTACATTCATACATTCATAGCTATGTATTTACAGCCCTTTACAGATCTACAGTCCCTACATTAGCTACAAACGACATATCTATATTAGTCTATAGCTTATATACATCTTAAACTAGGTATCCCATAGGTATGTCTGTTTGATATGCATTAGGTCTGTTGTTAGGTGTTATAAGGAGTAATTTTCCGAATATGTGTACATACTAAGTGGATGGCCCCTAAGGCCCCATCCATCCGTCTCTATTGTTTGCGGGTATTATTTTTATTATTATTATTTTTATTATTGTTTGTATTATTGTATGTATTATTATAACCCATCCATCCATCCGTCCATCCATCCACCCACTAGCCATTCATTCATTCACCCACTCATTCAAGCGACCATCCATACATCCACACACCAACCCAACCACCAAGTCATTCCTTCATTCTTCCGTCCATCCATGCACACGCCCATCCATTCATCCACCCAAGTGATTCACTCGTACGTCCATTCATCTATTCATCCCTACATCCATCCACGCATCGATCGTTCATTCACTCATTCATCATTCATTCATTCACCCACTTACGTACCCGACAGATTTCTCTGTCTGTGTACCCATCCATCATCCATCAATGCATCCATCAGTATATGCATACATCCATTACCCGCCCCTCCCCGCACTCATCGACTCATTCATTCGTACATCCAAGTAGAGGCTCGAGATGGAAACTCTGTCTGAATGCCCTAGCTCTGCTCAAGGGTTGAGAGTGAGCTGACGCTGTATCCATCCGACCGCCACCCATCCTCCCATCCATCCTCCATTCATCCATCCTACCACCAAGCGGCAACGGCATCCGCTAGACCGTTCAGCAATTCATCCGTTCCCCCATTCACCCCTTCATCCGTTCACCCATCTCGTCATGATTCGTGTATTCAGCCATTCACCCACCCACCCTTACACCAGTTCACCCATCAAGTCTTCATTCATTCATCGTTCCATCCACCCTATTTGAAGATCGAAGTTCTACCAAGATTTCGATATCTCTGGTAGAACATCGATCTTCAAACAGGGTGGTTGGAACGATGAGTGAATGAAGACTTGATGGGTGAATTGGTGTAAGGATGGATGGATGAATGGTTGAATACATGAATTATGACTTGATGGATGGATGGATGTAGGGATGGATGAGAGGAATGGATGAATTGCTGAATGGCCTAGTGGGTGACCGTTTGCTGCTTGGTGGGTGGATGTATGAATGGGTGGATGGATGGTAGAGGGTGGAGGTGGTCGGATGAATACAGCGCCAGTTTACTCTCAACCTTTGAGCAGAGCTCGGACATTCAGTCAGGGTTTCAGTCTTGAGCCTCTACTTGGATGGACGAATGGATGAGTCGATGAGTGTGGGTAGAGACGGATAATGGATGAATGCATATATCGATGGATGCATTGATGTATGATGTATGGATACACAGACAGAGAAATCTGCCGGGACGTAAGTGGGTGAATGAATGAATGATGAATGAGTGAATGAATTATCGTGCATGGATGGATGAAGGAATGGATCGATGAATGGGCGTACGAATGAATCACTTGGAGTGGATGAATGGATGGGCGTGCGCATGGCTGGACGGAAGAATGAAGGAATGACTTGGTGGTTGGGTTGGTGTGTGGATGGATGGTCGCTTGAATGAGTGGGTGAATGGCTAGTGGGTGGATGGATGGACGGATGGATGGATGGGCGGGGGCGGGTATTTTATTTTTTTATATAGTAGTTTCTTATTTTTTATATAGTAGTTTTAGGGGTTCATCACCCAGTGGCTTTACGAGCTGTATTTTTAGCTATTATTTTTTATATAGTATTTTTTGGTGGTTCATCTCCCAGTGGCTTTATTTGTGTTTTGTGATTTTTCACCTGTATTATTTTGGTACCACTAAGCCACTGCTAATTTTCCTCGTGGACCTATACTTACTTACTTACTTACTTTATTTTTTAGGTTCATCACCCAGTGGCTTTATGTGTGGGCATATCACATGTCTTTGTGACACTTACTGACTTAATTTTTTGGGTTGATTACCCAGTGACTTTATGTGTGGGCGTATCACATGTCGTTGTGATATTTTTTAGCTGCATGCTTTGCCATGTCCTCAGAAGAGATGGATGGATGGGGTGGGGGTCCATGAATGGCTATATGCTTTTCCATGTCCTCGGGTTAGTTTCGTTTGAATATACAGTTTAGTTATATTCCTTTGTTATATTATCTCTAGATTGGTTGTGGGTCCATAGGTGGGTCGATGGGGTGTGGGTCCATTAGTGGATAAGAATTGAAAGACAATTGTTACCACGAATTCTTTCTTATGTGAAATATCTGCTAGTTTTTTGCATTTGTTGAGTGGAAATATTATATTAAATTGTTACCACGAATTCTTTCTTATGTGAAATATCTGCTAGTTTTGCATTTGTTGAGTGGAAATATTATATTAAATTGTTACCACGAATTCTTTCTTATGTGAAATATCTGCTAGTTTTGCATTTGTTGAGTGGAAATATTACCGGTATGTTAAATGACAAGCAGCTAGCATGTATACAATAATGAATGGCTATATGCTTTTCCATGTCCTCGGGTTAGTTTTGTTTGAATGTACAGTTTAGTAATATTCCTTAGTTATATTATGTTTGGATTGGGTGGGGGGTCCAATGTCCATAGGTGGGTCGATGGGGTGTGGGTCCATTGGTGGATAAGTATTGAAAGACAATTGTTACCACGAATTCTTTCTTATGTGAAATATCTGCTAGTTTTGCATGTGTTGTGTGCAAATATTATGTTAAATTGTTACCACGAATTCTTTCTTATGTGAAATATCTACTAGTTTTGCGTTTGTTGTGTGCAAATATTGTGTTAAATGACATGCAGCTGGCATGTATGAAACTTATATCCTCAATATATTGACGTTGGTATATTCACATTGTTTGTTATACTTATTTCAAGGGTTATGGTCCTTCTAAGGCAGAGCATTCTCAGTGTTTGGAGTTTGGACCTGCCATTTGGAACGATCTCCCTCTCGAGATTCGCTCCCTTCCTATGGATTTCTCTGGGTTTTTTTATGGTCTTCTTAAGACATTTCTCTTCGATCTGGCCTGGGTCGAGAGCGCCTCTGAGTAGATTCCTTGCAGGGACGCTATGTAAATCTGATAGAATTGTCGATTTCCAACCATAATTGCCGGCATGCATGTATGTGTGCGACTGTGCGTGTGTATGTATATATATGTATGCAGGTACGCATGTGCATATGTATGTGTGAGCTTACCTAGCTTATTTATGTAGCACCTTTCAGGTGCCCAACAAAAGCTTTGGATTCTCTAGCAAAAGTGTACTTAAAGGCCGTTAGGATCAAAACACCACACGTATGCAAATAATGCTGAGATAAATGGAACAACTCACCACTGGTGGGCTTTCGCATAGACGTAGACCCCACGAAAATATTTGTATCACTTTTCTTCAGTGTGGGTTTTTACTTAAATTCTCTCGATAGCCTAGAGGGTACAGTATAGTCTGCTAGACTATTAACCGAGAAGTCGGGGGTTCAGAGTCCCATCACGGCAAAAAGATGTTTCGAATCGTACTGGTAAAGAACTAAGCTACTTAAAAGCCGGGCGTAGGGCAGTATAAGCCCGCGCATAGGCGTATCGGCCGTACCAAGCGGAAGTCCAAGAGATTCCAAGTGGAGGTCTAACTTAGGTCCAACTAATCCGATACCAACGCCAGGGGCGTCTATCCCTCCCACTCACGAGCGTCGTCTCGGAGTCTCGGAGAGGTTTTGCAGAAAAACCAACTGGAGCTCCAAGATCCACCTAATCCACTAGCTCAGAGGTTTTCAAACTTTTTGGATCAGGGTCCCTTATTTTTTCTAGGCATAGCTCGCGGACCCAAGCATTTAAAATGTAAAATTTATCACTTAAAATTTAAACAAAATTACAGGCAGACTATTTCCACAATACAAGCTTGCTTATAAGTAGTGTATGAATTTGAAAGCACAGGCTGTTAATGCTGATCTGAGTAGCGCTATATAAGTTTTCGGTTACAGTTTCGGTTACAATGCTAAAACCATGCAGTGTTAATCATTAATGAATATTTTCAAAACGTTCTAGCGGACCCCGCCATATCCTTCGCGGACCCCTCTTGGTCCGCGGACCACAGTTTGAAAACCTCTGCACTATAATAGAGAACTAAACAATAAAATGAGTACACAGACCTCATGCACAGTCGGTTAGAAGATGATTGTCGACCTGCCTTCGTGTATAGGCCTATGTGTTCATGCTTCTATGACTTCTGCAAGAATCGACAAGCTTTTTAAAATTATCAGGACGATTTCTGTTTTAATACGTTCCGCCTATGAGCTTAAATCAATAAGCAACTTTTTTCCCAGTTGGCAGGTAGCCTAATCAGGTCAAACTATTAGGCCAGGAATCAGTGGTGTAGTGGGGCGGGAACGCGGGGGAACGCCGTTCCCGCACTTTTTTCGCTCACACTATGCAAAATTCTTGCAAGATTGCACTTTTTGCTACAGTTGCTACTTCAATTTCCACAGGCGTTCCCCCACCTCATTTTTTAGGACTACACCACTGGCTGGAATTATCCCGTAATATCGGACGCGTGGGGGTAAACTAGACGACGATTGGTTATCTCTGAATAAACTGTGTAGGCCTATTCGAGGTAGCCCTATAGCCTGCAGATCTGTTCTCTGTAGGCGAAGTTGCATCAAACGGACGCGTGGTTCGGTGGTTGTGGGACATGATAGCCGATTGGTCAGAGCGCTCGCCTTGTAGCGCGGCAAGTAGGGGCCTACAGGCAGTATATCGTCTGAGACGGTTACTGTGTAGGGACATTAAGCAAGTTCTGCACTCACTATTGCTCAGCGCCATCGATTGATGCTTGGTCATTTTATAGTGGCGCTTAATAAATAATTATAAATAATATTCTTTATGCGTTCCTGAGGGATCATTTATACCTCGGGACAAAATACTACTGCCACTGCTACTGCTGCTGCTGCTACTACTACTACTACTACTACTATTACTACTACTACTACTACTACTACTACTACTACTACTACTACTACTACTACTACCACCACCACCACTAGGCCCCTACTACTACTACTACTACTACTACTACTACTACTACTACTACTACTACTACTACTACTACTACTACTACTACTACTACTACTACTACTACTACTACTACTACTACTACTACTACTACTACTACTACTACTACAGTACTACTACTACTACTACTACTACTACTACTACTACTACTACTACTACTACTACTACTACTAATAATAATAATAATAATAATAATAATAATAATAATAATAATAATGCGCAATAACGGCGTAAAATTAATTGCTTAAGAGGAAGTTCAACGTAAATTAGGCTAAATGTTGACCCAATCAGCCATCTCACCACTGACGTAAACTTGTCCAAACAGTCCAAACTATTGGGGTGGGGGGTATTTGGTTATTCATTCTACACTTGTTGCATTGGATGTACAGTCCATCTCAATTATTGGGGGGACGTGCCCGGCTCCCCCCCCCCGAGTCTGCGCCTATGCATCTCACGAAGTAGGCCTAAACGACAATGATGAGTGACCTATATAATAAGCCTATATAATGTTCCTGTCAACCTTTCCCTCTGTCGACAAAAGTTCTAACAACTTCACTTGTCTCCTTCGTACTAACGCCTATTTAATGTTCACTGATTCACACTAAGTCTACGTATAAGTAGCTTAATTTCTACTGTGTAGCATAGCCTTCACTGAAGAAGAAGAAACGCAGTTTTTAATATCTTTGTTTCACACACATAAATGAATTCAGTATTAAAAAATAGTCAGCAACACTTTAGAGAACATACAAATTCAAACTCCTACAGTCAGCTTAAATCTTCGCGCCCTTCTTAGACACCTGTGCTCTCTGCGCCTAAACGAAATCTAATTATATACATATAGCGTGCGGCTGACTGCCGCGACCGGCCAACCACGTACTTCACTAAGACACTAAACGCTATACATCTATCATATATACATATATATATACACACGTGAAACTAAGGTAAACGCACTAAATATATACGGCTATGTTTCGCACTGAAAGACTGTACACAAAACCGAGTTCACAGTTCTAATATTAAGAAACTCAGTGAACAGTTGCAAAAACTGACACTAGGTGTCGCAAGCATTTAAAAAGTCGAAACCACCGATCACACCCTCAATACATTGGATGCATAATGTGTTGATACGGCGTTCAGTTTGGGTCACGCCGTTGTTTTCGTGTTTGCCTTATTCGCTTATAACAAATCGCTTCGAAAATGCAAAAAAGTGGTCGCCAAGTTCCTCTTATGCATCAGAAAATCTTCTATTTTAAATTATATTCTTAAATGTTTAACGCTTATGCCTAAAGCAATAAATTGCCTGCGGTTGACCATCTAGACTTTCCACGTGGATATAAGCGCGCATGTTTGGAGACTACTATAACTGAACGCAGGAGTAAAATTCGTGAGTAAACTACATTTTCAACACGAAATAGTCTGAACCATCTATATAGTAGTTTGTTAGGCTACTTTCTGATTAAAATCATACTCTGGAGACTGGATACTATCTACAAATGCTAGTCGTAGTAAATGAGACGCTAAATGTTGCGTCCATTTTGTTAAATGCGCAAACGCAGGTTGCATTTGATAGTGAGGACGATAGCTTCGTGCATTGTTCAAACTGTGGATAAAAGCAACAAACTTTTTTGTAATCAAGAAAAACATATTTTAAGACTTTTCAGCCAGAGGCATCACATAATTCAATCGGGAACATAACTAAAAAATTTATTGAAAATGTGCCATAAATGCGGTACTTTTGCTATTAGTTCGACCATTTGTGCGGATTTTTTGGGCTATAAAGGGCTATATTTAGGCGATAGCTAGAATTTTTTGTCAATCTATTTCATTATCGCCGATCGTAAATCAAGAATTGTTTTAATATATTTCACTTGTAAATTGTGGAAAAGCGTCTATTTTCTTGCTTGGACATAGCAAACTGCATGTATTTGGATTTATTTGTTCGGTAGGTCAGAATTAAATTACAAGCTACGTTGTTATCAATGTTACTTACTGCGGTTTGTCAGCGCGCTTGTGAATAAACACGAATGCATGTATTATTATTAAGCCGTGCCCAGCTTTTCGGGTGCGTAGCCAATCGTTTAGGCGATAGCTAGAATTTTGAGCGTATTAAAACTGCATATAATTGAATTTATTTGTCCGGTAGGTCAGAATTAAATTATTTTCGGGAATTTAAGAAAAATTATTTCTGCCGGATCCCAAATCTATTTTCTAAATTAAAACAAAATTATTAGTGCAAATCTAACCTCGAGATATTTTCGAATATACTATTAAGGACATTGGCCTAATAGTCTATACTAGTTTTCAGGATTGGAACTCTTGGTAGAAAATTTATTTTCGGGAATTCGGTCATATTAGCATTTCATCGCTGTTAGAGATTCAGTTAGACACCAGCTTTTCCAGCTAGTGATCTGTACTTGCCAATAAATTGGGTGTGCACAGTGTGTTTTCTCTAGGAATGAAAGATGCGAGAAACTGCAGTGTCCAGCTAATTCAATTGGTGTGAACAAAAGTGATGGATACAAGGCTTTAGCCACAGTAGCCGTTGCTAAAGCCTTGTAAAAAAACAAAAAGGCATGTTTGGTAATTTCATGCTACATATCAAGTCCATTGGCATTTAGACATTGATAAGCTTGGGACAGTACCATCACCGGCATTCTGTCATGTCCAAAACTCTGGCAAAGGCCTTTTGGAGGCTTTTCGACTGAATAAAACCAGATGGTGTAAAAACTGTAAATCTTGTCGTTCTAAATTTAGTGCAAAGGAATGCATCGTAAATGTCAGATGGACCATTTAGGCAATGACGCTTTAACAAGTTCAGTGAATAAATGCAAATGGACTTGGTATGACATCAGTTGCATAAAATTACCAGGTATACCCTTTTGTTTCTTCTCTGACATGCCAGCAGGTCTGCAAGGTTTGCATGACGTATCGTCACGAGCTTGGCAGTGGAGTCAAGGAATGTGTCGTGTGTCCATCAGATGACTGACTTCTTGCAAACTTACCACAAGTGACATGAAAGCCTTTGAGGCTAAATATCACTGTAGTTGCGTGGCACAGTTACACAACCGTAGACATTCATATGAGCGTGAGCAGTACAATCTATTGTCCATGACCTTTCTGTTCTGTTGATGTAATACATGGTGTTGTATTTGCTCAGCTAATAGCTTACATAAATGATGTGTGATCTGTAAGTAATATTTGCCAAATTTTCAATCTGGTTAATCTCAAAACATGTATGTTGACTGGTTGCAGTCAGTCGAGGGGCAAAGTGCCGGAACATACAACCTTTTGATCAGTGTCTGTTGTTTGAATCTGGGCATGAAAAGCAATGGTCTGAACCTAAGCTATTTTCATTTTGGTCACTTGCTAAGAAATTTGAAAACAATTTTATTGTTTTTAGGTTTGTGTCTGGATCGAACCTGTGCACACCACCATTGTTTCATACATTCACAAAGTAGAACCATTGTGAATGTTCCACCAACTCAAGATGCACTTGTGCAGCACAATGAATGTGCCATGTATCAGCCTGAGTATTTTTGGAGCAGGCATTAGTCACACTGCCTGTATTACCAAGTCCTGCTGATTGAGGATGGTCGTGAATTGCATCAACAGGGGTGTAACTGCCCGCTGGTTTATACTTTATATGGTATGGTACCGGAAGCCAGTGAGCAACGGTGTAATGTGGTCATACTTCCAGCGGCCACAAAGTAATCACTCTGCAGCATTGAGGACCAACTGGAGCCTGTCCAGTAGATATCCCGGCACACCAGTCAGCAAGCTGTTGCAGCGGTCAACTAGGACTACCTTGAAACTAATAAGCGCTGTTTTCGCTACACTGAATGTAAGCAACCGCAGACAGCTCTTGATTAATCTCAGCTGTCGAAAGCATTTACCAACCACTTGTCCGACATGTCGAGCCATTGTAAGATCTGCTTCGAAAACCACCCCGAGATCACAAACAGCCACTGATGGTTGTAGCAGTCCTCCACCATGCAATGGAGCCATACTAAGTCAGCCAAGCCTTTTGTTTGTGGCACACTACAGGAAATTAGTCTTGCCAGGATTCATTTGAAGGTGGTTGGGTCTCATCCAGACACCCAGTGTCTCAATCCCTGCTTCCATTCTGCTCACCAGCTTTGAAACCTCTGAATCTTTCGGCATAGAAATGAGACGACAAACCCAAACCAGAAGAGGTGCGTTGTTCTGATGAAGGTCTTCACTGCATGTCCTGTGCTTTATTAGCAACTGTGTGCAGCACAATACAATGACTGTCTATGCCTTTCAAAAGTTGTTTTTCAGCACATCATAATCCTGTTACCAGGAGTACAGTATATCAAGTACTTTAGTGGTGGTGCTGCATACCAGTAAAAAAACTAAAATTTCACCAATGTATGCAACCAAAGAAGACTGGATTACATGAAGAGTGGAATTTCTTTACAATAGGCCATGGAAACAGTGTTTGCATTGGTGGAACTCTCAATTTCTTGCTATCAGAACCAGCTTACAGCACAACTCAGAGCAACTTTATCAAAGGACTTGTGCAAAAAATTCAGGAATAAAACTTCATGGAGCCTGAAGGTCCCACAAAGTTGTACTCATGGCCGGGATGAATGCTGGATTCCAGTTAGCCATTTCCTTTTACCATTGAGGACTTGGTTGTTATTACTTGGAGTCAGTATAAACTTGACGAGAAAACCGACAGGCAGATTGAAAACTCTTCACAGAGAAACACTATAACTGACATTAAACATGGCGGTTTTACTGTGGCGAGGGGATACTTAGGGGACTGTAGCCCTCTAGCTGGATAGTTAGTCCCCTAGTTTTTCTTAGCCCCTATACACATTTTAGCCCCCCGTTTATGGCGTTTAACATTTAGTTTTCCATACATTGCCTACAATGTTTGTTGGTAACGAAGCCTCCTAATCTCCTAATGCTTAATTCTCATTAGATCAACTGACTTTTTAGCCCCCCTTCAGAAGCAAAATGATATAAGTATCATGGTAAAGTACTCTCTTCAAGTCCTTTGTAATGGTGTGCAACACATTACTTTGCTACCTATCCCACATGACCATATTTCAATCGGAAATTGACCTACCTTTTCTAGGGGCAGTTTTCAAGATGGCCTAGCACATTCAGTTATTAGTTAAAATACCTCAGAATTCACCAAAGTCACAGAGATCTGGGACTTTATATTTAGTACCAGCCAACCAGTGGTTGCTCACATATCAATATTCATACTGTAAGAATTTAGAAAATGCCATTTTCAAGCTATCTTCCACACACTGATGCTCCGACACCAGCGTCATAAGGGTGGGGTGTGGATGATGAAGGTCTTCTCGTACCAGTGTGGTCTGCAGTTGGTCCTGTGCCACAGTTGTCTATAGTTTGTGTACTGTAAATCATGCAGTTGATAAGTGTAGTAACAAGCGCTGCTGCTGTCAAAGTGAAAACTTGCCATGTACACTTATGTGCAATTGCATTGACTGCAATAATACTTGAAATAGCTCTAGTCTATATCAATCAAGTCATGAAACACAAATATTGAAAAGTAATGTATAAAATCATTAAACTGCAAGCACAGGGTGTTAAAATGTCATGTAAATAATGACGGTTAAACTGCAATAACGTCAGTGCCACATATAGAATGTTACTTGGTATTCTTTGACCAAGAAAACACTACTCCAGACTGGCAGCCATTTTGTTTTTTGGAAGTGCTACACGTGTGTCTTTAGTTCCATCGCATTCCTTGACCCAGAAAATGTTAATTTAGACTATAAAGTCATGTTTCCATCACATACATGACTTTACTTACAGCCGTTTGAAGGTATTTGGCTGCCATTTTGTCCGCCATTTTGTTTTTTGGCAGTGCTACATATGTGTCTTTAGTTCCATCGCATTCCTTGACCCAGAAAATGTTAATTTAGACTCTAAAATCCTGTTCGCATGACATACTTGACTTTACTTACAGCCGTTTGAAGGTATTTGGCTGCCATTTTGTCCGCCATTTTGTTTTTTGGCAGTGCTACATATGTGTCTTTAGTTCCATCGCATTCCTTGACCCAGAAAATGTTAATTTATACTCTAAAATTATGTTTCTATCACATACATGACTTTTACTTATAGCATTTGAAAATATGTGGCCGCCATTTTGTCCGCCATTTTGTTTTTTGGCATTGCTACACATGTATGTTTTGTTGCATCGCATTCCTTGACCCCGGAAATGTTAATTTAGACTCTAAAATCCTGTTCGCATGACATACATGACTACCTATAGCCATTTGAAGATATTGGCCACCATTTTGGCCGCCATCTTGTTTTTCCAAGGAACCGATAAAAATCCAGCTTGCTAATCGAGATTTTCGTTTTCAGCAGGGTCAAATTAGTCTAGAAACACCTGTTAGGAAATTGTTACATGATTTTCTTCTAACAAGGTCATTTCGAGATTCCAAGCCTAGACTAATAGTGCTGTGCGTCAACGTGTGCATTTTTTGCCTATTTTCAATCATCTATTTTATTATGTTCCCGCCTGAATTAAGTGATGCCTCTGGCTGAAAAGTTTTAAAATATTGTTTTCTTGAAGCCCTAAAAGTTTGTTGCTTTTATCCACAAGATGAACAATGCAATGCTTTTTTTGACCTTAGCCTCCTCACTATGACGCGTCTTTTATAGGGCCTCGATGGTTCATTTTCGGGGTAAGTCTTAGATGTGTTAATGGTGTTTCGCAAAATACGGATGCCCGTAGGACGAGGAAAAGTTGGGAACATGAAAAACGAGAATTCTTAAGAAAATGTGACTGGTGAATAGATTAATATAGTTAGTACCGTGGGTTGTCTTCTCCGTTTCTCTCTGACGGCACGCAGTCGGTGTTTTCTTATTCTACCTGCTCACCACGGTCCCCCGTCTCGTCTGGGCTGCTACAAGGTTTAATCCTAAGTACTTCTGAGTTTTCTTTCCGAGTTTTCTCTATATAAATAGGCACTAATTATTGACTTAAAATGACAAGCATATACGCGACTTCTTCAGTTACTGTAGAGTTATGAATCAACAAACAAGCAGTGCTGCCACTGTCCATTCTGTTGCTTAGGCCTTACTTGAATTGTACAGTTTATATAATTATATTGCATTGTGTGCAATGTTTAAGCTCTTCTTACCTGGTACTTAAATGAATAAAGTTTTCCTTTCACGATGGTTGTTGAAAGTCTCAGTTTAAAGAAGCGTATCATTCAAGTACCATTCGATACTGATCACTCAGACTAGTGATTTCATTTTAGGATGTGCAGAGTTTACTGAATTTGAAGTCTATAAATTATGCTATATTATACAATTACTTATTATTTAAAGAATTGATTTTATAGCAGGAAATCACAGCTGCATTATTATGCAACTATTGCTTAGGTCCATGTTTGCAACTGTATTAACACCAGGGTAAGAATTGTCTGGGGGTTGGGGGTTCAACCCCCAAGTCTTTCTTAGGACCCCCAGTTAAGTCTTCCTTGCACACCCCAGCGGTTCATTTCCAATCCCCCCCCCCGTTGTGCTAGTGTGATTATATTGTGCATATATTTTCACATTTTCTTTCACAATTCACTTTGTGGGTTACCAGTAAAGTAATGCTCTGGTTTATTGTGAGATTTGTGACCATGTGAATTGTATACTAATAAATTTGGTGATGTCATCACTTCAAGGAGTTCTAAGTTTGCTCATGGTGCCCCTTAGTGCTTAATGGGGCGCCAAAATCATACCTGAGAACTGGTTTGTAAGTAATGAGGATATAACTGGATATGTTTAGGGCGCCAAAATTAAATCTTACAAATTTATTTGGGATATATTAGTTAAAATTACATCAAAATTAAGAGTAAAATTATTTGTCTTAACCCTCATTTTGACGCCCCCTTCTTTTGGCGCCTTGGGACACATGTACCCCTGCACCCCCTAACTACGCCTCTGGTTGAAATTACAAATAACTTCCGATTGCCTTGAAATTCAGCAGGATTGATGGTTTTTAAATTAAGCACAAATGAATAAGCGGATAGTTTTGGCTTTTTCATTGCTGAAGAAATTATATATAATCTACGTGTCAGGAAACGAGTTCGGTAACTTATATTTTAAACATAGGTCCACTGTACATACACGCTGGGCAGATTAATTGTGCATAATTTGCACATGGCCAAGGCGACAGCATGTCATTTAATACCAATTAGTTGGAGTTTACTCAATATTTTATTCGTTAGGACTAGTAATGCGATATAGTAAGTGTTCTTGCACTTGGCGTTATTTCTTTCTCTTTCAATGTGTTTTGGACCGTATTCAAAAGTTTTTGAGGAGTTTCAGGTTACTAAGGGACAGTGGTCCTGCACCCAGAGGCGCGCTTACAGAAAACGGGGCCCTAGGCGCAAACATTTTTGGGGGCCCTTTTGAACTTGTAAACTGAGAGCTGAGACTCTGGTGATGTTTAAGCCCTACCTATCATGCACAAAAACCCACGAAGTTGAACTTGAAGCGGTTTTGTGACACTGGCACTGTAATTATGATTAGTTATAGAAGCTATTTTCAAGGAATGTTATTTGATTTAATGATTTTAGTAAAAAGAACTGACATCGGGTGTTGAATCAACAATCAACGCGAAATACGTGGCCATTTTTACTTCTTGAATAAATTGAGCTCTGAAATTGTCCCCATTATTGTGATAAATTCATCACAAATTGTATTGAATAATTCTATAATTGAAGAAATATGTTCGATCGTTTGGGAGCCCTCCGAGATTTGGGGGCCTTAGGTGCACGCCTAGTGCGCCTACGTGTAAATGCGCCTCTGCCTGCACCACTGTCCAGTTTGAAAGTCGAAGAGAGTCTGTGGACTGATGCTCACCGTTCTGCTGTGGTGACGCTTTCTACGACAAGTTACCAGCGGCAAATAATGTCACTTGGGCTCTATGTGTCTGCGGGAGCTTGACACTTGCGACTCTTGTAGTTATCTGAGAGTGCTATTTGTTTATTCATTAACTCTTTGGTCTTAGTTCTTAACTTCTTACCTATGCCTCCTTGACCCTAGAACTGTTGAACAGTGCAGCAAGGGTTACAGTTAAGTATGATAAAGTATATATTTTCTGAATCAGCAGATTCTGGCTCTAAGCTTTGTGTCTTAGAATTTCCAGAAATTTATTTACACAGCATTAGCATCAGAATGTCTTAGTGCAAAACAGTCGCTGATGCACAGATGGACATTACATTTCTACCAACAGGTTGCAGTCTTAGTGTCTTTGTATCAGCCAGTGTTTCGGTTTTACTCTCGGCACAGACTTTATACCTTTACCTGACATGTAAGGTGTGATAGAAATTGCTTGCTAGGTAGCCTGGGTGTGGTAGAACGGTGTCTACTAGGACCTAGTACAATGGTACCGTACAACAGATCATCAGGCGAGTCCCACGCTGCGCAATCAACTTCACAGTAAGACGATGCAAGGCACAGTCTGAAACCTCTTGCATAATCTGTGTCCAAGCAAATGCCTCTGATAGTTCCAATCGTCATCTTCAGAAGCAGCTGCTGAGCCTTTGAGAGATGTCCTGCTGAGATAATCACCTGGACGTTGACCTTGGCTACGACCTTCATTAGTTCCACCTTTCTGATGCTGACTTTGACTTGTATGCATCTTCAACACGTGTAGATGATGTCTATAAATAAAATTACTAAATCTGAACTAGATTGGATCGTATCATAATTGTAACCTCTAAACTTCTAAAACACCAGTCAAAGGTCAAGCACTGAAATGATTAGGCCTACAAGTTTCTTGCTTTCGTAGTTTAACTATGATCAGAGATTAGAAAGAATCACAAACAGCTCTGACGTCAAAACTTATTAAAAGACCTTGGTGCGTCTTTTGAAGTTGTTTCTGGGCCTTTCGATGAAACTATAATCTTGCACAATTAATAGCAGCGGCCATTGACTGTAATGTAATGTAAATGTAAATCTCCTAAGTTTCTAGGCGCCAAACAAAAGCTACGTCACTGTGACGTCAGAGACCAGCTTAACATTGGCGCCGTATCAATTGAAGTCCGCAACAGCTCGGTTGTCTGGTCGGTTTCGGTGTCAGCTCAGAGTCTGGGTAGGTCAGGTCAAGGAGACAGCACAGCGCTACGGTGGAAATCGTCAACGATTGAGGTCGCATGGTGGCGCAGGAGTAGACATAAATTCCATAATTCGATTGATACGTTGAGTGTGATTACAGTGACGCTTTAGAAGCGCTATGAGCTCTGTCCAACTGCAATTGTCACTGTAATCGAACATTTATTTAGCGCCAATTCAAGAGCAAAATAATCCGGGGCGCCCTCTGCTCTAGCCTATGTAAAATGATTTGAAGGACAGGAGTTTAATCATTTAGCAGAGAAATGCATGGAATAGTCACAAGTGGCCAGTCTATCATTTCAGCCAAACACACATTTTCTGATTACATAAAGTCCACGTTGTTTATATCAGTTAGCTAGTAGCTCTTTTGTGAGCTTCTGAAACGCGCTATATAAATGCTTCGCTACATTACATTACATGCATGTATAGTTGTATACGTATATACATCGTTGTATATATATAGCGTTTAGTTGAATCGAGTGCACTGATGTTTATAAGTTGTAGGTCTTACGCCAAGATAGCTACGTTGGTATATAAGAGCGTTGGCTGCGACCCATACTGTGTTAGAGAGCATGCGGATCGCGGTTCACTTCCCGAAGGTGGCTTCTTTCAGAGATTTAAATCTCGGGCTAGCACGGTCCGTACACCGGGACCTTAAATGGCGTATCAAACGGGCAGCGGTGATGAAGGATCGTAATCGTAATCGTGATCTCCAAACTTCTAAAGCGCCACTCGAAGGCCAAGCGCAGGACACCAGCCTATTCACGAGCGCTGCGTCAGATCAGAGGGGGTTTCCAGAGAGTAGTCCAAAAGAGGTCAGAGTCCGGTTTCCAGAAGGCCAAACCAAATCAGAGGGGTTTCCAGAGAGTAGTCCATACTCACCCGATCAATCCTTTGAAAAATGAGCAGGGTCGAGGCCATATATGGTCGCTATATAAAAACGTATACATTTATATTACGCCGTTTATTCACTTGACGGGAAATGCAAAGGCTCTAACTGGGCGCTGAGGTTTAGGTCTTTTGTTACTGTCGACTAGATGAAGTTTTTGTCTCCGTTTGACTATAACCCTTGTTAGTTTTGAACCAGTGATGTCTTTCTATTCGACAGCTGTAAGTTCAGGTCGCCGCCGCCACCTTGTAACGATGGCGTGTGTGTGTGTGTGTGTGTGTGTGTGTGTGTGTGTGTGTGTGTGTGTGTGTGTGTGTGTGTGTGTGTGTGTGTGTGTGTGTGTGTGTGTGTGTGTGTGTGTGTGTGTGTGTGTGTGTGTGTGTGTGTGTGTGTGTGTGTGTGTGTGTGTGTGTGTGTGTGTGATATATTTTGTATGTGAATATTGCATTAAAGTAGCATGTTAACCTAAATTAACTGGTCACTGTTCATGTCTCTAGACCACGAGAAAGAAGATAATCTGCATATGCGTATACATATACAAGTATACATTCATACATACATACACGCATAGATAGACCTACACACATACACACGCATATACACATACATACAAAGATACATAATGTGACAGCGTTGTATCTATATCCAGGGACGTCTAATCTATAGAAACTTTGAAGCAAATGCTCCATCCAAGAAATTGGGGGTGGGAGGGAGATCTGTCAGTGTATGTGCCATCATTAATGGGGAAGAAAGAGGAAGGAGAGGAGGGGAGGGGAAGTTGCTCCAATGGCTTTGGGGGGGATAGAAGCCCATGTCTATATCATCAGTTGATGCTTTGTCAGTGCATTTTGGCGCTATACAAATTAGCAAACTCCAGAAGCGGTCCTGCAGAAACAGCTCTGGAAAACATAATAACTTAATTAAATATATTCGATATTTCATCACAAATATTATTGCCCTTATCTTATTATTTTAATAAGCGTTGTTATCGGTAATTGTAAATTAATTGAGTCGTTTTAAAGATTTTCCGGGTTTTAAATATGAATGACGTCATATCCGTGTTCTAATTCATTTGTGCCGATTACGTCATCGTCACTTTCGTCTGGCGCGCCTTAGTAGCGAGTTTCTTGATGAGCGATTTAGATTTCTGCTTTTCTGAGCTGTTGAATCTGAGTGAATTTTTGCTTGTGGTTTGACTGGGATTATCTTTGTTGTAACGATGCTTCGTAATATCGTTGTCGATCGTCTTCTCCGGGTGTTCTCGGGGACGGACGACGAGGGTTCCGCTGTGGACGGGGTGCTGCCTTGCTCCGACAATGGAGCTGGCGCCGGCGATCAGGTATACCTTCATTTGTCCCCCACCCCTCCTGATTCCCTTTCTGACTGTACACCTGGACACACCCTTTCTAATGCTTCTTCTGACTCTACACTTTTATACTCCCCTGCTCATGACACTCCTGGACACTCCATTCCCGATTGCACTCCTGACCCAACACCCGAACACTCTTATCCTGACTGCACTCTTGACTCAACACCCGAACACACCCTTTCTACTGCCACTCCTGACTCAATACTTGTACACTCCCATCCTGATGCCATTCCTGACCCAACACCTGGACACTCCCCTCTTGATTGCACTCCTGAACCAACACTTGGACATTCCCCTCTTGATTGCACTCCTGACCCAACACCTGCACACTCCCATCCTGACTGCACTCTTGACCCAACACCTGCACACTCCCATCCTGACTGCACTCTTGACCCAACACCTGGACACTCCCATTCTGACTGCACTCCTGACCCAACACTTGGACATTCCCCTTCTACTGCCACTCATAACTCAACACTTGTACACTCCTATCCTGATGCCACTCCTGACCCTGCTCTTTCCGTAGCCTCGTGCCAATCGTCTGATGTGCCATTGCCCCGCAGCATCTTGCGGAAGACCTCAGCTTATGGTAGAACCAGATACTCCCACTTTGACAAAAAGGTTAAGAAAACCCTGAGGTGGTCGGAGGACTTGACAGTCACGAAGGTGTATATTAAGGAGGAACAGACTGTGAAAGGCGTCTGCTTTCATCCCGTGAGACCTGAGGAGGGGGGTCCCAGTGCGACAGAGACCCAGCCACGTCCTTTAGTTCACTATGAAATAGATCTGTTGACTAGAATGGTCCACACAGACGTGGGAATAATTTTTTTTTACGGGGGTCCCATTAACCCAGACGGGAGTCTTGACGTGGACGGCCCAGACGTCCGTTTAATCTATGTACCTCCGCCGCTGCCTGACATGGGTGAGGGTGATGATACGCCTGTTGGCATCACCAACGAGTGTGCTGAGCCATTTCATTCCCAGGGCGCGGTTATCGACCACCCACCTGTCCACACTGGTAGTACATCTGATGGTATCCCCGACGAGTGTGGTGATCCATTTCATTCCCAGGGCGCGGTTATCGACCACCCACCTGTCCACACTGGTGGTACATCGGATGGTATCCCCGACGAGTGTGGTGAGCCATTTCATTCCCAGGGCCCGGTTACTGACCACCCACCTGTCCACACTGGTGGTACATCTGATGGTATCCCCGACGAGTGTGGTGAGCCATTTCATTCCCAGGGCCCGGTTACTGACCACCCACCTGTCCACACTGGTGGTACATCTGATGGTATCGCCGACGAGTGTGGTGAGCCATTTCATTCCCAGGGCCCGGTTACTGACCACCCACCTGTTCCAGCTGGAACAGAGCTGACATCTGGTGACGATTCGATAGCCATCGTGGTCAACGAACAAGTATCTGTTCAGACCGAGTCAGTCTGTGCTGCTGGGGCAGAGTCGGCCACTTGTATATGTCAGGACCTGACCGATGAGGTGAGGGTTGTGAAGGGTGAATCCCACGAGGGAGAGGTCCTGCAGAGCGACGACGGGGAGGGTTCAGGGGCACGGCGTCTCTTTTGTGGATGCATTCCATTGCCACGCTGGCCCTCTTTCAGGCGCAGGACCAGGGCGAGTCGCGGTCAGGACACTGCGGGTGATGCCAGTCGCCAAGAGGGGGTAGCATGCCCTACGGAGGGTAAAGCTTCGAAGGGAAGGGTCCCTTGGGGATCACGTCTATTGAGGCGCTGGAGACACCCGGAGCAGGCGAATGCGGCAGAAAGGGTTTGAGTGGAGGAGGCCGGGTGATTGGCCTGTTTTGTAATTTTCTATTTGTATTGTTCTGGAGTTATAGATTATGTTATTTGTTTAGTGCCTTTTATACTTTTATAGTTAGTTGTTGAAACAGAAACGAAATCAAAGCAAGCAGACTAAGGATAACATCTTTTTAACATTTTTGTAGTATTAATTGTTCCACGTTTGAGCATTGTTAGAGTTTAGATTTTTATGTGGCTCCTTTTCTTGTTATAAAACGTTATCGTTCAACGTTTTTATAATAGCTTAGGTTAAGGTTTGTTGTAAACCTTCGCACTTGGTTTACGCAGAGTTTGTTGCTGTGTCAGTTATTATTATTTTATTATTGTATTTCAAATTTATTATTTTATTATTGTATTACAGACTATTATTATTTGCTATTGATTGTCAATTATTATTATTGTTATCTTATTCTTCAGCATCAATTATTATTATTTTATTATTGCATACTAATTATTATTATCTCAGGGTCCATCTTTAAAACACAGCAGCTGCTATGATTCATATTCTAAAGGTATAAATTATTGTAATTTAGGAATCATTGTGTGATATGAATGTAATTTTTTTAAGTTAGGATAGTTTTTCATCTGGTTTCTGCTAGATCTGTGTTAACAGGACAGTGGCCTTTCTAGGCACTAGTATTTTTTAGTAATATTGTCATTTGAACCACTCAACTATAGGTATCGAGTATTTCAAGTAGGTTCTGCTAGATCTGTGTTTGCAGGACAGTGGCCTTTCTAGGCACTAGTATTTTTTAGTAATATTGTCATTTGAACTACTCAACTATAGGTATCGAGTATTTCAAGTAGGTTCTGCTAGATCTGTGTTTGCAGGACAGTGGCCTTTCTAGGCACTAGTATTTTTTAGTAATATTGTCATTTGAAATACTCAACTATAGGTATCTAGTATTTCAAGTAGGTTCTGCTTGATCTGTGTTAACAGAACAGTGGCCTTTCTAGGCCCTAGTATTTTTTAGTAATATTGTCATTTGAACCACTCAACTATAGGTATCTAGTATTTCAAGTAGGTTCTGCTTGATCTGTGTTAACAGGACAGTGGCCTTTCTAGGCACTAGTATTTTTTAGGTAATATTGTCATTTGAACCACTCAACTATAGGTATCTAGTATTTCAAGTAGGTTCTGCTTGATCTGTGTTAACAGAACAGTGGCCTTTCTAGGCCCTAGTATTTTTTAGTAATATTGTCATTTGAACCACTCAACTATAGGTATCGAGTATTTCAAGTAGATTCTGCTAGATCTGTGTTGGCAGGAAAGTGACCTTATTAGGCCCTAGTGTTTTAGGTAATATTGTCATTGGAACCAGTGAACTAAGTATAGAATTAGTATTTTCATCTATATTCTGCTAGATCTGTGTTAGCAGGCAAGTGACCTTATTAGGCCCTAGTGTTTTAGGTAATATTGTCATTGGAACCAGTGAACTGAGTATAGAATTAGTATTTTCATCTATATTCTGCTAGATCTGTGTTAGCAGGCAAGTGACCTTATTAGGCCCTAGTGTTTTAGGTAATATTGTCATTGGAACCAGTGAACTATGTATAGAATTAGTATTTTCATCTATATTCTGCTAGATCTGTGTTAGCAGGCAAGTGACCTTATTAGGCCCTAGTGTTTTAGGTAATATTGTCATTGGAACCAGTGAACTGAGTATAGAATTAGTATTTTCATCTATATTCTGCTAGATCTGTGTTAGCAGGCAAGTGACCTTATTAGGCCCTAGTGTTTTAGGTAATATTGTCATTGGAACCAGTGAACTATGTATAGAATTAGTATTTTCATCTATATTCTGCTAGATCTGTGTTAGCAGGAAAGTGACCTTATTAGGCCCTAGTGTTTTAGGTAATATTGTCATTTGAACCACTGAACTAGGTGTCGTGTTAGTATTTTCATCTTGGTTCCGCTAGATCCGAGTGTTAGCAGGACGGTGGCCTTATTAGGCCTGAGTGTTTTATGTCATTTTGTCATGTGAATCAGCGAATTAGCAATCGAATTAGTATTTTCATATAGGTTTCATCTATGGCCGTTTTAAAGGGAATGAGTGTTCTGGAGAATTGTATCTAAGAGTTACATTGGCACAACGATACAAGCTTATATTTTTTCGTATTGTGTTTTAGCTTAGGCCTATTGTCTTTTTGTAATGAACGAGTGTTCTAACAAGCGATAGTAACTTTCATTTTTCTAGTTGGACGTATGATAACTGAGAGCTTACATGATCGACCATCTCTTACATGGACTATTCATGTACAATGGCCAAACGAAAGAAGCTTATATTTTTGTAGTATGCTTTTAATGTTGGGTAATTCGGTTTTGATGATGTAGTAGTCACTGTGGCAATTGTAAAAGCGCCCTCTGACGAATGACTTAATTAAGGCAAACACGTGTCATGAACATGAACTTAGTCATTTGGTGTAATTGGACTCAGTCATGATTTGCTTGATGGTGGGTGAACTCATCAAACTGCTAAACAGGCAACTCAGGTCAAAAGGTTAACTCAGGCAACTGCTAAGAATAAACTCAATCGAATGCTCAGAGTGACTATGTTAAATGCTCACAGTGAACTCAGTCAAATGCTCAGAGTGAACTCAGTCAACCGCTCAGAGTGAGCTCTGTTAAATGCTCACAATGAACGCAGTCAAATGCTCACAATGACTTAATTAAGGCAAACACGTGTCATGAACATGAACTTAGTCATTTGGTGTAATTGGACTCAGTCATGAATTGCTTGATGGTGGGTGAACTCATCAAACTGCTAAAAAGGCAACTCAGGTCAAAAGGTTAACTCAGGCAACTACCAAGAATAAACTCAATCGAATGCTCAGAGTGACTATGTTAAATGCTCACAGTTAACGCAGTCAAATGCTCAGAGTGAACTCAGTCAACCACTCAGAGTGAGCTCTGTTAAATGCTCACAATGAACGCAGTCAAAGGCTCACAGTGAACTCAGTCAACCGCTCACAGTGAGCTCTGTTAAATGCTCACAGTTAACGCAATCAAATGCTCACAGTGAACTCAGTCAACCGCTCAGAGTCAGCTCTGTTAAATGCTCACAGTTAACGCAATCAAATGCTCACAGTGAACTCAGTCAACCGCTCAGAGTGAGCTCTGTTAAATGCTCACAATGAACTCAGTCAACCGCTCAGAGTGAACTCAGTCAACTGCTCAAGGGGAACTCAATCATCTGCTGCAAATGGACCCAATCAACCGCTCAGAACAAACTCAATCGTTTGTTTCAAATAAGTTCAATCAACTGCTCAGGGGAAACTCAGTCACCTGCTGCCGTCAACTGCTGAGTACGCACTCAATGAATTCAGTCAACCGCTCAGAAAAGAACTCAGTCGTCTGCTCCAAATTTGTTTCCAGATGAATTTGAATATCCATAACTGAAACGGATAGTCATCCACTAAAGCATGAAAGAGGAATCCTCCTCCTCCTCGTCTTAACCGATACTTTGTCTGCTGAAACCACGTGTCATCTGCTGCAAATGAGCCGTCAGGTGAGAATTACATATTGTAATTACCATACCTGACTTTACCTTGACTTACCTTGCATCACTTTACCTTCTTACCTTCCCATGCATTACCTTGCCTTCCCTTACTATACCATGTATTACCAGGGTGTCCCATTTTAGCAGGACTTGTCCCTTAGGGACATCCTTTTATAACACTCAACTGGTAAACTGTTTGTTTTCTGTTACTTTTAGTCTGCAGTTTGTGTGTTCTAATAAAAACGGATTTGATTTGATTTTACCTAGCCTTGGCTTACTTTATCACACATTAAATTGCCTTGCTTTAGTTTACCATGCATTTACCTTGCCTTATTTACCATACCTTATGCGATATCATCTATGGTAAGGTAATGCTGTACCTTAATTTATCATGTGTTACTCTATTTTGCAAAGGTAATCGAAGAATGATCCTCTGAAGAGATGAGTCATCTAGTCATTACCATACCTCTGAAGAGAGGAATCAGCTATTCATACCATGCCTCCAGATCCAGGGAATACTCTTGTGAAGAGAGGAGTCATCATGTGAAATCAACTTCCATCTTCTGCAAATACTGTCATCTTCTCAAAAGAAATGTCATCATGGAGCAAACGAGGAAAGGTGAGACAGACATCTAGTCATTACCGTAATTCACTTTATCTTGACTTACCTTGCTTTACCTTCCCTGAACTTAAGTTACTTTGCCTTGCTTCAGTTTTACTCACCTTAGCATACATACCCTGCCCTATCATACCTTACCATGTGCTATCTCATCTCGCCTCATTTTGTCTTAACCTGTCCTATGTTACCACATGTACCTCACCTGGTCGTACCTTACTTAAACTGTGCTTATCTTACCTCTCCTAACTTTACCTTCGACCAGCTCAAAGTATTTAACTCTATTTTATGCTACAGTAGACATCAGGAACGAATCACCGGACTCAGTGTATCAAATCGTTTCTTCTGCGCTGCGCTGGTGTTCAACCTCACCATACGACTGACCACTTGGAGAGCCACGAGTTATTGCTGTATCGTCTGGGGCGACGGTATATCAACGATACCTTGGTAGAGCCCAGAAGTACTCGACCCTGCGACCGTTCTCGACCGGGGACACACGAATAAAACCGACGGCCAGTGCGTGATCAACGTCTACGTCATGAATCTAGTGAAAGTCGTGACGTCTGTCAACGTCACCAACGTGACCGCAATGACACAGCGCCGCCAGTCATCGAGATCAGGTAAGCGTATTCAGAAAGAAACAGAGACAGGGACACAGAGATATAGACAGAGACAGAGGCAGAGCTGGCTACAGAGTCAGAGATAGTAATGGAGATAGACAGAGACAGAGTTACAGAGACACAGGCGCAGAGAGAGAGAGAGAGAGAGAGACAGAGACAGAGACAGAGACAGAGAGAGACAGACAGAGACAGAGACAGAGACAGAGAGGCAGGGACAGAGACAGAGAGGCAGAGTTAGCTACAGGGTCAGAGAGGGTAATGGAGATAGACAGCGACAGAGTTACAGAGACACAGGCACAGAGATAGACAGAGACAGAGAGAGGGGGCAGAGCTAGCTACAGAGTCAGAGACAGTAATGGAGATAGACAGCGACAGAGTTACAGAGACACAGGCACAGAGAGAGACAGACAGACAGATAGACAGACAGACAGAGACAGAGAGAGAGGGGGGGGCAGAGTTAGCTACAGAGTCAGAGACAGTATTGGAGATAAACAGATACAGAGTTACAGAGACACAGGCACAGAGAGAGACAGACAGACAGATAGACAGACAGACAGAGACAGAGAGAGAGGGGGCAGAGTTAGCTACAGAGTCAGAGACAGTAATGGAGATAGACAGCGACAGAGTTACAGAGACACAGGCACAGAGAGAGACAGACAGACAGATAGACAGACAGACAGAGACAGAGAGAGAGGGGGCAGAGTTAGCTACAGAGTCAGAGACAGTAATGGAGATAAACAGATACAGAGTTACAGACACAAAGGCAGAGACAAAGGCAGATCTAGCTACAGAATCAGACACAGAAACAGAGATAGACACAGACAGAGACAGAAGCACAGACACAGACAGGACCACGGGGCACAGCAGGGCATATTTTAACTGTATAACTAGTGGGACAAATGTCCCAGTAGTCTTAGGATTTGTCCCAGTAGGTAGGGTGATTTGTCCCAGGCAATGTATAGTGAAACTGTTACTAGTGCTGGAGTTTTGTTGCTGGAGTTTTAAGACTTGTCTCAGCAGTAAAGGCAAAATCCTGCAGAAATTGAGAGAGGAATTCCTAAAAAATGTTGTCAAGTTTTTCAGGGAGGAATTCCTAAAAAAAGGTCGTCAAAATTTCTGAGAGAATTCCCAGGTCGTGAAAGTTGTCAGAGATGCATTCCCAAAAGAGGTTACCAATGGCCGACTTTGTCCAAATCTCTTAAAATATGCACTGGAGCACAGACAGACAGACACCTAAACATCCTCTGAGACATACAGGGACATTGAGCCGAAGACATTAATTAATTTATCTCTTTCTCCTGGAATAAAAATCTCCACTTAGCTCAACAGATCATAAGTAAATAAACGACAAATGAACAGTAAACAAATAATATTCAATTGTTTTAACATTGCATTGCATAATCTTATTAATCTAATCGAGAAGCAAGCTTGTTACTGCTTGTATAGCTCGCAACGAACAAGGTATAATATAATCGATGGCAGTTAATAAGCAGAACCGCATTCTAAAATTATGATTCTTTGGAAAGAAACATTATACTACATTACAAACCACTACACTACAATACAATTCAAACTATGACACACCCACTACACTACACTGCACTATGATGCTATAAACTACACATTACACAACAATACACTACACTAAATACACTGCAGTACAATACATTAAACTAAACTACAATATGTTACACAATGCACTAAGCTATAATACAAACTATAATACACAACACTACAATACAGTAAACTACTACATTACAATTCACTACACTACAGTACACTACACTACCATACAGTATACTACCATACACTACACTACACTAAAATACACCACTAAAATACACTACACTAAAATACATTAAACTATGATACACTTCAATACAATAAACTACTACATTACAATTCACTACATTACAATACACTACACTACCATACACTATACTACCATACACCACACTATAATATTATTCAGTGTTTTCAGACATTCTTAAATATAAATGCGCTTTATAAATACAGTAACCGTCTCGGAGGAGGAGGTTCGAACTCGTACTCTTCGCGTTACAAGGCAAACAACTGCTCGGTCACCATTGATTGGCGCTTTGTTATTAGATAGTGGCGCTTGATAAATGCGTAATAACAATACGACATGCTTGATGGAATGCTTTATTATGCTACATTACAGGGCTGACCAACAGTTCCTTGTTGTGTGAAGCCATGGAGTTTCCAGCAAGGATGTTACCATACGTTGGTCATAACTGGATGGATTTAGTATTCGTAGAACGGATCGAACCAAATAAGGAAAAGGTATGTCAGGACAGGGTGAGATAGAGTGGGTCAGAATGGGTTCGGGCAATATAGGACGGGTGGGGTAACGTAAGGAATGGTAAGATAGAGGAAGGGTAAAGTAAGGTATGATGAGGTACAATAAGGTGGGTAAGGAAAGGTAGAGTAAGGAAATGTAGTGTAGTATAAGAAAGAATGAGGTAAATATCTTACGGCAGGGTAAGACAGGGTGTGATACAAAACGTGTAGGGTAACATATACGTGTAGTAGTCTAGGGTAAAAACAGGAGACCCTATAATAAGATTTGGCAGAGTATGGAGTGTTTGGGTCGTGTGGGGTATGGTAAGGAAATGGTAGGGAATGGTTAGAAAATGAAATGCTTGGAACATCGTAGGGTAATGGTAGGAAAATAGTAGGGTATGGTTAGGAAGTGGTAGGACAATTGCAGAGTAGGGTTAGGAAATAATAGGAAAATTGTATGATGTGGTTAGGAAATGGTGGGGAAATGGTATGGTAGGATTGGGAAATGGTATGGAAATGGTAGGAAAATGGTATGGTATCGTTGGGAAATTGACTGCTCGCCTCTTTTTCTCCCAGGCACATCTGCAGAGATTGTGTTCAACATTACCTGGAGGTGCACGAACGGTTTGACGGCAGATCTATGAAGCATAGCCACGTGATTAACGCCGAGGAACACCAAAGGAACTGTCAAGGGACAGATCGTCTTCAACGGTAGCACGCCATCCAGTGACTCTGTTCGTCTGACTATCGGGAACAGCCTCAACTGGTACTACAACGAAATCACTCCATTCATATTTGATGCACTGAATTTACTCTATTCGAGACGGCGAAGATGGAAGTCCATGCAGGTACCAGTCGTAATCGTAATCTCGAGATTTCTATAGCACCTGAAAAAGCCAAATGGCGGGAAGCAGCATATTCACTGGCATTCAGTAACAAAATCCCTCTTCCTACCCTTCGGTCAGCTGCCCGTGGACTCCTGACTGTCCCTCGTCTGCTTACTGCTACAGGTCCATCCAGAGGCTTTGCCTATGTTGGACCCACCAGCTGGAATCACCTTTCTCGAGAGCTGCGGCTCAGTTTATCCCTTCCACAGGTTGGCAAGTGGCTGAAGTCTGTATTATTCTATTATTCGGCTGTGATGAGTTTTATCTTGAAATAGCGCTTTATAAATGTCAGACTACAATTACAATCACAATCAGAGTGGCTGTATTAGCGCTCTGAATTAATTAATTAATTAATTAATTAATTAATCAACGAACGGATGAATGAATGAACGAATGAATCACTTCTCTGAATGAATGATTTAACATCCTGGTCTCTGAGAACCCGATATGAAATGGCGCCAGCGTATAAGCTGGTCATCTATATGCAGTTTTGGCGCCCAGAAATTTTGGTGATGTATACATTACATTAAGTCATTTTAGATCTATGTTGCTTCGGCTGGTCTTTTCAGGTGATGCCGTCCACAACTCCGCTGAGCAACTCTCGAACCATCTGTTCTCGACTTGCTTCTTACCGGAAGTCCAGCTGTACAGACCCCAACATTCCCTCTGTCCATCCTTAATGTTCCAGACAGCAGCGGTGATCCTGGTGTCAGTGACACATCTCCGACTGGTGATGCATCCAGCAGTCCAGCCTGTCCAGGCGTGATCCAACCTGTAAGATTCAAAGCACTGAAATCACTCTATGTCGAAGTCATCATCATCATCGTCGTCGTCATCATCATCATCATCACCACCATCATCACCATAGTTACTGTCATCATCATCATCATCATCTTCACCATCATCATCATCATCCTTATCCATCATTAGTTCACATCTTGTTATGAAACAGGGTGCTGAACATTGCTCGTTTTGAATACTGAATCTGAATTGGTAACTTCTTACAGTGGTGCCTGTAGCTGCAGGGTCAATGAGTGCTCACTCTGTTATCACTTTGAAGTTAAAATCCTGTGTTTTTGTTCAATGTTTAGGGTGGTTCTATCCAGAACTTAATCTACACCTGCCACCACTCAGCTCTCGACCGGCCACCTTCGCCACCGCTGCGCACCTCCGCCTCGCTCCCCGGAAGAGTGGACTGAAGCTACACCTGCCACCACTCAGCTCTCGACCGGCCACCTTCGCCACCGCTGCGCACCTCCGCCTCGCTCCCCGGAAGAGTGGACTGAAGCTACACCTGCCACCACTCAGCTCTCGACCGGCCACCTTCGCCACCGCTGCGCACCTCCTCCTCCTCCTCGCTCCCAGGAAGAGTGGACTGAAGCTACACCTGCCACCACTCAGCTCTCGACCGGCCACCTTCGCCACCGCTGCGCACCTCCTCCTCCTCCTCGCTCCCAGGAAGAGTGGACTGAAGTTACACCTGCCACCACTCAGCTCTCGACCGGCCACCACCTTCTCCACCGCTGCGCACCTCCTCCTCCTCCTCGCTCCCAGGAAGAGTGGACTGAAGCTACACCTGCCACCACTCAGCTCTCGACCGGCCACCTTCGCCACCGCTGCGCACCTCCTCCTCCTCGCTCCCAGGAAGAGTGGACTTGTTGCCACGCACTGCATTACTGGGTCCAGGGACTCCTCCACCTTGGCCATGCGGTGGTCCTTCAACGGTGATATAGTGTAACGACGCAGGAGTGGCACTTCCAGTCCGCCATCAGCCGCCTTAGCATGAAAGAAGCCGATGGGAGTAGCATGCGGCAGCCGCAGCCATTTGCGGACTGCCGCCCTCACCAATCGGTCCAACTGCTCAAGGGACTTGGCTGTCATCTCCCCGAGAACGAGTCCGTGATACAGCTTAGGCAATAAATGGCAGCGCAATAGCAACATGCGCTGCTGGGGTTTCAGTGGGGCACGTGTCAACCGGTCTAGCCCCCACTCGAAGTCCCCATGGGCCTTCCTCATACCGGGAGCTCCGGTCTGCAGTCCCAGGTACTTGTAGGTCTGCGCGATGTCGAGGGACCTCACTGACTCGCCGTCGATGGTCAAAAGCGGCGAGGGATTAACCAACCAGCGTTTAGCCTTCCCGTCTACAGTATGTCAGTTCGCAGTGAGGCACCCTTTGCCGGTTTCAGTCTGAGGCCGCCCAGTCCAAGCGCGTGTTGGATCCTACTGATCTATTCCCGCAGACCTTCTGCAGTTGAAGCGACCAGGACAAAATCATCAGTAAACGCCAAGCACCGGACCATCACCTCCTTATTCAGGTGGTATCCGATGGCCGGGCTCAGCTGCGAGAGGACCTCGTCCATTACGCAGTTGAAAAGGATAGCTGACAGGGGGTCGCCTTGACGCACGCCGCGGCCACATCTAATCGTGCCGCCCCTTCGACCTCCTACTTTGAGGACGGTCGAGGTGTTGGCGTACATCTTAATGACGTATTGCAACAGCGGCGATGGCACGCCCTCAGTGACCTAGCCAGTGTCTCATGGGAGACACAGTTGAAGGCTTTGGCCACATTAATGAAGGCCAGACACACCGGTCTGCCCCCTTTATGATGTTGTCTAGCAAGAAGATGTTGTCAGCACACCCATCAACTGGTAGGAACGCTTTCTGCCTCGGATCGAGTGGGACCTTCGCAGTCAGATGAGAGGCTAAGATCTTGTGGAATACCCTGGTCACAGTTTGGTCATGGTGATTGGCCTAAAATTTGCCGGGTCCTGCAGGTGTCCGCCCTTGGGAACGAGTATTGTCTCCCCATCTGCAAACTGTCTGGGTATATAACCCAGCAGGAGCCACAAGTTGTAGTATGCGGCTAGCAGAGCGAGGGGGATTAACTTCAATTCACCGAGGGTTATTCCGTCGGGTCCCGGCGCACTTTCCTCTGAGTCCGCTATGGCTTTCGCCACTTCCCCGCGGGTTACAGGATCCATGATGGACCAGTTCTCTCGAGCTTTCCAAAGGTGAGGAGAAGATGGATCTCCAAAATTCCTCTTGTTCCTCCAGAGATAGTGTCGCTTCCTCCTGCTCCCATGTCTCCTCTAGGACCACTTCAGCGCACCTCTTACGGTCCCGTCTGAAGGCTTTCTGCACCCTGGCATAAACCATCTGTCGGGCAAGCCGCTTCGGATTGAGCCTCCGCAGCAACGATGAGGCCAACCGACAGTCCGGAAACCGAGGAGATCTCGACATCGAAAACAACACCAATAAAAGAAAGACCAAAGGCAAAGCCACAGTACCACTTCCACCAGGTATGTGGTTGGCTTCGTTTCTTCCTTCCATTTGATGTCTTTCCCTGTTATGTAACCTGAGTTGACTCTTCTCTGAATATCAAGGAGTGTTTCTCAGTAAGAAAATAAATATGAAATCCTTTTGCATTCTGAGTTTGTGGTATGAATTTATCTTAATATAGCTGCATTATTACTTATATTTAATCAAGTATTTATGCATTATGAACTATTAATTTTTAATTATTTAATATTCTAATATTTTATTAAGTATTTAAGCATAGTGAACTAGTAAATGCCCTAGAAAGCTGCTAAACTTGTTTTGAGACTACATCCCACCGCTACAGCAATGTTATATGTTGAAGATAGAGTGAGGATATTTGCAATTTATAATTATACCAGTACTTCACAGTACATACATGGATTCAGATGTCCAGAGACAAGAGATTTATTTCAGATAGGGTCTGTCCACAGATATGTATCCTTATAGATTTGTGTGTATATCAGATATGTCTGTCTGTGTGACTTGCTTAGTTTCTTCTTTGGCTGAGGTTTCTTCCACATTCAGTGTATCTCTCACACTTTTGCCCACAGTCTGACTGGAGGGGGGGTGGAGAAATGAGGAGAGGCGACAAGCTTTTGATTAGTGTTAGCTAATGGATCGCTTTAGCTTAGGCTTGAATGAGTGTTGACTTGGGATCCCTGACAAATGTCTACCTTGTGTTGAGCTCAGGTGTAGCCATTTGCCTACAGAATTAAGTAAGTTGATCACCACTGTTGATTGACATGCAAGCTACTGCATGAGGAGAGGATTCTCATGACTTGCAAAGACAATTGAGGGATATCTAATGATTAAAGAATACTAAGCACACTGGTGTAATCATATATATACATATATATATATGTATATATACACTTGCACATGTATAAATATGTGTATGTATATGTGCATGCAACCGTGTATATATTGTGTGACTATATACATTAATTAGACATATTTAGCCAGCTATGTCCTGTTTACTGAAAGGTCCCAAGTTTAAACTCATTCACAGTTGGCTATTCTTCAGAAATATTTCTCACATTCAAATCTATCTCTGTCAATACGTTTTTGAATCCTCTGCTTTGAACAAATCCATTCAAAACCATGAAACACGTTTCCTGACCTTCTGCATATGAGTATCCTGCAGTGTATTGATTGCTCAGCTTTGATTCATGTGATTGTAATTCTTTTGGTTTTCGTCTCATACTGTGCAGAGTTTTAAACATCTAAGTTATAATAACACGATACTTGACAAGAACGTTCCTAACTGGGTGAACCGGTTTAATTTGTGATAGGATTAAATGACTGATGAGCCTTGGATAACCATGCAGTGCTAACCGATTCTTTCTTTTTTATAAAGCACCATGTATAAGCTGGTTCTTATGACTTAGCTTTTTTGGGTGCTGAAGAAATACAGGTTTTTATTTTGAAAATTAGGTTAGGATTAAAAGTTAATAGGCAATTAAAGTTTTTGGCTCAGTTTGGTCGGTACATCAAGCCACATCAAGCCACCAAGTTTAGGGATGGCACACATTCTTGACAACAAACCTGGTGACACAGCTAACAAAAGACACAGGTTATATTATCTTATTGGAATCCTGAAAAAAATAGCTCCACTGGCCATCTTAAGTGTTGGATGGCATGTGTGTTTGCTTAGGTCTGGACATTTGAAGCACATATTTTCACTACAGTCCTTTTCTTGTTTTGGTCATTGTCATCTCTGTCTGGTCTTTTGTCAGTCTTTATTCTTAGTCTTTTTTGTATTTCTGTATCCGGTGCAGAGAAAATGATGCTGCCTATTCGAGGTTTAGAGAATAAATGAATGTTTTGCAGTAAATTTCTAACTAGTTACTGGTTCTAGACGTTTTCTGTTTTAAGTGTGAAACCTTGGTGTACTTTGATTTCAGCAGTGGCTGTGATGCCCCAAGAATGCCGGTCTAGTCTGAGGCAGCTTCTTCTACTAAACCAACTTCGCTTTCATCGTGAAGTTAGGTAACTCTGTCTCATCAAGTATTCTGAATGATGCCACGACTGCATGGTTACTCTGGTATTAGCTCTCTTTCATCATGTGGAATTGTGCCCTGTGCAGTAGGAGAAGAGACAGATTCTTATTTGTTAAGCGAAAAGGATGCTCAGGAATCTGTGGAAATTTGGAATCTGAACTGCCATGTGCCAAAGCTGTTGATGATGAAGACGACGCTGATGCTTTGGCTGCTGAAGCAGAGAACTGTTTCTGTGAGCCGGACATTGGTTACGATGGAGAAATCGTATTGGATTGTACAGATGTTACGTTTGTAGTTCCAGAAGTGCAAAGACCAAATGCTAGTGTACCAGCTGCACCTTCTAATAGGTCTACGACTTCAGAACAATGTGGAAAGTCAGTGACTGAGTCACATGATGCAGACTCCAGTTCAGCAGTTGAATTTGAGGGCAGTTAAAGTTGATAATATGAGTCAGCTACCTGGTTCTGTTCTGGAATCAAAAGCAGGCGATATCTTGCATAGCACAGAATCGGGACAAGAAGTTATCAGTTTCAATTTGAAACCAGAAGGTGAGGAATGCAGTGTTGGAGAATTACGATTCTCGTGTTAACAGTGAAGGTTCTTCTAATGGTGTAGCAGTAATCAGCTGTCAGTTTCTCAAGAAAAGAGATTCCTCAGCAAACGACAATGACAGGAAGCTGCTCAGTAAAAAAACCTAAGACGAACTGTCGCAGGCTATAAATTTAAATGTTAGTGGAAATAATTGCTCCAGTAAAAGTACCGAGTTAACATGTCTGGCAAGTACTGAAGAAATGTTGCACTGCAGTTCTTCAGCTGTTATACCGGTTGGCTTGGAAGCTCACAACGAAATGATCGCCACAACTCCAATACATTTTCAACTGAAACTTGAGGAAATGATGTCAATGTTGATGGCTCCGCCTTCACGAGTTTACAACAAACTGGTGACAAAGCTTGGGAGCCACGTACAATTATCATCAATATATCAAAGACTTTTCCCATGTATACTGCTTCAAACGCTCCCGAGGTCTGTCAAATTAGTTCTGTAAGGAGCACTTCTGAGCCTCGGACAACTGAAGGAAGTGAATTGCAATCTTAGACGACAGGTGCCAAAGGGGAAAGAACTGTCCATACTACCAGTCAACTTTCAAATGAAACTCGTGAAAAACTCTCAAATGGCAGTTTTCTGTTGGATCGGTCATTGTGTAGTCGATTTTATCCATCTACGAACTCGCCTTCACCCAACATCTGTGACGCAGTGAATGCAAACAGTTTGAGTTGTGCCACCAACACAGGCGAAAAGAAGCAGGCATCCATAAGCAACGAATCTGCTCAAACGAATCTGCCAACACTTCTGAGCCTCTGACAGCTGAAGGAAGTGAATTGCAATCTTGAGTTGTGCCACCAACACGTACGAAAAGAAGCAAGCACCACTAAGCAACGAATCTTCTCAAAGACAGTCAGACCTTGTGACACATACTTCAAGGCATTCAGACTCTGAATCAGAATGCAGCCGAAAACCTCCTTATCATCTGGTAAGGCATTCGCCTTCTGTAGCTACTGGTGATTTTAAGAGTGCTTTGGACAATGGACAGCAAGCAGTAGAGAAACAGTCGATTCCAGTGAATCAAAACCTATGCTTAGCATCACATAACAGCAGACTTTTAGAGCTCCTCGCGGCAAAACATTCCACGAAAACTTCATTAACTGTTGAACTATGGAAACATCTCTCCAGATGGCAGCAGCAGCAGCAGCAGCACCGGAACAGCTCTGGTGACCTTCCGGAGAAGTCCGCCCCAATGACCTGCGATTCTGATGGACAAGAAATCCAAAGAGGCTGAGCTTATATGCGTCGCAGTTAGACTCTGGGAACCCCATCGCCAATGGATCAAATACTCGATCATCGGCTGTAAATGGTTCAAACAGTTCAGCAGTGGCAAACAGCAAAGGATTAAAAAAGGGCTTAACATTATCCTGTCTTCACATTGGAACAACTCCACAATGCAAAAGGCAAATGCTGCTGCTGCCATCTACCCTAACGTCCACAGTCACGGACAAGACCGAGCTCAGATGCCTTATCTCTGCGTTACAGCTGGACTCTGGGAACCCCATCGACCCGAAGGGACCCTAAATCCGTCCTAAGGTTGGAAGTATGGTAAGGGGCCATCCATTAGTATGTACACACGGAGAGGCAACGGGGTTAATCCAAACTCATATATGTTACATAGTTGGGGGGCTACTGATACTTTATTATGGGCCACTCATGTATACATACTTTTTGTATTTATGTATGCACCCTTTATGTATTTATGTACGGATAGGAAACGGGGGGCACCGGTGTTATAGTGCTCACCTTCCATTGTGACTCCATCTGGGATGTACGAGTATCCCCTTCCTTCTCCATGCAGTGGATCCCTCTCTGCCCGCATCTCACGGGAGCCCTGTTAGTGGGACGCAGACGTCCATTGCAGTCCATTCCTTTTTTTAAATCAATTCCCATGTTAGCTTGGCCCAGTTTTAATGGTCGACACAAGAGCCATGCACTTTTTTTATATTATACAAGATGTAGACTAAAATATCCGTCTCCGTTGACTGTATTCACCCGACGCCCCTTCGTCGACTGTCTTCCGTTCGGCTCCTTTTCGTCGACCGTTCTTCTTCGACTCTTCTTGTCGACTCCTCTAGCACGACTGTCCTCGTTTACTCACTTAGCCCGACTCTCTTTCGTTTCTGTAGATCACTCCTTTCGGCGATGCACCTTGACCTACCCCATCCCTTTGGACCTCATGCACGGCCATCGCCGACCATCGCTGCATTAGCTATATATTTACAGACCTACGTTCCTGCATTCGTTATAAACGATATATCTATGTATATTAGGCTATTATTATATACACCTGATACCATAGATCCTATAGGCGTACGCTTATACAGACCTACATTCATAGATCTCAGTCCCTACATTAGCTACAAACGACATATCTATATGTCGACTTGTCTATGTTAGTCTATAGCTTATATACATTTTATACGGCGTATCCCATAGGTATATCTGTTTGATATGCATTAGGGTCTGTTGTTACTTGTTAGGTGTTATAAGGAGTAATTTTCCGAATATGTGTACATACTAAGTGGATGGCCCCTAAGACCCCATCCATCCGTCTCTATTGTTTGCGGGTATTATTTTTTATTATTATTATTTTTATTATTGTTTGTATTATTGTATGTATTATTATAACCCATCCATCCATCCGTCCATCCATCCACCCACTAGCCATTCATTCATTCACGCACTCATTCAAGCGACCATCCATACATCCACACACCAACCCAACCACCAAGTTCATTCCTCCATTCTTCCGTCCAGCCATGCACACGCCCATCCATTCATCCACCCAAGTGATTCATTCGTACGCCCATTCATCCATTCATCCCTACATCCATCCACGCATCGATCGTTCATTCACTCATTCATCATTCATTCATTCACCCACTTACGTACCCGACGGATTTCTCTGTATGTGTACCCATCCATCATCCATCAATGCATCCATCAGTATATGCATACATCCATTACCCGCCCCTCCCCGCACTCATCGACTCATCCATTCGTACATCCAAGTAGAGGCTCGAGATGGAAACTCTGTCTGAATGCCCTAGCTCTGCTCAAGGGTTGAGAGTGAGCTGACGCTGTATCCATCCGACCGCCACCCATCCTCCCATCCATCCTCCATTCATCCATCCTACCACCAAGCGGCAACGGCATCCGCTAGACCATTCAGCAATTCATCCGTTCCCCCATTCACCCCTTCATCCGTTCACCCATCTCGTCATGATTCGTGTATTCAGCCATTCACCCACCCACCCTTACACCAGTCCACCCATCGAGTCTTCATTCATTCATCGTTCCATCCACCCTGTTTGAAGATCGAAGTTCTACCAAGATCTCGAAATCCAGCCTGATATCCAAGGCCTAGATCTCCAATGCCTCCAAAGAGAAAATCTTAGGCGTGTGCTGTTATGTTCGAATGCTTGGCATAAAAGGTCGACCGGTTTAACATTTCTCTACCATTTTTTGACTTTTCTCTCCTGATCACCCTTATCTATAGATTTCCAGGCTTTGTTGATAGATAAATTAAACATTTTGGCATTTTTCTGCGGATCGCCCTTATCCACAGATTTCCAGGCTTTGTTAAAAGATAAAACAGAGCATTTTTAAAGAAATTTCCACTGGTGGGGATATTTTGAAAAAGGACATTTTTCGCGCGTAATTTTAAGTCAAATATTGGAACTTTCAGGCAGTCAAATTATAAAAAATATATAAAACTCGTTATTAATGAGTCGAATATTTGAACTTTCAGGCAGTCAAATTATCAAAATATATAAAACTCGTTATTAGTGAGTCAAATATTTGAACTTTCAGGCAGTCAAATTATCAAAATTATCAAAATATAAAAAACTCATTATTTATGAGGATTTGACCTTCAAGCCTCAAGGTCATAATAAAATAACATTTATTTAATCATTTCATCATTGGTGGCGACTGGTGGGACTAAAATGAACTAAATTCACTGGTGAGGAAAAGGGCAAGGACTGGTATGGGAATTTGAGAGGGCTGGTTGGAAACAGTTAGCATATAAAAAATACCCTGACATAAACTAAACATTTTTGACATTTCTGTTCTGATCGACAGTATCCATAGATTTCCACTTTTTCTGCCAAGCTTTCGAACATTATTATTATTACTTATTATTATTATTTTTATTATTATTACGAAATTTTTAAAGTAAGCAAAGTTACACAGAAATGCGAATCTAGGGCGCGGTTAGTCAGCCGCCAGGTAAAGAGCAGCTAGATATCCAGATGTTTGAAGGCCAATGAGAAATACTGAGTTGAGGCGCTTCTGGAAAGAGTTTGAGCAACGGATAAACATTGATAGTCTTCAATTCCTTGACGCCAGCTAGACGGAATGCTTGAGAGCCCATGACAGTGAGAGGGGAATCAGGAGTATTTGGTAAAGTAAGTTTAGGTCCACGAGGGAAACTATAGCAGTGGTTTAGTGGTATATTGGGCGCTTTGTAACCGGAGGGTCGCAGGTTCGAATCTCCTTCAAGCCGTTGACCCATCGCCATCGTCATGTGCACTTCTGAACTTTGTAAGGAGAGCAATATCAAAATATAGTTGTATTGTATTTTATTATATTGTATTGTATAGATAGAACGATCCGATCGAGCAATAGCAATACCCACTTGATGAGACTGATAGCAGAGGAAAGAAGCTATAGAAAGTAGTAGCTGGTGGTCGACAATGTCAAAAGCAGCTCTGAGTGAAGGCATATTGAGAGGCATGCATATAAGGTATAATTAAATATAACTTAAGGTATAATTAAATATAATTTAAGGTATAATTATAATCTCTCTGCTCTGTCTTCCCGCCCTCCTCGGTTTGCTGACCGCCTTGATCTCCTTCTCCCTCGGACTATGACTTTGTTGGCTCAGCATCGGACTTTTGCCATCCTTGGTCATTCCTTATGGAATGACCTACCCCCTCACTCCGTAGCAAGATATTGTTTGGGATCTCGCCCTCTTCTCTCCACTGCCTGAAGACCTACCTTTTTCCTCGGGGCTGTCACGCTGGAAGCGCCTCTGAATAGTGTATACTGTGAGCGGCGCTTTATAAATAGCCATAGAAGATAAGCTTTATTGGTAAAATAACAGCACAGGCCAAAGCTTTTCTCTTTAGGCATTTCTGGGGCTTGGATCTTCAGACCGGATTTCGATATCTTGATAGAACTTCGATCTTCAAACAGGGTGGTTGGAACGATGAGTGAATGAAGACTTGATGGGTGAATTGGTGTAAGGATGGATGGATGAATGGTTGAATACATGAATTATGACTTGATGGATGGATGGATGTAGGGATGGATGAGAGGAATGGATGAATTGCTGAATGGCCTAGTGGGTGACCGTTTGCTTGCTTGGTGGGTGGATGTATGAATGGGTGGATGGATGGTAGAGGGTGGAGGTGGTCGGATGAATACAGCGCCAGTTTGCTTTCAACCTTTGAGCAGAGCTCGGACATTCAGTCAGGGTTTCCGTCTTGAGCCTCTACTTGGATGGACGAATGGATGAGTCGATGAGTGTGGGTAGAGACGGATAATGGATGAATGCATATATCGATGGATGCATTGATGTATGATGTATGGATACACAGACAGAGAAATCTGCCGGGACGTAAGTGGGTGAATGAATGATGAATGAGTGAATGAATTATCGTGCATGGATGGATGTAGGGATGAATCGATGAATGGGCGAACGAATGAATTACTTGGAGTGGATGAATGGATGGGCGTGTGCATGGCTGGACGGAAGAATGAAGGAATGACTTGGTGGTTGGGTTGGTGTGTGGATGTATGGATGGTCGCTTGAATGAGTGGGTGAATGAATGAATGGCTAGTGGGTGGATGGATGGACGGATGGATGGATGGATGGGTAGGGGGCGGGTATTTTATTATTTTATATAGTAGTTTATTATTTTTTTATATAGTAGTTTTTTCGTTTTTTATATAGTTTTATTTGGTGGTTCATCTCCCAGTGGCTTTATTTTTAGCTATTATTTTTTATACGAGCTGTATTTTTAGTTATTATTTTGTATATAGTATTTTTGGTGGTTCATCTCCCAGTGGCTTTATTTGTGTTTTGTGATTTTTCACCTGTATTATTTTGGTACCACTAAGCCACTGCTAGTTTTCCTCGTGGACCTATACTTACTTACTTACATACTTTATTTTTTAGATTCATCACCCAGTGGCTTTATGTGTGGGCATATCACATGTCTTTGTGACACTTACTGACTTAATTTTTTGGGTTGATTACCCAGTGACTTTATGTGTGGGCGTATCACATGTCGTTGTGATATTTTTTAACTGCATGCTTTGCCATGTCCTCAGAAGAGATGGATGGATGGGGTGGGGGTCCATGAATGGCTATATGCTTTTCCATGTCCTCGGGTTAGTTTCGTTTGAATGTACAGTTTAGTTATATTCCTTTGTTATATTATCTCTAGATTGGTTGTGGGTCCATAGGTGGGTCGATGGGGTGTGGGTCCATTAGTGGATAAGAATTGAAAGACAATTGTTACCACGAATTCTTTCTTATGTGAAATATCTGCTAGTTTTTTGCATTTGTTGAGTGGAAATATTACCGGTATGTTAAATGACAAGCAGCTAGCATGTATAAATAATGAATGGCTATATGCTTTCCATGTCCTTGGGTTAGTTTTGTTTGAATGTACAGTTTAGTTATGTTCCTTAGTTATATTATGTTTGGATTGGGTGGGGGTCCAATGTCCATAGGTGGGTCGATGGGGTGTGGGTCCATTGGTGGATAAGTATTGAAAGACAATTGTTACCACGAATTCTTTCTTATGTGAAATATCTGCTAGTTTTGCATGTGTTGTGTGAAAATATTATATTAAATTGTTACCACGAATTCTTTCTTACATGAAATATCTGCTAGTTTTGCATTTGTTGTGTGTAAATATTATGTTAAATGCCAAGCAGCTAGCATGTATAAATAATGAATGGCTATATGCTTTCCATGTCCTTGGGTTAGTTTCGTTTGAATGTACAGTTTAGTTATATTCCTTTGTTATATTATGTTTGGATTTGGTGGAGGTCCATAGGTGGATAAGTATTGAAAGACAATTGTTACCACGAATTCTTTCTTATGTGAAATATCTGCTAGTTTTGCATTTGTTGTGTGCAAATATTATGTTAAATGACATGCAGCTGGCATGTATGAAACTTATATCCTCAATATATTGACGTTGGTATATTCACATTGTTTGTTATACTTATTTGCAGGAGTTATGCTCCTTCTAAGGCAGGGTATTCTCGGTGGTTGGACCTGCCATTTGGAACGGTCTCCCTCTTGAGATTCGCTCCCTTCCTATGGATTTCTCTGGTTCTTTTCACGGTCTTCTTAAGACATTTCTCTTCGATCAGGCCTCTGTCGGGAGCGCCTCTGAGTAGATTCCCTGCAGAGGCGCTATGTAAATCTCATAGATAGAATTGTTGATTTCCAACCATAATTGCCTGCATGCATGTATGTGTGCGTGTACATGTATATATGTATGGAGTATGTATGTGTGAGCTTACCTAGCTTCTTTATGTAGCACCTTTCAGGTGCCCAACAAAAGCTTTGGATTCTGTAGCGAAAGTGAACTCAAAGGCTGGTAGGATCAAAAGACCACCTGTATGCAAATACTGCTGAGATGACTGGAACAAGTCACCACTGGTGGGCTCTCGCATAGACGTAGACCCTACGAAACTATTTGTATGACTTTTCTCCAGTGTGGGTTTTACTTAAATTCTCTCGACAGCCTAGAGGGTATAGTCTGCTAGACTATTAACCGAGAAGTCGGGGGCTCAGAGTCCCATCACGGCAGAAAGATGTTTCAAAACATCTTATCGTAATCGTACTGGTAAAACAAACTACTTAAACGCCAGGCGCAGGGCACTACGAGCGCATGCGCGTCGCATCGGCCGTACCAAGCCAAAGTCCAAGAGATTCCAAGTGGAGGTCTAACTTAGGTCCACCTAATCCCATGCTAAACGCATCCATAAAATTAGTACATTGACCGCACACTGTCGGTGAGAAGAGGATTGTCAACCTGCTTTCGTGTGGCAGCTGAATTGATGTGTGAGTGTATACTGTGTGCATCCTTCTATATATGAGTTCTGCAAAAGGCGCTACGGGAAAAACAGAGACGGGAAAATTAAGTCATTAACTTCGTAAAACTTCTTCTCTTGACCATCTCTGGTGAACCATTCGGACACGCAACGCGCAGCGCTCGTGAATAAGCTTATTCCCTGCGCTTAGCTTTAGCGTAACGCTTTAGAAATTTGGAGT